>CAJNDT010005556.1:2632252-3043854 GCA_905221615.1 Symbiodinium sp. CCMP2592 | reverse complement strand
TCTTGACGTGAGACTGTTCACTCAACACCGCTCATCAACAATATGGAGGTCAATAATTATCATATCAAGAATTCTTTCGGTGAATGCAGAATAATTCTATGCGAGAAATTCCTTCTAAAACCATCAATCTTTAGAAATATAAAGGGAATCTCCGAGATTTCTATTCTAGAAAAGTAATCCTCATAATACTATATTTCCAGTATTTTAATCATATGAAAAAAAAATTTCATGAAGAAATATAAACAACATCTAAATTAAAAAAATAAATATATATACGAATTCTAAGATATAATTCTTATTAAATAGAATCTTAAGAATATATTTATATTATTTCAAGATAACGAGTATTCAATAGATTCATAGATTATAAGTTATAAAATAAAGAAAGTTTATGAAATAGAAAATTTAATTTCTTCGTATTTTTCGAATTTTAAAATATTATCTTTTATTTTTGATTAGAATCATAAATATTAAAGAAAATGAATACCAATAAATTCAGAAAATATATATATAAAGAAGAAAATATCATAATACTTTAAAAGAAAATTATATAATAGTTTATTTTTTCTCGATATTTTAGTCTTATATATAACGAATATATAAATATAAATATAAATATATTCAATTTTATGCTTGAATGAATGTAAATTCGAGTTTTATATCCTGTTATCTCTTAGATCTAATAATCTTCCAGACGACATTTCAAATCCTGTACTTTCGAAATTATAGTGACATGAGCTAATGCTAAGACCCTTATGGTCATAAAACCTCGAACCTGAAGCAAAATCAGGGGATGGTAGTGAAGACGACGGGAAAATCGCACATGAATACCGAATGATTTAGACGGGGGCCTTGTCTCAGCCAGAAATGAACATCCAAACCCTAAACCTAAACCCTACATAAACCCTCTTCTCAAGCAGGACTAGAGCCTGAAGCCAAAACAAGCCAACTCCATCCTCCGGGGCAAGATGGGAGTTTCCGAAAATCGGGGTGGTTTAGGGTTTAGGGGTTTAGGGTTTGGGGCGGATCCTAATATGGTTCCCTAAATAGTAGGATCCTGATTTTCAGATCCTCAAAATAAGGTACCCCTCATTTTCGGAACTTCCAGATCGGTTTTGGCCCCGAGGATCCAAGGTTGTGGGAGTCAACCTTACGCCTCACATGCAACAGCAGACCCTTAGTCTGGGCTCTTGTTAAGGGACAACAAGAGATTTTTCCTTAAGTTACTATATGGGGATCTATAGTAAATCAGACTACGGTAACTTAAACTAAACCCCTTAACAAGAATCCAGTAGTCCAAAGACCTGGCCCGAAATCCTCAAAGACACCGGCGGCTTGCTGCTGGAATTCAGGCTTTCCATGATCAGGAATCAAGAAATCCTTTTGTGTAGCAGATGATACCAGATCGTCTACTTCAGCCCTATCCACGCCTTTTGGCTCCTAAGCTCTTAATGGCAGATGAACACCACAGTGGCTTCCAGTTGAACCCTCAACTGACGATTATGCTGATCATGGTGGGGGGTTAGGGTTTAAGGGTGGTGATGATTTTAACGAGCTTGCTGCTGGGATGCTGGTTATGATGTTGATGGCGATGATATTGGGAATGACATGTTTTGCATCTTTCCTGTATGCAGGTGCTACCTTTCACTACCGCAGATAGGCTAAATCTTAGTATCTGTGCCTCCAGGCCTCCATCCACCCACACCCTGAAACCTGAAAACCACCAGCAACCCCCGAAAGCTCTTTTGCTGGCTATGCATTCACCTTGCATCTGCCTTAGCACGTCTGATTCCATGCGACTTGCAGGGTGACTTCGTAATTCTTGATCTAAGCATCCGTCGGCAATGCGTTTAGGGTTTAGGGCCAGGGTTTGGGGTTCTTGATGAGGGCGCGAACATTCAAGGTCCGAGAAGCAAGGATACTACTATTTAAGGTCCCAATCTACAAAAAAGATCCTTCTAGCCAGGGTCTAGAATATCGGGGTGTTGGTATTTCAAATTTTTGGGGTGTGTGTGTCACTATATGTCATTGGCAAGGAAGGGGATGTCATTACCAGACATTCCGAACCCCGTAACTGTTAAACAAAAACTTAGCATGTTGGCCAGAGTCAATACCACAAAAGGAAGTCACAACTTATCGCAAACAGGGTCCGTTACTTTCTAGAACTCATTTTTGCTCATGCTTGCCCTTGCCACCCCCAAGCGACCGTGCACCGTGCAGTGAATCTCATGCTCCTTCTCTGGATTCTGAGGCACACAAACGAGCAAAAAGGCAATACTAATCATAAAGATATTATGATGAACGGTAACAATGATACGATACCTAACACGAACAATACCTATGTTCATAATATCTACATCTAATGACAACAGGAACAACAACAATAGCAAACGTAACAGTCTGAGAGCCATTTTTTAGACCATTCTCCGTTCACTACTTCCCACAAGACTGCGAGCATCCTTCTTACCACAGTACTGACAGCCATCGAAAACCATGAAACCTCCATACTAAACAATTCGACATAGTACAGAACCCAATTCTGGCTATTCCAAACTCACGCGCCCAGCAAGACGTCAAGGCATTTCCACAAAAAAGGCTGGGGAGTTCGGGCTTCCGGGATGCTTGGTCTTCTGCGTTTCTGGGTTCTCGTCAAGGAACTTCATCAAGTTACTTGACAACAAAAACCCTTGTTCCTGGCTTAAGGTTCGTGGCGTTAAAAGAGCCGACATAGTTTCTTATTATAAGCATACTTACAGCAGACTAAAACCCCGTTCTAATTATGAAAGCCTCTACATCAGAATAGAGGGCTTAGTGGTTCCGTTTAAGCTCCCCTTACAGGGTTCCTTAAAGGGCCCCTTTTAAAGAGTTCGAATTAGGAAGGCCCTTCACTAGGCACGTCAGGCTTCACGGTTTAGTTCTTGGGGTGACTCAAAGGTTCGGGGCTGAGGATGTAGGGCTTACCTGTAGAAGAGGTCATATACGGGTTTATAGTGAGGAACATCGACAATGCGCGTCTTTTGGGTTACAGGTAGGGTCAACCTATGAAACCTTCCTTTTGTTGGGTTCCCCATCGTAGGTCCTTATTTAGGCCTTGAAACTGTAGGCGATTTGGGGTTTAGGGCTTAGGCTTTGCGGGCATGTAGGGTTCAGTAGAGTGGAACAAATCCTTTCAGGGGAACACGCAGGTCCCTATACCGCCCAGAAAAGTATCTCAGAAGCCTATGCAAACCTCACTCTGGGAACAATCCCTCGTAAGACCCTTATAGAAATCCATCAAGCCTTGTCATCAAAGACCCTGATGGAAACCTATAATGAAGCCGAGCGAAAAACTTCAAAAAGCTTCGTGAATACTGCAACAATCAGCAACTTAAACCCATAATGGGTGGTTTTCAATATTAGGGTTTGTTTTTGGGTCCTTATTATCATACGGCACCTAATATTTAGGGTGCCCAAAAAGGGACCATAATTTTGACAGCCACCCAAATCCTAAAGCCAACTGCCGTCCATCCTGGGCTGCTTTCAAAGCTCTTCACGTTTTCGTCCTACCCACCATGGGGCCTCCGACAAGGGGGTTCTTCATGTTGAAGCCAAGGGCTTAAGGCCGTTGATTCAGGTTCAAAGTCTTCGATTTTAAGTCTTTCGAGGTTGCAACAGTATTTGTGGGTTTAAGGTGCTTAGGGCCCAGGTCTTACGGGTGTTTAAAGACTAGGGTTTTGTCTTAGGTTCGTTTCGGGTTTAAGATTCAAGTTCGGTTAAGAGTAATTACCATTTTTGGGAACCCGAGGGTAAGTATAGATGCCTCCTTGTTTACACATGCTGTTCCTCACGGTTCCTTCCTATAGCCAAACAAAGGGACCCTGAAAACTCTGAGGGATTCCGACTCCAAGGATTAAGGCGCCTGCATTCACTTCTTTGCGTTGCAGGCTTTGGATCCGGCGACACAGGGTCGCTGCTAAGACTTTTGTTTTGGGTTCAAGGTTTAGGGTTTAGGGTCTGGTGTTTAGGCTATTTTGGATTCAGGGTTTGGGGTTTTAGGGGTTTGCTTCTGAAACCTCGATGATGCAATCGAAAGCTATTCCCTCAAGACCTTCGGTTCCTGTTTACGGCCGCTCGCGTAAAGGCTTAGGCTTTTGGGGAGTATACCCTACATCACACCCCCAAATGCCTAAATCCTAACACCTACACAGAATCGTGCTTCAAATGGGGGATTCGTGCTGAGGGTTTTCGGATTTAAGGTCCTGCCCAGTGTGATCTAGGAACTTTGGGGTTCCCAATGTACGATTCGCAGTTTGCGGGTCTAGTATAGTAGAACGATATATGGGGAGTAGAAGGGGATGCCGCTCCGAAATATTCGATCCCTACCTAGCCTGAATGGGAGTTTCCGAAAATAGGGGTACCTTATTTTGAGCTCCTTATAGTAGGGATCCGAATATTTAGGGTACTATATTAGGGTCCCCTATTTTCGGAAACTCCCAAATCAGACCAAAAGTTGAAGTGCTTTAGATAGGCTTTTCATTCTCACTTTGGTGCGAGCACTGAACCACAAAGCCAGTATCCAAACTTTTCCAAGATACTCTTAAAAAGGCCTGCCGCCCTCAAGCAAGTAGGGGTCTACAAAACCAGACTAGTTTTCGCGGGTCTGAAACAACCACATCGTATATATCTGCACGGATCCGCGGGAACCGAGGACCTCTAACCCATCGCCCTGAGAGGGGCCTTTATCATTAGACTAGGGCTTTGGGGCATGCTGTACGTATAATGAACTGGGGCTACTAAACGCCTCTTGAGGAAACGTAAACTCTAAACCGCAATGTAAATTATTACTCCCTCTACATTAGCCCTGACTCTAAACTCTAAACCCAGGCCCAAGGCCTTGAGGTTGAAGGGTTTAGGACTACAACAGACGGGCCTTATAATCTGACTAGGGTCTTGGAGTATGGTACTACTATACCAGAATAAAGACTCTCAGAGCTCGCATGAAGAATTACTCTGACTTCTTTTTTCATGTATTTGTCTTTTCGGAGGTCCCTTGGTAATGCATTAACATCGGGGGCTGGCGCCTTCGGCGCATCCCTCACGGAATCTCATGGGTGCACGTCTCGAGGTTTCACGGAGCTCCGACATTTCGGAGGATCCGTGCAGGGCCTACGGGACAATGAGCGGGGTATGATTTACTTATAGACTAATGCCAGAAGCCGAGATAACTGCCACTGTTTTCCGCTATTCCGTAGGGCTCTTTTTTCAATACTACATTAAACCCCCAAGTCCTATCCTGATTATCCAGGCCCTTATTCTGAAAAGGATGCAATAAATTCAGTAGAAACCCTTATGGCACCGTTTGAAGGAAATCTGAAGGGAATCCTATTCCAACATTCGGAGCCCTACTTAACCGAGAAACTCTCATGTGACAGAGGGCCGAAAGCCTCCACCTTCGAGACGTACCCACGAGAGCTCCGTGCAACTCTGGGAATGTTTCCAAAGCCAGGGTTCGGGGCTTTAAGGACCTAGGGTTCTAACAAGCGTCTGGGAGCTTCGGGCTTTGGGGCTTTAAGGGTTCAGGGTGTGGGTCTGCTTTGGGTTTCGGGTCTAACATTTGGGAGTTTCCGAAAATAGGGGCCCCTAATATAATACCCTACATAGTAGGATCCTTATTATAAGGACCCCCAAATATGGTACCCCTAATTTTTGGAAAGTCCCATTTGGGGGTCTGGGGCTCCACGGTCCCAGGATCTCTTTTGCGAGTCGCTCACTTTTGAAAACAACTTTGAAAGGCTCGTAGTAAGGTTCCACATGGGTGGTCCAAGCTCCTCCCACGGTTGACCCCAAATCCAACAGCCCCTCAACCTTGTCATAGTTTCATGTATTTAGCTTTTCTATACAGTACCATATGCATTATGTTCTAATGTACTATACTATATGCAAACTTGTCCTAGAAACCACTACACCTGGGAAGTCTACGACCACAAACGTTCCTTTTTTTGTGCAGAACTTTCGCATGCGAAAGCACCAACAGAAGGAAACAGGCCACACTGTGTCGAACGAGCCGTACAAAGACACACCTAGACATACACTCTCACAACCTTTTCAAATCCCTGACCACAGAACCGTTCGGAAATCTACCATGGGGGCCTTAATGCTTAGAATAGGTTTTTGGGGCCCATTATAATATACTTATCATAAGGAGCCCCCAAAATAGTTATGTAGGTAACTATTAAGGCCCCTATAATACGGATCAAGAAACAAGCAAGAAGCAGTCCCAGCCCACGTATTCCCAAGCATCGCAAACAAACAGTAGATCGAAACCGTGCATCCCAAACATAAATCCAGCATCCTACCAAGCCCTAAATAAACCCCAAACCCTCAACCCTAATCCCAAACCATTAAGAGCTGAACAGTTATCACAACCCTTGTAGCAAGCCTTAGTTGCGCTGCTTGGTAGTCCTACATCCCCCCAGCCCAAAACTCGTATGCCTTAAGGGTTACGGGCTCAGGATTGTAAGCCCAATCCCCGAAACCATTGTGTGAGATAGGGCTTAGGAAAGTTTAGGGTGTACTTAGAGGCCCAGGGGACTTAGTAAGTAGGTTATAAGCAGAGTTATAAGTACCCCAAGTGGAGTTACCCCAATTATAACCCTACTTATAAACGACTTACTAAGTCTCCTGGTGTAGGGTGCAGATCTCGGATCCAGCATGAGTTGAGCCATTCCCGGCGCAGGTTTCAGCTTCTTCCAGTGAGTCGACTTCTGTCGCTATCAGAGATGAAGCCAGGAACCTCCTTGGCTCATGGTGTTGACTTCTGGGCTCAAGCTGGTTAGGTTTAACATAGGAGCCTGATTAACACTCCCCGGATTTCTACTAGGGCTCCTAAAATGCATCCCCAGAAACAAGGGTTAAAGGGCCAGGGTGTTTTAATCAGGTTCGTACCTTAAGTTAAGGTACATTAAAGCCTCGATTAGTGTAGGGTCATGACCCGCAGTACAAGGGTTTAGGGGTTTCGGGTTTAGGAGTTTAAGGTTTAGGGTTCTGTAACACACCAGGAGCCAGCACCCCATTCTCTGTACTGTGATATTGGAACCTGCTATTGTGTATCACACAGCTTAGGCAGAAGCAATCTCAACACCCCTCTGTCCCCGTACCGCGAAATCCTCAACCCTAAACCCCAAACTCACAACCCTAAAACCCCAAAATCCTAATCCCTAAACGCTAAACCCCAAACCCCTCTTCCCCCCAAGTAATGCAAGGGCCTTAATCATTAGAATACGGTTTTGGCGGTAGATTACACTATAGTTACACCAAAATAGTATAGGTAATTATTAAGGCCCCCGCAAGTATAGGGCTTTGGTGGTATATCACACTATAGTTATGATAAGGAATCCCCCAAAATAGTATAGGTAATTCTTAAGGCCCCCCTCAAGTGTACATCCAGGTCGCTGGTGCAAGGATCTCCATCGGAGGCTGACTCGAAGATCGGAGGGTCACGCCTTGCTCTGTCGCTTTATTTGGGGTCCCTCTAATAAGGATCCTACTATTTAGGGTACTATATTAGGGTCCCCTACGTTCGGGAAACTCCCACTAGACCTAAGAGCAACCTATGAATAAAAAGGGTGCCCTTTTTGGCTTAAAGGGGTTTATAAGGGAATCTAACCCCTAAAAAGGGAATAAGGGCCTACTCTGGGTCCTAGTTACTATACTATTGTTGATGGACAAAATCCTACATGACTTCAGGGACTCTAAACTATGGGAACCATGGTATAGGCTATAGGGTTTTAATTGGCAATGCAGGATTTTGTCCATCAGCAGTATTGTGGGGGGGGTTCCTTATTTCATTGTAGTATAATATGCCCCAACACCCTGCTCGAATTCTTAAGGCACCTATACTATCGCTTTTGGGAACTTTCAATGCTCCTTCTTGGCTGACTTCTGAACCCCTCCCAAAAGCTAAACTTTTAGCCTCCTCAGCATGGTTAATATGGAAACCCAAAAAGTTAAAGTCCAAAGAGCCAACCAGAAGAACGCCAAGCCTTTATTGGGTCCCTTGTAGGGTTCCCTGCAATTTTCGGAGCTCTAAGGGTTTCGGGTTTGGAATTTAGGATTCAAGGTTTAAGGGATTTAATAAAGGCTTAGGGTTCAAGGATTTTAACGTTCCGGGTTTAAGGATTGAAATCATGTTCCGCCAATCAAGGCCGAGAGTTCAGGGACAGTACCAAATCTTTTTCGGATTTTCATCTCATTTTTTGCTTACCGGAAAAGTTGGAAAGTGAGGAGTTCCGGGGCGCATGGCACTGAAACCCAATCTTCCAACTTTCCGTTGTGGGGATTCCGCAACCCGCATAGCTTCAAAAACAAAGGCGCAAGCCTTTTTGTGCGATCTTCCAAGTCCTCTTCTCCTTCGCAAGCACTGCATTTCTTGCCTCGCAACGCCCCGCCGCCCCGCATCTCGGAGATGCCACCCCGCACCCCCCGCATGCCCTTAATCCTACCTGTCGGGTATCATGGGGAACTAAAGGTTAACCCTTTTGGTTATATTGGGGTTATATAGGAACTATACTACGCAAAAAAAGATAAAGGTTACCTACTCTACTACTAGGTAATTGTGAGGGCAAGCATTCATGTAGTGCGTGCGCCTTCTCGATTTGTATCAACATCGCCCATACACATCTGCCACCCCCGGGCACACAACCGAAAGACAAGGTTAATCCCAAACCTGGGGTGGGGTAGGGTGAGGTGGGGTGGGGGCTGGGGGGGTGGGTGGGTGGGTGGGTTCGCGTGCATGGCAAGCTTCCGCCTCTCGCTTTCCGTGTGGTGTGCTGGTTTGCATGTCAGGGATTAGGGTTAGGGTGAAGACCTTCAAGCTCAGGGCTTGTTTTGGGTTTAGGGGTTTATCAACCTTCTAGAAAGGTTTAAGGTAAGCCCTCAAACCTCTAAACGTCTCGACACGAGGCGCTGAACCAGAGCATCTTACAGCTCCCAACCCTAAACCCAACACCCTAACCTCTAGTACTAGTCCTTGTAAAGATCTCCTACAGTATGCCCCCCAAACCTCTGAATACTACTCAGGTGCCTACTCTGGCTAGACCATTAAATTAGTGTAACCGTTATAGAGCCATTTCTAAAACCCCATAAAGCCCTTGTTGTAACCCTTAAATAGCAATCTAGATAACCCTATAAAGCCTTTATTGTAACCCTAGTAGAGCTGTTTGCGGACCCCTGTTTGTATAACCTTGTCGAAGCCCTTGCCTTACAGAGCCATTCGGGTAATTGTCAAAATTACAGTCCCTTCTTGGGTACCCTAAATAGTAAGAGCAGTATCATATCAAGGACCCAAAAAGGGACCATAGTTTTTACGACCACCCATTCGTAATACCCTACAACCAGAGCCTCCGAAACACCTGCAGTAAGGAATCTAAATACTATCTTGGGGGCTCCTTGTTATCGTTATAGTACAATTGCCCCGAAACCCTATTCTTATTTGTATATTATGTACATTAAGTTCCTTACTGAACCCTTATAATCGTCCTTATAGATCCCTTCAAAAGGAACCCTATTCTAACTGTTAAGGCCCCGATAGTACACCCTAAGGGTCCATGTACTCCTATAGTATATACATTGACCTTAATGTAGCCCCTATATAGGTACTTTGCGGCCCATGTATCTCCATATGGGTACATGGACCCTTAAGGACAGCTCTTTTAGCAACGACCGCAAGCAAGCTGCTTTGGTAATCTCCCATAGGCTCCATGGTAGTTCCTTTTTGGGATTACCTTATCGGATCCTAATATGAACCACCAAAAGGAACCACAGTATATGGGTACATGGACAGCTCTTTTAGCAACGACCGCAGGCAAGCTGCTTTTCGTCGATGACGTAGAGTTCCGGGCCGCCTTCGCTTCTTTCCAGGCGTGTTTTAAGGCTCCTTAAAGGGATCGTTGCAGGCTTCCTTAAAGGGGCCTAGTGTTTATTTTAGGGTTTAGGGTTTATTTTGGGGTTTAGGGTACAGGGTTTATTTTAGGGTCTAGGGTTCCGAAACTCGTCCTGAAAGAGGGTTTAATTGATTCGAGGTTGTGGGCTGAGGTAAATCCATGTATGGCTCTTCTAGAAGCTAGAACCGCTGCGAATCGTGCCCCTCATCAGCCCCTATATGGTTTGCTAGCGGTGTCCTCCAATACCCAGTTCTTCTTGGAGGCCTAGGGGACTTAGTAAGTCGGCTACAAGTAGGGTTACAGTCGGGGTAACTCCATTTAGGGACTTATAACTCTACTTATAACCTACTTACTAAGTCCCCTGGGCCTCTAAGTAGGAGGTTGATCCCTGGCGAGGGGCCTGCCACCTTTACCTTAAGCCCCAAACCCCATCATTGCAAACAACGAACCCAAAATCTGAAAATCCCTTTAAACACCTACCGCTAAGCCTGAAACAGCCCTCCAAACCAAAAAATCCTCCAAACCGTACAACAAACACCAAAACCTATGAACGATTTATTATGTCCTACAAACCCTACAAACCCCCTAAAGCTTGAATCAAACTACACCGCCCAGACCTTGAAGATCAAATCGTGAAACCGTTTTCATGCCCTGAGCCCAAACCCCCAAACCCAAACCCCCACAAGCCACTCACTTCCACCTCCAGCCACCTGCCTTGCAGCCTGCACCCACTTGCTCTCCAGCCACCTGCCCTCCCATCGATCCTCTAGCCGCCTTCGAGCCTCCTTATCTTCAGCCACCACCACCCACCAGGCACCAGCCGCCAGCCACAGCACCAGTTGCAACGTAGCAGCCACCAGACCACGAGCCAAGCCCCACCGCTAGCCCAGCCACCTCTCCACCTAACTCGCAGCCACCATAGTACATTGTAATAGACTAAAGTATGCCTAAAACCCTTAAACCCCTAAACCCCTAAATCCTTAAAACCCCAAATACTATAATATATGCTTCAACTAAAGAGCTCCCGGGCCTTCTCCGCGCTCTCCGCCTTTGTTTGCTAACCCAAAATAGTAGGATCCTTATTGTAAGGACCCGCAAAACAAGGTACCACGTAATTTTCGGAAACTCCCAAACAGCTCCGGCCTTCTCCGCTCTTTCCGACTTTTTCTGCCTCTGTCGGATCCTTCGCCGCGCTTCCGCGAAGATGCCCCGACGTGCGGCGAGCCTCGGCGCGAGGATGCGAAGGAGTTCCTTTAAGGGCTCCTGGATCCATAGGGTTTAGGGGTTTAGGGGTTTAGGGTTTAAGGGTTTAGGGTTTAGGGCTTGGGTTCTGTAGGGTTCGGGGTTCCTTTAAGGGACAAGGGTTCTACGAAGGTTCCTTTAAGGGCTTCATTCAAGGATCTTGTAAGGGCTCCTGTAAGGGGTCCGCACGCTTGATGATATAAATCCTAGGGTGCCTTTGAAGGGATCTATAAGGGCACCGTTAAAGGGTTCCTTTAAGGGATCTAAAGGGTTTTGGGATATAGATCATGCATTGTCCATAATTAGGCACATACCATAACTCCCATAGTCTAGGGTCATCAAGGTGTTGCAGGACTTGTATCATCAAGGGTTCAGGGTTCCTTTAAGGAACAAGGGCTCTATGAAGGCTCCTTGAAAGGCTCGGTTAAGGGATCTATATCTATAGCGGCTCCTTCAGGGCTCCCTTTATGGCATCTTTGGGGTTGCTTGAAGGCCTCCACGAGAATTCTGCAGGGTTTAGGGTTCTAGATCGTGGTGGACTTATGAAGCCACCAGGCTTCCTTTTAGGGGGGATTTTGTGGGGTTGATCGGGTTCTTAAAGGGATCCTTGACGGAATCATCCTTACAGGGATCTAATTCAATCCAACATAGAGGCCTCATCAGGGTGAGCAGGGTTCAAGGACTACGGATCGAGGCTTTTGGGGCTTTGGGTTCAATATACATGCCTGTATACCTGCTTAACTACTAGACCCAAGAGTAGCATAGGAATAAAAAGGTGCCCTTTTTGGTTTAAAGGGGTTTATAAGGGAACCCAAACCCTAAAAAAGGGAATAAGGGCCTATTCTGGGTCCTAGTTAATTCATGGTATTCTTGTTGTCGGCTCCTACCGACCAGCAGGTTGCGACACTCTATTATCAGCATTCACCCCGAAGACCCTTAGAGGATCCTTTAAAGCAACCCTTCGGGATCCCTTTAAAGGAACCCCTAGGGTTTAAAGTCTTGGACAACGTAAAGATCGGCCAGCTGCCATATCGTGTAGCGCCGGACGATGTCCCAGAGTTCTGGACAAGATTGGCGCCGCCGCTGGAGAACCTGAAAGAACGTGTAGAACACCCTGTGAGATCCAATCTTTAAACCCTTACTAGGACTTACAACATAGACATAGCCCATCGGCACAGGATTCAGGTGTTCGAGTTAAGGATCTTCTCTTATTGAAAAAGCGACTGCAGAGACTACCGCAGGGCCTATATAATGAGTGTGTTTCCGGGCGCAGTCAACGTCGGGAAATTTTAACCCTGAACCCTAAACCTTACTTCAAGCCCTAAGCCCTAAACCCCCCAACTGCCCTTTAGGATGACCTAAACACCCTCTATCTAATAAGGGCCATAAGGGCTCCATTGAAGGCTACTTGGGGGGTCCTGGTAAGCCCTAATCGTTGGTTTCAGCCCTTGGTATACATGCTTCCCTAGGATGCCCAGTAACCTAGAAATAAAAAGGGCTCCTTCTTTGGTATACGGTAACTTTATAAGGAACCTAGGACTACGAAAAGAGAATAAGGGTACTGCTGGGCATCCTACTTCCAGTTAGGACCCCTCCGCTGGGCTTCTGGACAGGCCTGCAGCTTGCATCTTGGGCAGCATCTCGCGCTTGGGTTTAAGGTTCAGGGTTAGGGGTTGGGTTTTTTTTTGGTTCAGGGTTTTAGGGTTTAGGGCTTTGGGGTTTAGTGGTTTAGGGCTCGGGGCTTGGATGGCTTTGGCTTTAGGGTTTAAGATTCAGGTTATTTGGGTTCAGAAACACACAGTCACTATACGAGCCGCTACACTCCCAAGTATGAAGATCATCACGCTTGTGTGGTGCCTCTCTCATTGTCAAACGACATGACGGCCTTCATGAAGTCGTGGTGCCTCTGCCCATACTACATCCCTATAATAGCCCTTTAGGGTAGCCTATAAGGTTAAAGTAGCCCTTGTAGGCAGCCTTTAAAGGAACCTTTTTCGGGGCCGGCCTGCATGAAGTCGTGGTGCGTGAGCGACAGGACTTCGCAGTAGGTCAGGGCGTAGCCGGTCCTCGGCTGATTACTCCCCCAAAGGGGTGCTTCCCTTAACCCACCAGAACCTGCTTTTGTGCAGGCAGGGTCTCTACAAATTCCACAATAAGGTTTAGAATAAGAACCTACAAAAAACTAGGGTTTGGTAGCTTAAAATAAAAATCCTACCTTTAAGGGTCCTCAAAAGGGATCTGTTTAGGGTTACTAATTATAAGGGTCTTACTACGCTAAATGCTTCGCTCCTCGTATGACGCCAGAAATTTTTGAAAGGCTCAACTCCGCCAAACCCAACTCCGAAGTTGTAAACCGAAACCCTGCACTCCTAAGCCCTACCTGGTAGCCGAGAAGACCTAGCTTTTTAAGGTACTTTTCTATAGAAACCATAAGAAGGAACCCCAAACAGGTAGGTCTTTCCGGCTACAGGTAAACCCTACCCTAGACCCGTAATCCCGAAACGAAGACCCCCTTAGACCCCTGATCCCGAAACCCCGAAACCCCAAAAACCCTAAACCCTGAACCCGAACTTCACCAAGTGTCTGCGTGCGGATCAAGGAGACGTCCGACAAGACGAAATCTTCTCCCCAGACTTCTCCTTTTCGGATACTGCTCGGCTTCCTTTTAGGGTTTAGGGTTCCTTTTGGGGTACTACAATAGGGTTAGATGTTTAGGTGGTCTCCCAAAGGGTCTACGGTTTAGGGTTTAGGGTTCCTTTTGGGTACTAAAATAGGGTTTAGGGTTTAGAGGTTTAAGTGTTCTCCTCAAGGGTCCAACTACGAGCATAGTAGCTACCTAGTAGATAATTGACCCGCAAAGTATATCCCACGGTTGACGATATAAATCTTGCAGTATCTTAAGGATCCTAAACTCTGGGAATTATGGTACATGCCTTATTATGGGTAATGCAGGATTTATATCATCAACCGTTGGACACTTTGGGTCGTTGAGGTGTGGAGGTTTAGGGTTCTGGGGTCTGAGGTTCCGAAACCCGAAACCGTCATTGAGCTTTATGGCCATGTCAAACAGGGCTTGGAGACTGAAGCCCCAATCCGCCCAACCCCATGGAACAAGGCTTAAGAGCTTGGGGTTTAGGGGTTTTTGGGATTGGGGCTTTAGGTTAGCTCTCCAGTTCAAAAGATGTAGCAAGAAATTGGAAATTGCACAAGACCTCTGATGTCGAAAGCATGTAATCAAGCAGTATACCTTCGTTTATAGAGTAACCCTTGAAATGATTTTGGAAATATTACAGAAGCCGGTAGACAGGATATCACTGGCTTCGAGTTTTGAGATCCTTGAATTGTTTTTTCTATTAGCCCTGAAAAAGTAAGATTTTGGGGCAACATGCAGTGCTTAGGGCTTCGGGCGGCCACATTTCCAACCTGCTCCTGCTATTGTTGTATCATCCCTTGCCCCATCACGTGTCAATTCGTATTCCCAGCTATGGCATGCCCGAAAGCCTCTACCACCACACTACGGTTGATGATCTAAATCCTGCACTACTTAAGGACCCTAAGCTACGGGAAGTATGGTATATGCCCACCACCACAGCAAAACACAACAAAACCCCTAAAGGCGCCAAAACACTGAAGCCCTGAAGCCCTAAAACCTCCCTAAATCCAAAAAACTCTAAACCCCAAACCCTAAACCCCAAATCCTAAACCCTAAAGCCCTAAATCCAAAAAAACTCGAAAGGTCGCAAAACCTGAACCTCCTCACTGCTTTGCCGAGTCTCCAGGTGCTTTGAAGCCATACTTCCGACTGTGATCGTCCGTGAAGATGTGGCTCTTATGGCAGAACCTTAGGTTTAAGGAGGATTTAGGGTTAAGGTGTCTAGGGATTAACTATAAATAACATCACAATGATGTTATGAAACAGCTGTCTTGTAGTATTTGGGTCTCCTGCTGCGAGGCTGCGGACATACACCCTACGCTAAGTGTCGGCAGGCAGCACGGCCAGCATGCCCCGCGAGAGGATGAAGAGGACCTGCGTGCAACGCACAGGGGGGCGGGGGGTGGTCTTGCACCAGTCTTAATTTCGTGGGCCTCGTCTGGGGAAGATGCACGCTTGCGCAATCTGAAACACAACCCAGCTTGTGCCCAGAGACTCCAAGATCCCTTAGTTAAGGAATATTCCTTAAACCATATTTGGGGTCCCTACTATGATTTAAACGATATGTTCCTTCAATTAAGGGATATTGGAGTGTCTGGGTCGGTCCATCGGTGGGTGTTCTTTGCCAGAGGCGAAGGAGCCAGACTTGAAGGATGCTTGTTGACCACCATCCTCTGAGCATTCTTTTGCCCCACCATCTTTTCGTATCAGTAATAATGTTGATGGACAAAATCTGCATTACCCATTTTAAGGAAGATACCATAATTCCCATAGTTTAGAGTCCTTAGGGTCATGCAGGATTTTGTCCATCAGCAGTAGTAATTAGTTATCGAAATAATAGTAAGTCGTAACAAGGAACACAGAAATTATCATAATCGATTAGGGCTCCTCGAAAGTACGGGCTTTTTTTGAGGGCTTCAGGCTGCTTGAAAGGTTCAATAATTGTACAGTGCCTTGGCTTCGAGGATTTAGCCAGGCCAGGACACCCGGACCGAATCCGTGATCCAATAAAAGCCCTATAGCAAAGCCCTTCCATCATCTCTGGACATTGTATGAAATTCCTGGGTTTAGGGTTCTAGGTTTAGGGTGTAAGGAACATGGATGAGAATTGAAGTGCGAATGTATCATCAGAACGGCAGACTTTATCATTGGGGCTCCTGTACCAGAATCCACCAAGCTTAAACCCTAAGCCCTAAGCACAGCCCCAAACCCTAAACCCTTACCTGGACCCCAAAGAACCTGCCTGTTTAGGGTTCGCTAATGCGATACTATATATATATATATATATATATATTTATGTATATATACATCCTTAAAAAAGGTAAGCTATTTGGGGATGAGGTCGGCAATAAGCGATAAACCCGAGACTCCTGAACCCTCAAACGCCTATACTACCCTAAACCCGAAAACCCTAAACCCCTAACCCCTGAACCCCTACATCCCTAAACCCCTGAACGTAGGCTTGAAGGTTCAGGGGCTGCTTTAACACTCCTCGGCTAGGCCTAAGAGTAACCTAGGAATAAAAAGGGTTCCCTTTTTGGTTTAAAGGGGTTTATAAGGGAACCTAAACCTTAAAAAGGGAATAAGGGCCTACTCTGGGTCCTAGTCGGCCTGCATGTTGTCGAAAGACTCCTCCTGTGCAAAGGCTTGAAGCTGGAGTTTCTTGGAGATGTCCGCCACGCAGGCTTCCTGAACAAGTGGGGGGCCTCAAAGGTAGGATGAAGGTAGGTGGGATATTCTAAAATATGAGTCCTTATATAAGGGATCCGTAATCCCACCTACCTTCATCCCACCCTGTGAGGCTTCCTGAACAAGGGTTTAGGGTTTGGGCACCTATAGTAGGGCCCTTTCGAGAGCAGAGTTGTGTCAGTGAGAGTGGTGATAGTGGCGGTTGTAGTGGTGGGATTGTTGTAGTCGTAGTAGAAGAAGTCGTAGTAGAAGTAGTCGAAGTAGTTGAAGTAGAAGTGGTACTGTTGATGGACAAAATCCTGCATGACCCATTATAAGGGATATACCATAGTTCCCATAGTTTAGAGTCCTTAGGGTCATGCAGGATTTTGTCCATCAGCAGTAGCAGTGACGGAATCAGTGGTGCTTGCCGGGGGCGAGATGGGAGCTTCCGAAAATGTGGGACCCTAATATAGTACCCCAAATAGTAGGATCCTTACTAGAAGGACCCCAAGATAAGGTACCCCTAATTTTCGGAAACTCCCAGATGAAAGAGCAGGAGTCTGGCCGTGCTATTGAGATGATGACTTCCCAGCCCTGAAGCCGGTACTTTAAGGGTTCTCAGAGCCTCCAAAACCCCTTAATTAAGGAATATAGCTTAAAGGGGATCTATAGGGGCTTATAGGGTTCCCTTTAAAGGGATCTATAGGGTTTAAAGTATAGTAGGATCATGATTTAAGGTATATTCCTTAATTAAGGGATATTGGAGTCTCTAGGTACTTTAAGGGTTCGCTGAAGCCGTTAAGGCTTCCCTCACTACACTGGGGTTTCGTCCTTGTCGTATGAGCTTGATTTTAGGGGTTTCGGGGTTCAGGGATTTAGGGGTTTGGGGAACCTTATAGATCCCTTAAAGGGAACCCCCCAAAAAGGGATTCGGTTTTTTGGGGAACCTTATCATAGAACTAGTTGAAACCTTATATAACCCTGTAGTACCCCTAGACCCACAACCCAAGCCCTATAGCCTGAGGCGAGTTTGCGATAAGAACCTTTTGGAGCGCCGGCGACTCCTTAAAGGGCCCTAATTCGCTTTAACCCTGAAGCATTCAGATCAGAGCCCCATCTCAGCAATGACTCTCTTACACCCCTCAAGAAGCACACACACACACAGACACAGCTCCACCTCCCAGAAACCACACACGCACACAAAACCCTAATCCCCGAACACCCCATTGCCATAAAGCCCTAACCCCAACCTCCAAACCCTAATCCCCATAAAGCCCTAAACCCATAAAGCCCCAAACCCAAAGCCACACAGAAAGACTTGCCGAGAACTGGGTCGCCTCAGGCCCAGTGTAGCGATCTTGCTGCTCCAAGCGCTTGATATGGCTGATGAACTGCTTGAAGAAAGGCACCTTGAGGGGCTCGTTGGAGGGATCTATAGCGTCATCATATACCTTAAGGGTACCATAGGGTCCTAGAATAGGGCCCCCTTAAGGGATGAACTGCTTGAAGAAAGGAGGAACCTGTGATGGATAGTTTTAGGGTGTAGGGTTTGATTGATGAGCTGCTTGACGAAAGGAACCTTTTCGGAAGTGGGGTGAAAGGGCTTAAGGCTTTAGGGGTGTAAACGTCGGGCCCGGGGTCGTGTAATAGAGGACTTCAAAACTAGAATCGACTTTGGGGGGTTCCTTGTTTGATTATGGTATACTTAAAGGATCATGGGACTTAGTAACTAGGGTTATATTTAGGGTAACCCTACTTATAACTACTTATAACCCCAATTACGGTACTTATAACCCTAGTTACTAAATCCCATGATCCTCCAAGTAATCTACCCCAGACACTACTCTGATTATCATTAGGATAGGATTTTGGGGCCCATTATGCCATATCAAAATAAGGACCCCCCCCAATAGTATTGGTAATAATTTAGGCCCCCATAGTATTCAGGCTTTGGGGCTTTTCGAAGCGGACTTTAACTGGGCTTTTTAAGTAATCAGGGAGAAAAAAAGTATTGACCTTCATTTCATAATGGCTCCTTTAAGAAAAAAGCATTGAAGTATGGTACTCCAAACCCAAGTTGCTTAAAGGATCATGGGACTTAGTAACCAGGGTTGTAATTTAGGGTAACCCTACTTATAACTACTTATACCCCTACTTACTAAGTCCCATGATCCTCCAAGTAACAGGGGTGAAGCTTAGCAGTCAGACCTTTGGGCTTCACGGCTTGGTCTCTTGAGTTCCAGGGCTCAGACTTACGTAGGGGGTTTGGGGTTTAGGGGTTTAAGCCGTAAACCCGAAGTATACAACCTTCAGGTTCAGGGCTGTAACATAATGGACCCACAAATAATTTAGGCAGTTATCAAGGCTACTTGGAGGATCATGGGACTTAGTAAGTAAGGTTTTAAGTGCCTCAATTGGGGTTATAAGTAGTTATAAGTACACTTACCCTACTTATGACCCGAGTTACTAAGTCCCATGATCCTTTAAGTATAGTAGGTTCTTGGCTTTGGAGTTAAATGCCACGAGCTTCAGGGTGGTAGGAGCTGCCAGCCCTGCTTCAAGTTAGGGTTTAGGGTTTCGGGAAGAAGCTCCAAGGGTATGGTTTTAGGGTTTTGGGTTCAAGGTATAGGGTTTGATGCTGAGGGTAAAGGGTTTGGGGTTTTGGGTATAGTCTGGGGTTTAAGGTTAGGGCATGAGGTTAGGGGTTTCGGGTAGAAGGTTTAATTTCGGTAGAGGTTTTAAGAGTAGGGTTTTGGGTTTGGGGTTTCGGGTATAAGGCTTTGGGTTTAGGGTCCAAGAAAACTACCCTCCCCGAGTAAGACCCTTGCAAAGTCCGCTCCAAATTCTAACAGCCTGTCACAAGAGCAGAATCGTACAGCTCTATCAACAAACCCATTGAACACTGCTAAGCAACAACCCTGACTCCTATATTGCGACACCAAAAACATCTCCGAGTTTCACGCCTTTTGGAGCCAAACGCCGTTGATTGCAATGCACGCTTCGGCTCGCAACTGTGGACTCATCCTCTTTCGTGGTGGGCTTCGGAGCTTCTAGGATTTTATGGTTTCGATTTGTCTGCCGTTCCAGGGATTTGTGGCGGTGATACTGATTTACAGGTTCACGACTTCTTTGTCCCAGGGTTTCAATCCGTCTTGACGTTTTTACGATCTGTAATGGTGTTGTTTAATCACACCTATCGGGCTTGAAGTTGTTGCTTGGGCTTAAATTTATTGGGGTGTTAAGGGCTTTTCTCCTAAGTAGCATTGTGGTGCCTGGAGCTGCTCCTCTTGCAAGGCTCCTTTTAAAAGGTTACTTTAAGCCGGTCTATAGGGGGATCTACATTTTGGGGCCCATTATACTATAATAGTAAAGACTTTGCTCTATTTTCTAGTTCTAGGCTTTAGTACAGTTCTTCGTGCTGTTGCTAGGTATGTACCTAACAGAACAGAAGTATCAATAGAACCATAAAACGGATATCAACATGTAAACACATACACCTATATGTATAGCAGTCTTGTTCGTCTGCGGTAGCAGCATCAGGGCTGGGGGATTTGAGGGTTTCTCGAGTTCTTCAGCGCATCAGGGCATGTTATAGTTCTTATCCAAGCTTCCCCAGGCTTGAGAAGGCATAGGTGCCCACCCACTAAACCGTAAACAAGGCCTAAATCCCTGAACCCATGATGTATCAGGACCAAATGAAACTTACAGAACATCACCTAAGCCCATGTTGCAATCATGAACCAAGCTTGCGACCCACCTCTAGGGAAACTCGCGTCCGACCCTAAGATACAGGGCCCTGAACAATTAAAACGGGGTTTGCGGGTATATCGATTGTTGTAGTATTGGCTTTTGACAGGAACCCCAGGGATGCTGTTACTAACTATTCCTACGCCCTCAACCCGAAACCCCAGTTCTTCCGACCCCTCTACAGTAGAAGCCAGAAAGATGGAAAACCATAGCTTCTGTCCTTAAGAGTACTTACTGTATAGGGAATCCCAGCACTATTTGGCCTCAATCCGGTTTCCAACTTTATGGGGTTCGCAATTCTTAACGAGCTATAAGTACCATAACCCCAATAAGGATCCCTTTCAAGGTGCTTACAACTCTACTTGCTACCTGCATTACAACCCGCGGCCTAACATTGCAGGACGCTCCTCTCCATCAGAGCTTGCCGCTCCTTGAAGACGGACTGGTGCCTGCTTGAAAGGAATCTGCTGGAGGGTTCTTTTTAAGGGTTCAAGCTGGTTTTGGGTTAGATATAAGCATATGAAAGGAATCCCCACACTAGTAGTTATTGGGGTCCTTGTAGTAAAGTAGAAGTCAGAAAGTTTGAAAATTGAATATCATTGTCCTGGTGCCCTTAAGGCCAACCATGAGGGACTCCTACGGTTGATGATATAAATCCTGCATGACCCATAACAAGTAATATACCATAATCCCCATAGTTGAGGGTCCTTAAGGTAATGCAGGATTTATATCATCAACAGTAGCACTAATCATCCTAAATCCATGTTCAAACTTTCTTCTGGGTTCACCGTAGGGAGATGGTCTCGTTTAAGTGCTCCTCTTCGGGCGCTGGGATACATGCCCGCAGACTCCAACAGTGCTTGACTAAGGAACATTCCTTAAATCATATTAAGGATCCTACTATAATTTACGGTATACTCCGAAATTAAGGGATATTGGAGTCTCTGGGGTGGGGCTTAGGGTTCAGGGGCAGTTGAGATTAGGGAATTCAGGGTCCAGGGGTTTTGGATCGAGAGTCCCGGGGCGCAGGGCTTAGGGTAGAGGCATTGATTGGTTTTTGGGGCTGAGCTTGGCGGTTTAACTGCAAAAGCCTACCAAAACCTACTGCCTACCAAAACCTACTGCTGTTGTAGGGTCCCTATAAATCCATATTAGGATTCTTTTAAGACCGTGCAAAAAGTAGGTTATGGTAGTTTAAGGTAGGGTTTACTGGAGAGTCTAGGGTTTCGCGGTTAAGCGCCGTCTCAAGAGCTCTTCTTGGATCTCTTTTGCAATAGGGGAGCTGAGGAAGACTACGTTTCAGATTACCGTCCTTTCGAAGGGGGGCTATAGGGGTTCCATATGTCTTTCAAGCAAGGTATGTGCAAAATCCCACGTTATCCGTAATGAACCCTAAACCATTCAACGCCATAATTTGGCAGGGTAATGCAGATTTTGTTGTCCATCAGCGGGCTGCCACGGTTTGCATTGTTGTGGCTCCACAGATCTTCAGATATCACTTAAACGAGGTTTATTTGAAATTATGGTAAGATGCTTATTCGAGTGATGCTGATTAAGGTGTATTGAAGATCTGGCTTTCTCCGCAAGGGGGAAAAAGGTTTCATAAGGCTGACCTCAGGATGTACACTTACTGCTAAACCCTAAACCCTAAGGTCCTTGCGAGATAGTCTCTACCCTCTCCCCGGCCCTAACCTCAAAAACCCAAAACGGTATAAGGGTCCTTTTGATGACAACTTGGGCCTGTTCTGCAAGAAGTATCGCCGAAGTCGGCATTGCAGGTCCTGGATCAAAAGGGCAACTGTCCAGAGACTCCAATACCCCTTAATTCGGGAATATGCCTTAAACTATAGTAGGATCCTCAATATGATTTCAGGAATATCCCTTAATTATTGATATCGGAGTCTCTGGGTGTTGAGTCTCCAAAGCTTCATGGCCAGGATTTCCTACAAAACTTCCTTTTGCGTTCTACAGGGGGTTCTTTACGGGTTCCATATAACGGTTCCTTCCGGGTTTGCAGTCTAGAGCTTAGGCTCTAGAGTTAAGGGACATTAAATGATAGGGACCTTAGTGATCGGTGTATTGGGTTGTACTACTTATGTAAAACTACCTATGATAAGGATCCCTCAGGAGTGGCACTAATTCCTAACTCCTGCTAGATGCGGAACAGTTGGATCGCTTGCTGGATGAGCGAGTGTGATCCCACGTCGCCCCGAAGGTAGGACAGTAAAGACTAGATGTTAAACAACACTCCCTACCTCAAGGCATATACCGTACGAACAGTATATGAATACTGAATTCGGGTCACATGTTGGCGGCCAAGAACGGAAACCCAACACTCGATACCATAGACTGATCTCTGAAGCAGAATCTTTGAGCTGCCACAAGAAAAGATGACACATTCAAGATGATGTAGGAGCCTCAACAATCAGAATAGGGTTTCGGGGTCCAGTATACCATAATTGTAATAAGGAATCACCAAAATAGTATAGGCAATTATTGAGGCCCCTCCATTAACAGCAGCTTCAAAGCAGTCCTTTATCCGCTAAGCGCAACCTCGAAGCAGACCCAAAACCTGAGGATCACACCCAAAAGCTCAACCCAAATACTACGGCTGAGGGAGCCAGACAGTTGGAACATGAGTATCCTCATTCCCAATATTTATTGGGCGATCCTAGCACCAATCCTCCTAAACCCATGCTTCGTTGCTTAGTTCATAAGCCCCAAAAAGTGTACACTTTCAGTTTTATAGTGGGACATGAACCCAAAAGTGTAAAGTGTATCCACTCAACTACTAAGCATGTACCAACTTTCTGGGTTCACTGTAGGTACTTAAAGGATCATGGGACTTAGTAACTAGGGTTATATTATAATTAGGGTAACTATACTTATAACCCCAATTAAGGTACTTATGACCTTACTCACTAAGTCCCATGATCCCCGTTATAGAACCCCTATAGATCCCATTAAGGAACCCTTTTTATTATAGAACCTTATAGTACCCTTATTGAAAGGAACCCTAAACATTACAAAGTCCCATGATCCTCCAAATAGTTTGGGGTTTCGGCTTTGGCACTCAGGAGCCCGCACGCACGGAGTCAGCATGACATGCTGTGGGACTTCAGTTCATTCAAGAGCTATGAAACTGAAAAGCCAAGTCTGCACGAACATCTGTACAACTTCAAAGCAGACCCCGCGAAATTAGAAACACCATAACAACCCTGACCTCCAGACCCATAAAAGCCGAAAACCAAGATTGAGGCTGGTCCCTCAGCCCCATGACCTCAAAACCCCAGAAGAACCCTTAAACCTTAAGCCCTAAACCGAAAGAACCCTAAACCCTAAATCCCTAATCCCTGAAGAACCCTAAACCCTCAACCCCAAAAGGTAAAGTGGCACTAGCACCTGCTTCCCTGCGTGCCCGCATTTGAAAGCACCCAGAAAACAAAACCAAGCTTCATCCCCTACGGCGACAAAAAAGCTGAGAAAAAACCTAAATCCATTAACGCCAAATTACCCCTTAACCCTAGATATGTCGCTGTCGTTCAAGTAGTGTCGTTGTCGTTCAAGTAACCCCTTAAAGGAACCCTTAAAGCCACAAGCCCTTAAGAAATGGAAGCCTTCAGGGAACCCTCTATCTATCTGTCTATCTATATACATATATATATATATATATATATATATGTATGCCGTTTTCCTTAAAGTGACCCCTTAAAGGAACCCTTAAAGCCCTTAAGAAAGGAAGCCTTCAAGGAACCCTCCATCTCCAACTTTCCTTACCTTTGCTTAGTAGGAAATAGAAGAATGGTAGTAGTGGTAGTAGTAGTAGTAGTAGTTATAATTGTACCCCATTCCTCCATTCCCTACTAACCAAAGGTAAGCTTTCCGGTCCGGCTCGAGCCCCTGGTCTCCCATCATCGTGTTCAAGCGGTGCATGCGCTGTCGGAACTCCTGGTTATGATTTCCTTACTGTGGTATCTTAATATGATTTCCTTACTGTGGTATCTCCATATGATTTCCTTATTATTAATATGATGGTATCTCAATATGATTTCCTTGTTATGGTATCTTAAATATGGTTATGATTTCCTTATTATGGTATCTTAAGTTATGAGATACTTAATATGGTATCTTAAACTAACTTCCTTAAGGAGAACCCAGTATTCGTGGGGAGGGGTTTCGGGTTCAGGGCTTTTAGGTTGAGGGTGTAGGAGGTTGGGTTCAGATTTTAGGGTTTAGGGCTCAAGGGTCTATAGAGTAGGCAAGGTATGCAAATCACGGGGATCCTTATGGGGGTAGGGGGAGGGGGGTGAGGGGCCGTATTGCCCAAAAGGAAGGGTCGAGGGCCCTCGCGACTGTGGCCCTGGCGACTGTGCCTGATGTTCGCACCGGCTGCACATCACAGAATGTCACCAGAAACCACCCATACCTGTCGCAGGTTGCAGCATCCGTCACGTTCAGCAGAAGCGCAACACAAGCTTTGTCGTGTAATGCGATCATTGTGAAACTTTTCCTACATCCACCACGGTTTTCGCACGCTCCTGGGAGCTTGTGTCACTCCTCTTGTCTCCATGGCCTCTCCACATAGTCAAAATCTGGCCAGGTCATGCATGACCGGATTGCCAAGAACTTCTGGAAGAGATAGCGACAAGCATCGACATGGGCTGCAGCAGGCCCTGAATTCTCCAAGATCTCATCCCATGTCACAGCCTTGACCTATAACCCCCTTAAAACCACAATAAAAATACTATTATTAACATCTCTTGGGTTTTAAATGAACAAAAATATAACTAGTATTCTTAATATTCAGAGGGTTCTTTATGAACAAAAATGAAAAATAAATCCTAAAGGAGACTACAGTCTGACCACGTAGCCACGGAGCTGGGAAACTGCAGGACTCAGCCCGACTGTACCCCAGTACTTCAAGGATCATGGGACTTTGTAACTAAGGTTCCTTAAAGGGCTCCTTTAAAGGGATCTCTACAGGGGCTCTATTATAAGAGGGGATTTAGGGTATACTTAAAGGATCATGGGACTTAGTAACTAGGGTTATAAGTAGGGTAACTATACTAGTAACTCCTTAGAACGCCAATCAAGGTACTTATAACCTTACTTACTCAGTCCCATGATCCTCCCAGTATAGAACCCTACCTCCCTTCCCGCTACCCCCCAAGGGTCCCTATGAATTTAGGGTTTAGGGTTTAGATCGAACTAAAGAGAAGTAGCATGCCCCTTTTGTCTCTATCTTTACATAGTTCTACTAGAATATTCCCCATCCGTCCTTATTCTGCGTTGGTTGCGGGCGGGGGAGGGCGCGGGTGTTTCGGGTTTAGGGTCTGGGGCTTTAGATTAAAGCTTAAGGGTCTTGGGTTCAGGTTTTAGGGTCTTTTGGGCTCAAGGGTTCAAGGCGTCAGCGCAATTTAAGTTAGGCTCGGTGTCTGTCAATAGAGTAGGCCGGGCCGTTGGGGCTATAGCAGACCACACCTACAGAGGGCTCAGCAGAAGAGAATCTAGGCTTCTGTTGTGACTTTGTTTAACATCTTCAGGGCCGACTTGCTTCTGTTGGCACATGGGGGTTTCCGAAAATAGGGGACCCTAATGTAGTACCCTAAACAGTAGGACCACCAAATAACGCGCCCCTAATTATCGGAAAATCCCACGATAAACAACAGAGCTGTCACTGTTCCGAACCCGAATTACAGCAAGTAAATCGAAAGCCTGAAGCCTAAGCCTCGAACACGAACCGTACCTATAGTCTCCATTGTAGTTCCTTTTTTGGGGTTACCTTCTAGGATACTTAGTATATAATTGGTTAAACCCAAAAGACGAACTACAATAGAGACTGTAGGACACCCTAAACCCCAAGCCCCAACTTCTAGCAAGAACACACCCGAAAGCTCCCCAATGTAGCACGTACTTGGAGGCTCATGGAACTTAGTAAGTAAGGTTATAAGTACCTGAATTGGGGTCATAAGTAGTTATAAGTATAATTACCCTACTTATTGAATACTAAGTCCCATGATCCTTTAAGTAGGACCCTTGACCTAAAGCAACCCTAAACATGGTACCCATACTTGGAGGCCCAGGGGACTTAGTAAGGGCTCCTTAGAGGGATCTATAGGGTTCCTTAAAGGGATCTATGGGGTTTAGGGTTTAGGGTCTAGTTGGAGGCCCAGGGGACTTAGTAAGTAGGTTATAAGTAGGGTCCAGTGCGAAAGCCCCCACAACCACGATTAATACTTCAATCAAAGGGGAAAAGGAGGGACCTTTGTTAAGGACCCCTAGGTATATACCTTTAATATAGCTATTATATACCCATTATATAGCCCATTATAGGGTAGGCGTCCCCATTAAGGGTCCCTCCTTCTCCCTTTGATTCAACGCCCTAACGGCCTAAACAATATACCCCGAAGTTCCGCTTTAGGTTGGGAGCTCCTGTGTCAAACCTTGTCTAAGCCACATTTGGGTGGTTGTCAAAATTATGGTCCTTTTTGGGTACCCTAAATAATAGGTGCCGTATTGTACCAAGGACCCAAAACGGGACCATTATTTTGACAACCACCCATTTACTAACTATTTATAGCAGCCATGACCGACCCTCTAAAGCTCTTGTTCTCCCCCTGCAGCAACCATGTACAGCTGTTACCAGGCCCTTGTAGGGAGTTTCCGAAAATTAGGGGTACCTTATTTTGGGGTCTTTATAATAAAGATCCTACTATTTCGGGTATTCTACTAGGGTCTCCCATTTTCGGGAACCGCCATATACCCTAAACCCTCAAAGGAACCTTGGATTGAATGGAGCCCCTTGTATGCCATCCCACCCTTCAAAGGAGCCCTTAACAAGAAGCCTTAAAGGGAACAGGGAGCTGTACAGGATCCCTTAGTGTAAACCCTAAATCCTAAAACCTAAACCCTAGGCCCCAAAACCCTTCAGCCACCAGCGGAGCCCTTAATAGAAATCCTTAAAGGAGCTCCAAAAGGAACCCAAAAAGCAGTCCTTAAAGTGAGGGACACCAAAAGCACATAAGCATAATTAAGCACTTAAAAGGGATGTCCCTGCCTTATTGGGAATCATTATAAGGGGGTGTATATGGGATATCCCTATCCTTGTTTTGCTTATGTGCTTTTTTGCGGCCGAATACAGAGCCCTAAAAAAATAGGACCCTTGCAAGGAAACTCCTGGCTCTCGTGGGTTAAATCGTCGACGATGGCACCGACCTCACCGATGAGGATTTCGGGTCTGGCGGCTTTTAGGGTTTAGGGCTTAGGATTTACGGTTTAGGGTTCAGGGTTTGAGGGGGTCTATAAGCTTTTCAGGGTGGAGGGTCTAGGATTTAAGGCTTGGCGGTTTTTAAGGTGTTAGGGCTTTGGGGATTTCAGGGTTTAGGGGGCGAGCTTCTCGGAAACCGTAAATCCGATAGTAACAACGACAAAAGCAGCAATAATGAGTAGTGCTTACAAACAACAAGGATGACAATACTACTAATAACAATAACCCCTAACCCCTGGGCCCCTAAACCCAAAGCCCTAACCTCAAACTCTAAACCCCAAGCCCTAAACCCTAAGCCGTAAACCCTAAGCCGCACGCCCTAAACCGTAAGCCCTAAGCCCTAAACCCAAAGCCTAAACCCAACGCCCTAAGCCCTAAACCTCAAGCCCTAAGCCCTAAACCCTAAACCCCAAGCCCTACTAAACCCTAAGCCCTACTAAACCCTAAGTTCTAAGCCCTAAACCCGAAGCCCCAAGCCCTAAACTTTCAGCCCTGAAGCCCTAAACGTAGGGCGAGAAACCTCACCGATGATGTAGGCCCAGGCAAGGCCAGAGATGAGAACCACCACAGATCCGACCACCCTGGGTGGCTTTTGCTTCGTTGCCGTAATTTAGTGAATGCTCCTGCGAAAAAGGGATATTGGAGTCTCCTAAACCCTATACATCCCTTATAGCTCCCTTATAGTAGAAGCCAGAAAGTTGGAACATGATTATCCTCGTGCTCCTAAGGTAAAGTAGAAGGGATCCTAGCACGAATCCTCCTAAAGCCATGTTCCAACGTTCTGGCTTCTACTGTAAACCCCTAAAACCCTAAACCCTAAACCCTAGGGTGTCCGGGTTACTTTGAAGGGGTCCGTTAAAGGATCCTCGAAAGGTTCTATCCAAGTACCCATCATAGTAATTCGTTTTTGGGATTACCGTATAGGATTCGGAATATGAGCCCCCCAAAAGGGCGACTATAAGGGTTTAAAGGGTACTTTCAGATCCCGGTAAGCAGGTTTAACGGGATCCTTGAAGGTTTCTACAAGGGTTTAGAAAGTTTAGACGTTTAGAAGCTAGTTAGAGGGTACTTTCAGGGATCCTTCAATTTAAGGAATTTACGTTTGGCTGCCTAGGCTCGGAGTTTAGGGTAGCATCTGGCATTTCGGGGCTTTAGTTTCTTGGACAACGCAACTCCTGTGCCTCTTGAACTCCCAAACAAGGGTTTAAGGCTTCGGGTGTAGCGAAGACGCGCTGCATCCAAAAACATCCGTGAGAGCTCATTTGGGGTCTGCAAGCGGGGCATAAGCGAGGTTGTAAAGGGATGACTCCAACAAGGGCATCTGTGGACCGAAACGCAGACTACTTAGCAAGTCAGCTGAAACGTCAGGTGGCCTGAAACGGATTGCATATCTAATGATGTGCCAAATCCTAACTAACTCTGCTCCGCTTTAGACGGCAAACAAAATAGCAGTTCAAATGGTAAACAAAGCACACTTCTCTTGGAGATTCCTCAGAACAACAAGCCTTAAAAAGTCATCAAGAGCCACTCAGACTCGCCGAAACCCACCTAAACCCTAACCTCAAACGCTAAAACCTAAGAAAAGCCGAATCTCCGTTCGAGTAGGTTTTGAGGTGCGATGTCGCCATAGCCGACAGACGTGACTGTGTACCTTGCTAAAAGGTCTTTGGGCTTTGAGGTTTAAGGCTTTAGGGGTTATTCGGCTTTAATGTTTTAGGGTCTTTTTGGCTTCAGGGTTTAGCGGTTTATTTTGGGCTTCAGGGTTTAGCGGTTTAGGGTTTATTGGGGTTTAATGTCTTAGGGTCTTTTGGGCTTCAGGGTTTAGCGGTTTAGGGTTTATTGGGGTTTAATGTTTCAAGGTTTTTTGGGCTTCAGGGCTTAGCGGTTTAGGGTTTATTGGGGTTTAAAGTTTCAGGGTCATTTTGGGCTTCAGGTTTGGGGTCTGGGGCCTTGTGGGCTTGAGGGTCTCTTAGGGTTCAGGGTTCCCAGAGAGCCCAATACCCCTTAATTAAGGAATATGGCTTATATTATATAGGGCTTCATACTATGATTTAAGCTATATTCCTTAATTAAGGGGTATTGGGCTCTCTGGGTTTCGGGAACTAACGAATTTGTGCTATTGAGGTAGCTCCGTTTAAGGTGCTTGTAATTCTACGTATAACCTGCTTATTAACCCCAACACCCTAAAACCCTAACATTTAAACCCTACGCAGATGACCTGAAATTTCACTGACAGACATCTCCATGAACACACCCTCACCCAAAAACCCAGCCCTGACCCCACCTCATGTAATATAAGGGCCTCAATCAGTAGAGTAGGTTCTGCCTGAAACCCAGAGCGTGACAGTACCCAAATTGTCGGATGTTAAGTCCCAAATGCGATACTACGTCAAGGTGCTAAAAATCACCAAAACTACTCTGCATGTTGTTGGTACAACAGACCCGCCATGTTGAGTAGTTAAGCCCCCAGGACGAGGCACGCGCAGAAGAAGAAGGAGGCCACATAGACTCGGTACGGGGAGTCCCGAGTATCAACTCCAAAATGCTCAAGATCGGACTCTTGGATATCGTCAATCCTCAGTTAGGGTTTACGGTTCAGAGTTTAGGGTTTATGTTTGATATACTCGAATCCTCCATTGCGATTTTGGGTTTCCTTCAAGGTTCCATGAAAATTCATCCACACGTTTTACATCCTCAAACTTCAATTGATCGTGGATTTTGTGGGGTTAAAGTTGGTCTGGTGAAGGCTGTAGGCTTCATAGCAGCTTTAGCATGGTTCCTAAACTCAATCGGCTAAGACTTGTTGGGTTTTGGGGGGTCGTAAACACAAAACAACTCCAAGCCTTACGGGAGTGCAAATCTCTGTACAAGGTCTAGACCTAAGAGTAACCTAGGAATAAAAAGGGTGCCCTTTTTGGTTTAAAGGGGCTTATAAGGGAACCGAAACCCTACAAAAAGGGAATAAGGGCCTACTCTGGGTCCTAGAGGTTTAGGGATCAGAGACGCCGAACACTTGCAACATCTTTTCAAATCAACCCCAAGTTCGCTGTCTCGGCTTCTTGGCATCTTTGTGGATTTAAGCTCTGAAGCCCTGTCCCGAAACACCTAGGGCTCAGGGTTTTGAGGGCCTCGGGCCTACTTAAAGGATCATGGGACTTAGTAACTAGGGTTATAATTAGGGCAACTATACTTATAGCTACTTATAACCCCAATTAGGGTACTTATAACCCTACTTACTAAGTCCCATGATCCTCCAAGTATCTCCTCAGACCCGAAACCTGATTGCTGAGCTTCCCGGCCTCCGCCCCTTCACACAAGCTAACTTTGTAGCTGCGGCAAGGTTATATGATGGTTCAATTCGGGACGGCTACGCGCCCCTAAACCCAAAACCCCTAAACCCTAAACCCCTCAACCGTAAACGCGCCAAAGAGACGTCTAAAGCCCCCAGCCCTTCTGAAGAACCCTTAATCCTACGACTAAGAACACCTACTCATTCCTCCGAATCTCTATATAAGTCCTAAAACAAGGTAGCTTTTTTCTTACTTGTCCAGTATCCTGGGGGAGCCAAATGTTAACCTTTGAGAACTCTTTCAAGCCCGTAGATATCCAAGCCCCTTACAGAAGGTCGGTTTTAGTTGGGGAGTCAGCACCCCTGACCCACAGAGCCCAATACCCCTTAGTTAAGGAAGATAGCTTAAATCCTTTTATGAAGCCCTATATAACTTAAGCCATATTCCTTCATTAAGGGGTGTTATCCCCTAGACCCTAAACCCTATAGATCCCCTAAAGGATCCCTTAAAGGGGCCCTAGCCATACTCCTTAATTAAGGGGTATTGGGCTTTGGGGAGTTCCGCCCAGAGTCCACTGCGGGTATTTGTCCTCGACCAGCTGCAGTGTCAGTGCCCAGAGGCACGCAAGCCAATGGCACATCAGCCCTGGCGCCAGACCCTACATCCCAAACCCTAAACCCTAAAATTCTAAAACACACACCCCAAACTCCTTAACCCTAAACCCTTAGCCTAAGAAGACGTAGGGTCAAGGCTTGTAAGGTCAGGCTTCAAGGTTTTATTTGGGTGGTTGTCAAAATTATGGCCCCTTTTTGGGCACTAAATATAGTATGGCACCTAGTATTTAGGGTAGCCAAAAAAGGGACCCGAATTTTGACAACCGCCCTGGACCCTGAGCCCTTTCTCCAAGGAGCCTGTGGGCCAAGGCTTTAAAAAGGGGTATTAAACTTAAGCCCTACTTGGAGGTCCAGACTTACCTTTGGTTAGTAGGGAATGGAGGATTGGGGCACAATTACAACTAGTGTCGCACAAGATGCTCAAGAACTCTCGGGGGAAAGCATACGCATACACCTAGCAATGTTTTCCTCCAACTCCGCGATCGTTAGAACATGCCCCCGCAGTCTGGCTCTTCGGAACACGAGAAGGCAGCCTGGCCTCGCAGCAGTTGGATAGCAGAACCCTAGCCGATACAGTCTGTCTTGGACTTCCTCGAACAAGTTCAGCTGGATTTCCGAATGCTGGAAACTTCCAAGCTGCATGGTCATGTAATCACGCATTCTCGCTCCAGTCCAAGAGACATCGCGACGATGGTGCACCCGACGATAGCACGAACTCAAGCTGCACTGCCACACCAGGTGCCCAGCTCGCTTTGAACGTCGAGGAGACATGCAGTGAGTTGGTTTGCGTGCGAGGCCCCTCATCAGACTCCTCTTCGCTCGCGCTTTCGGCATCCTGGACACAGCTGGAAGCAGCTGGAAGGACGGCAGTCACCCAGTCAAAGACGCAGCAAACAACAGCGGTGTGCGGTTGGCGTTTTCGGCCACACCCTTAACATCCCTTAACCCCGAAAAGCCACCGAAAAAGCCCTAACCACACTCCAAAGCCAATCTGAACCCGAAACTCCCAAGAGTCTGAAAGTTCGGAAGAGGCGTCCTACTGACCTAATTACTCTGTTGGGTCAAGGAACAAGGGTTTCAAGAAGGTTCCTTTACGGCTCCGTTCAAGGATCTATTTCTACAAGGGCCCCTGTGATGGGCCCATACGGTCGATGATCTAAATCCTGCATTGCCCATAATGAGGAATATCTACCATAATTCCCATAGTTTAGGATCCTTTAAGGTGCTGCAGGATTTTTCTCTCACCAGCAGTAGCTTAGGGTTTTACAGGGCATTAAGGGTTTCGGGTATTACACTTTCGGGGCTTCGGGTGTCGGGTTCGGGGTTCAGGGGTACTAAACTGAAGCCCGACTTGGAGGGCTTAGGGGGGTAGCTGTCAAAATTAGGGTCCCTTTTCGGGTACCTTAAATACGAGGTGCCGTACTATATTAGGGACCCAAAAAGGGCCATAATTTTGACAACCACCCAGGGGAGTTAGTAAGTCGGTTGCAAGTTGTTTTTTTGGTTTTAGGGTTGTAACTAATCAAGGTCTCGGATGTAGGATTTAGGTTATAAGTAGGGTTTTCATTGGGGTAGCTCCATATAAGGTACTTAGAACTCTACTTATATAACCCATGGCACATCAACCCTGGCCGAAGGGTTTTGTGTTGGTTTATGCAATCTGCGTCATCATGACCGTCCTGAATGACTAGAACAGGGTTTTGGGGCCCATTAAACCATAAACTATAATAAGGAAGTGCCAAATTTATGGATTAATTATGTTGTTTTCTGAAATAGTATGTGTAGTGATTAAGGCCCCCTATACTCACATTGATTAAGGCCCCCTATATTAAACAAGCTTAACGTTTTGGAGCTCCATATGCCCAACACAAGCCAAGCGCAAAACAAGAATTACTTGGAGGCCCAGGGGACTTAGTAAGTCGGTTATAAGTACGGTCATAATTGGGGTAACTCCATTTAGGGGACTTATGACTCTACCTATAACCTACTTACTAAGTGCCCTGGGCCTCTAAGTAGGGTGAATCACCTACCTGAACTGGAGGTTTACCAGTACTGCAGGGGCCTTAACAATTAAGATAGGTTTTAGGGTAGATTATACCATATTTATATATAAGGACCCCCCCAAAATACAGGAGCCTGAACAATTAAGATAAGCTTCAGGGCAGATTCTACCATATCTATAGTAAGGAACCCCCAAACAATAGTATTGGTAATCATATTAGGTCCCCATGTTATACCATGAAAGACTGAACAAGCCCTTGGTTCAAGTCTTGTAAGGGGGGTTCCCGATTGAAGCTCAGAGACCTTCAGACTCTCAAGTTGTGTACTTGGTCCTGATTGCCAGATCTTGCGCCTTTAACCCTAAATGCCACCGAATCCCTAAACCCTAAACCCTCTAAAAGCCACTTTAAACCCTAAATGCCAGAAAACCTAAAGGTCCTAAACCTCAAAGGCCCTAAACCAAATAAAACCCCGGGTCCGCCTAAGACCAGGAGGAAGCGTCCCAAGGCGAGTTGCTGATAGGGGATCGATCGAAGAGCCTGCAATTCTCCGCGTCTTTCGGGGCGGCTTGGGGCTTGGAGGTCGTGGGCTTCTGGGTCTGATGCTTCCAGAGAGGCGGGTGTTCCTGTGCGGGGATCACGTCAGCACGCAATTTGACGGAAAGAACGACATCCCCGTCAGGCTTCCACCATCCTTGACTTCTTCGCCGCTGCCGGCTTAGGTATCAAGTCGTGCGGATTCTGGATCTCGATGTCAGTCATGAACCCAGAGCTCCTTCACACGTTCCGATGACGGAGGCAGCCACCCGAATCTCCGAGAAGTCCTCGGCAGCTCCCTCTCAACCTAGGGTCTGTCGCCGCACTAAGCAAAGTCTTAGTTGACATGGGCATGCGCGAAGGCAGCAGATGGCGAAAGCTGACGAGCTCCGGTCACAATGTGATTCGGAGCTGAAGACTTTCAGGAGCGATTGATATAGGGGCCTTAACAACTGGAATGGGGTTTTGGGGCCGGTTATGCTATAGTATTATAATCAGGAGCCCCCAAAATAGTATTGGGTTATTATGAAGGCCCCTATACGAACGTTTCAGGAGCGATGATGCTGCTTGTGCTGTATTCAGACTAGGACACCTACTGTTGATGGACAAACTCCTGCATTACCCATTATAAGGACTATACCATCGTTTCCATAGTCTAGGGCCCCCACAAGAAGCTTTAAAGAGTGTGGCTCATCTTTACCACCCTTAGAACCACAATCATAATAAGCTCACGCTCTGAATATGTTCTCGGGTTTTGTATGAACAAGAATGCAAATCAATTCCTCAGCAGACTATAGTCATACTCTTCTACGGCTTGCAGGGCCCTCCGCGATACTAAGACAAAGACTTTACGCAGCGGGGATTCGGAAGAAAACCTAAACCCTAAACCCCCTAAACCAAACACCCGTGAACCTTAAGACCCTATAGCAAGCAAAAATCCCTAAACCCAACACCCTAAACCCCTAAACCCAAAACCCTAAACCCAAACCCCTAAACTCCGAGCTTCTAAACCCATTTCCAGAACCCGTATGGGTAGTTGTCAAACTTATGATCCCTTTTTGGATACCCTAAATATCAGATGCCATAAGGTAAAAGCCAGAAAGTTGGAATATGATTATCCTAACCCTTCTATGGCAAATTATAAAGTATCCTACCATGAAACCATATTCCAACTTTCTGGAGTTCCCTGTATTATGTTCGGCTCAAAAGGCGCCATATTCCTGACAACCACCCTTATAGATCCTTGCAAGTATCCCATATGGGAGTTTCCGAAAATTCGGGGTAGCTTATTTGGGGTCCTTATAGTAAGGATCCTACTGTTTAGGGTACTATATTAGGGCCCCTGTTTTCGGAAAGTCCCATATACACCCCCCCCTTATAGTGAAGCCCAATATTGTAGGGATCTCCCTATAAACTGCTTATGCTTATGTGCTTTCTGGGTCCCTAAACCACCCGTTTATAATACCCTATACACCCAGATCCTCCGAAACCCCTTCATTGAGGAATCTAAACCAAAGTATGGTAGGATCTACAATACGATGTAAGGCATATTCAGTATAACTCTAAACCCATGTGGGTGGCTGTCAATCAAAGTAAGGGTCCCTTTTTGGGTCCTTGCTATAGTACGGCACCTAGTGTTTAGGGTAACCCAAAAAGGGACCCTAATTTTGACAACCACCCATACTGTTGATGGACAAAATCCTGCACGACCCATTATAAGGGATATACCATAGTTCCCATAGTTTAGAGTCCTTAGGGTCATGCAGGATTTTGTCCATCAACAGTATGATGTAAGGTATATTCAGTATAACCCTAAACCCATGTCTGGAACCCTCACTTGGAGGCCTAGGGGACTTAGTAAGGGCTCCTTAAAGGGATCTATAGGGTTCCTTAAAGGGATCTATAGGGTTCCGTAAAGGGATCTATAGGGTTCCTTAGAGGGATCTATGGGGTTTAGGGTTTAGGGTCTACTTGGAGGCCCAGGGGACTTAGTAAGTCGTTTATAAGTAGGGCTAGAATTGGGGTAACTCCATTTAGGGTACTTAAAACTCTACTTATAACCTACTTACTAAGTCCCCTGGGCCTGTAAGTATAGATCCTTGCAATCAGCTTCAGGGCGTTGGTTCTTTGACACGAAGCTTTTCTGGCTCTTCGGGAGGGGAGTACAGATTTTTCAGGTTTCAAACGGGCTAGTGCCCAGACTCCAACATCCCTTGATTGAGGAATACACCTTAAATTATGGTAGGGTTAATTAAGGAATATACTTGAAATTATAGGACCCCTACTATGACTTAAAGTATATTCCTGAATTACAGGATATTGGAGTCTCTGGGTGTGAGGGGTTCTGAACCCCACACTGCGCTTTCCTAGAACCTGGCTTTCCCTGAACCCTTAACACCGAAAGCCCCAAAGCCCTGTCAACGCCAAACCGAAACCCCTAAACCCAAACCCTTAAACCCCAGAACCCTTAAACCCTAAACCTTAAACACTCAAGCCACCGAACCCGAAAACTAAATACACAAAGACCCGAAAAGCAGCAATCCGCCCTAAACCCAAGACCCTATAGTTCCTAGAAGCCTAAGCTTAAACCCAAACCTAGTCTTATCAAGAGGCAGACAGAGGAGGGAACCCTAAACCCCAAACCTCCAACCCCCAAACCCTAAATCCCCTGAGCCCCCAACCTCGAACCCCTAAACCCTTCAAACCCAAAATCCCCCAAGCCCTAAACCCCCCCAAAAACCCTAAACCCAAAACCTTCAAACCCTGAACCCTAAACCCCACAAAACCCTAAACCCAAAACTTTCAAACCCTGAACCCTAAATCCCACAAAACCCTAAACCCAAAACTTGCAAACCCTGAACCCTAAATCCCACAAAACCCTAAACCCAAAACTTTCAAACCCTGAACCCTAAACCCCACAAAACCCTAAACCCAAAACTTTCAAACCCTGAACCCTAAATCCCCGCAAAACCCTAAACCCAAAACTTTCAAACCCTGAACCCTAAATCCCCGCAAAACCCTAAACCCCAATCCCCTACACCCAAAACAGCAGGGCCTCCTGCTCCTCCATCCACAGCGATCGCCGTGCCAGCCTTTTAGGACCCTTGCTTCAAAGGGGAAAAGGAGGGACCCTTAATGGGGACCCCTATACCCTATAGTGGGCTATATAATGGGTATATAATGGCGAAATTAAGGATATATACCTAGGGGTCCTTATTAAGGGTCCCTCCTTTTACCCTTGGATTGCTGGGTCCAGGAAGGTTAGGGGGGCCGTAACACTTAGAATAGGATTTCTTTAGAATAGGGTATCTTTAAAGGGGCCTATAAGGGCTACCTTTAGGGATAATTATAAGGATTTCATATCAAGGCCCCTAGCTATCTATCTATCTATCTATCTCTATATATATATATATATATCTATCTACATATTGATTGATTGGGACCCGTTACCTTAGCCAACCAAACGCTTAGGTACCCTGTACTAAGGACCTAGAAGATGTTAGGTTATGGTGTAAGATCGTTTAAGGAAAGGTTAAAACAACCCTAAACCCGAACCCTAGGCCCGAAGCCATTCATTTCGTCTCAATACAAAACCCAAAATCTGCAGGGGAGAAGTGTACGGGCGGGGTGCATTGGCTCAAGCTTAGATTTCAGACTCCCCGCCACGAGCCTAGTTGCTGAGTTCCCACCCTGTATGTGTTAAGATGATGCAAAATCAGAAACGCCACGCCAAAGGTCCAAAAAGTTAACTATTTCTGGTACAAAGCCACGACGGTCACAAGTATCCTATGCAGCTACGATGCCTTAAACAGCTCAACTCATAGCCCGGTACGGAAAATGAAGTCCTACACCCTGGCCCCACCCCAACCCTAAACCCTAAACCCCAAACCCTATACCCTAAACCTCTTTATCATATGTTAATTTAAACTTTACTGTCAACCTTGCTTAAGGCAAGTTTCGGGGTTTGGCTGGCCAGATGCCAGACCCCCGCGCGCGCCAGACCCCATACCCAAACTTGTTTAAGGCAATTTTCGTGGTTCAGCTAGCCAGATCCCCGTGCGCGCGCGTGCCAGACCCCATACCCAAACTTGTTGAAGGCAATTTTCGGGGTCTAGGTTCTAGCTGGCCAGACCCCCACACTTGTGGTTTAGATCTAAACTCTTGGATGTTCGAGGGTGGGGTGGGGCGTTACATATGCTTCTGGCAGGCGAGTTTAAGAGACACCTTTTCCGGCTTAGGGCTCCAGGCTCTGAGTTGGGATTCAAGGCTATATGGGAGTTTCCGAAAATAGGGGTACCTTATTTTGGGGTCCTTATGATAAGGATCCTACTATTCAGGGTACTATATTAGGGTCCCCTATTTTCGGAAACTCCCATATAGGGTTTAAGGCTATAGGACCATGAAATCATGTAAGTGTGAATGAAAGTCAACTATGAATGGTACTCATTTGAGAGAATGAAGTAAAATTTTGTATCTTCTTAATGTTATGGGACTCTAAGGGTGGGTGGGTGTTATTTCTAAACCGTAAACACAACTCGACTTGAAAGCTGCTCGATCCGGAGCTGCTGAACCCTAAACCCTAAACCCCAACCCTACTTAAAGGATCATGGGACTTAGTGCAGTAACTAGGGTTAGAAGTAGGGTAACTATACTTATAACTACTTATAACCCCAAGTGAGGTACTTATAACCTTACTTACTAAGTCCCCTGCCCCTCCAAGTAGACGAACCCCAGGCTCCAACCCCTGACGACCCTAATGTAAGAACTTTTGGGCCTTTATTAGGGCTCCTTTAAAGGGGTCTATTAGGGGTTACTACAAGGCATCCATAAGGGATACGACAATAGTGTAGGAACCTGATTAAGAAATCTTGGGCTGGTATTAGGGTTCCTTCTGTGAACCCTACTATTTTGGGCCCAGGGTTTCTTAATCAGGTTCCTACATTAAACCCTCCAATCCTTCGCCCATCAACCCTGAAGCCTAAAGCCCCCAAACCCTGAAACACCCAAAGCAAATACAGACCCCAAGCTCTACTTGGAGGGTCATGGGACTTAGTAAGTAAGGCTATAAGTACCTTACTTGGGGTTATAAGTAGTTATAAGTATAGTTACCCTAATTATAACCCTAGATACAAAGTCCCGAGTTCCTTTAAGTACCCATAAGCCCAAACCCTAAAACCGCCGAAGCCCTAAAACCCAAAGTCAAGGCGCCGGATCAGCTTCAGCAGTCGAAGGGCCCGAAGAACCTTCACGCTGCTGTAGCCTCCACGGTTTGAGCTCAGTTTAGGGTTTAGGGGTTTACGGTTTTTTAGGGTTTTAGGGTTGAGGGTTGAGGGTTTAGGGGTTTAGGGTTTAGGGGTTTAGGGGTTAGGGTTTAGGGTTTAGGGGCCTTGAAAAGTAGAGTGGGGTCTAATGGGCTTTTAATTCAAAAGTCTTAAGGCCTAAAGGGTCAACGGCAGAAGCTTGACCAAGTAGAGTGCCAAGGGCTTATGGCTGTAAAGGTTTCGGGTCGCGGTGATGGTGATGAAGCGGAAGAGGTTGACCCCGGCATTTTTGGTATGCTATTGCCGGTGCCATGGGGCTCTATCTGTTGCTGCTGTCCTGGTGCCACTAGCGCTTTGTTGCTAGGAACCAGCCGTGCTCCTGTGATGCTATTGCTAACAGGTTTGGCTCCCTCCTCGCTATCGCTCTTGGTGGCTATGCTCGGCTGCATGAAGCCATGCCACGCCCCCTACATTTTCAACCCTAAGAATTAACAAGTACTACATCAACTCGGATACTTTGACCCCTATTACAACCTACTAACTTGACTGACTGACTGACTGACTGATTGACTGACTGACTGACTGACCGACTGACTGACTGACTGACTGACGGACTGCCTGACCAAGTAGCTAATCAACCAAGTCCTGATACCGAGAGACCCAAGACCTTTCACCCCGCCAGATGTCAGAGACCAACCCATAACATATTAGCGCCCGAAACAATTAGGCAGGGATTTCGGAGGGTTTTCGCACAACTGTTCGGTATGACTAGCTCATCAAACTTGCTATGCACTGAATCCCGTATAAACCCGTGCATAACACCCATGTTTGAAATCTTGTGAGGGCACTCACAAACCCCAAACATAAAATGGCCTTAAAGGATAGAATGGGGTGGAGATATACTACACAATAAATATAGAAGGGACCACAAGGAATATCGTTACAGATTTTCCGACCCCTATGGTAATCTTTGTGGAGACCCCTCCCTGCCCAAACACCCCAGCGAGCTGGCCTGAGGTTGTTTCCGTTTCTGCGGGTGCAAAAACATCGAAGGGGATCAGCGTCACGAAGTCCAAGACAAACCTTGGCATCGCTTTTGGCTTTAACCTTACTTAAGGATCATGGGACTTAGTAACTAGGGTGATTATTAGGGTAATTATGCTTATAACTACTTATAACCCCAATTAAGGTACTTATAACCTTACTTACTAAGTCCCATGATCCTCCAAGTACTACCCCAATAAGCCACGGAAATAAAAGGTTAACCTTTCCGATTCCTGGTAAACTACAAAGAACCAAAAAAGTTCAAAGGTTGGGTCTTAGGGATCTAAATAAATTTAGCGTCTTCAAGCTGCAGGACTTGAAGGCACTTTAAGGTTTAGGTTTCGGGTTGAAGACCCCTGAGAAGATCTCAAAAATATCCAAAGATGTCTTCTCTAGGCACTACTTGAAGGCCCAGGGGACTTAGTAACTAGGTTATAAGTAGAGTTATAAGTCCCCTAAATGGAGCTACCCCAATTATAACCCTACTTATAACCGACTTACTAAGTCCCCTGCCCCTCCAAGTAGTATCAGCTACCGCATGATTGCTTCTATTTTTTTGGACCTCCCGGAAAACCCAGGATTCATACACCCCGTCCTTTAGAGGCCTTAATCTTCGCATCGCTTTTCTGGGACGGGGGTTCAGGAATCCGGGGTCTACATAAAGGGAAGTTTGAACCATGTAACTAGATCTGAAACATGCGCCATTCGCTCCGAAACCCCTGAGGCCTCATCCTATGAACTCCGTAGCCTCAGTGTAGCTAAACATGTAGCGCGGATGCATGGAAGGGCCTTGCTATAACCCCCGACCTAACCCATCCCCGCAGTGAGCAAGACTCTGTACTACCTACCGCCCCAGGCCAACGTACCGAGAAGCCAGGTCTTCACGTACCGGGAGACGATCTTGTTCAGCCGCACCTACGAAGGGGCTCGTAGCCTAGTGTACTTGGAGGATCATGGGACCTAGTAAGTAAGGTTATAAGTACCTTAATTGGGGTTATAAGTATAGGTACCCTAATTATAACCCTAGTTAATACCAAGTCCCATGATCCTTTAAGTAGGGATCCAAGAGTCAAGCCAAGGCTCCTTTGAAAAGGTCCTGTAAGCCTATAAGTGTATTCAGCTGGTAGAGCGTAGGGTTGATGCTTTAAAGTTTAAGGCTTGCAGGAATTTGTTTTCAGGGTTTCGCTCTTCGGGCTGAATATGAGGCCGCCTGAACAGTTAGAGTAGGCTTTGGGGCGTATTGTAATGCAACTAGAATAAACATCCTCAGCGACCGAGTTTCTAGTTAGTCTGGCTTCTACATTATTGGGGAATTGGTATTGGAGCGTTCGAGATCTGGAATTAAGATTTAATCTATTCGGGTTTCGGTGTCTCAGATCATCACGACGTCCTACCTAGGTGTGACATGCAGCTGCTGCCAATGAGACCATGCTTTGGGAGTTAGGATTAGGGATTAGGGGGACCCTTGGGGATATAGACTCTCTCAATCCCCTGTTAAGAGAGCCAGAAATAGGGTTCAGAAGGGGTACCCTTTAAGGGGTCTCCCTAATAATACTACTACCTATGCTTGGACGGGCTCGTGCCCTCCGACCCCTGCTGGTGTAGCAAAGAAGCACTCCCGTAACGAAAATGCTGTGGTCCTTCTCCATAGCCATGGCCACCCAAGAGCTGTCTTCTAAGACCAAAGCTGTGCCGGGATCGAGGCTCGTGATCCTGAATTTCGGTCCCCAGCTTTAGGCTTGCAGCAAGATAAGCAACCTTGGGCCAGCCGGCCCTCGGATCGTGTGGGTCGCTTCCCGAAGCTCTCCCCGAGCGGACGCCAAGAAAGACAGCACGAAACTTGAGAAAATCGGCTGGCCACCGAAAAGACTTGAAAGGAGTTGGAGCCGCAAAAACTCATTGCCGCGACGCTCCACGCATTCCCTCAAAAAAGTCAAGCGGATGTCTGCCGCCTTCAGGGGGTACCCTTGGCTTCATTCTTGCGCACCACATTGCGAGTGTAGCCCGAAGGGAAACCGGGGGAGCATTCCCACACTTAAACGTTGGGTGTTTGTGGGGGCTTCTTTGTCTTTGGTGCTAGGAGTGTAAGGAGGAGCTAATGCGCTCGGAATCAAGCGAGTTGCTTCAGCGTTCAAGGGCTTAGAGGTTTAGGGATCTAGTGTTTAGGGGTGCCTCGTCAGCAAGCCTCAAGACTCAAGAGCTATAAGAAGGTCTCCGAATAGTTTTAACTCTTAGACAATACTGTCACAGGTCGTACTGCGGCAATTGCAGCCAATCAAAGCGACATCATCAACTGCTTGGTAACAATTCCTTTCGCAACAAGGGCGCAAACGCACAAGAGTTTTAGGCCATGGAACCCGTGTACACAACAGAAACTCCTTGCGAAGCCCTTGCACCCTTTACAGTACAACACCCGATCTAGAGCCATACTGATCCACATCGAAGACAATCTTATTCTAGGGCCTACATAGTTTGCCTATAGTTACTATTTTGAAGGTTTCTTATTACAGTTATTATAAACACCAAAGGCCTATTCTAATTATCAAGGCCCATTTTCTTCCGTTTCTCCCTTCACCCTCAACGCTTAAACCCTAGCCGCGAAGCTTCGCGAACACCCATGATAGGGACCCTTAGGGGGGTAGGGGGAGGGGGTAGGGGACTATATCTCGCCGGGTGCTTATGAAGGCCCCTCCCCCCTTTAAGGGTGCTTATGAACCCATGACAGGGCCCCCCAAAAAAAGCACATAAGCAAAATAAGGATAGGGATATCCCTTAGAAGCTGCCCCCACCCTGTAATAGTGATATAGTAGGAATATAATAGGGCCCTAATATTCGGCTCGGCCCGGCCGAAGCGGTCAGAGGTTCCTATTCGGATTCCTCTATTCCCCACCTCTTAATCCCCTCCCCAGTGACCGCCCCAAAAAAAAGGGTGCCACCCCCCCCCCCCCCCCCCCCCCCCCCTAAAAAATGGAAACGTGTCGATGAGCCCCAAGGTGCGGCGGTTGCCTTCCAGGTGCGAGCTTTCTGGGGTTTTCGACGACACGGGACTGCAATGTAGCATCTTTTTGTGTTGGGGCTCGCCGCATGCGCGTACAGCCGGGCCGAGGCGGACGACGCGCAGCGTTTCAAATAATCCTTATAGTCACTATTACAGGGTGGGGGCAGCTTCTAAGATATGCCATATAAACCTCCTTATAAGGAAGCCCAAGGCTTCTGTGGCCCCGAACATGAGAGCCCCAAGAGAGACTGCTCGCCGCCTCCAAAACCACGCCCGAAGGCGTGTTCCTCGTGTAGGCGGTGCAGAACTGCAGCATCATGTCGATGAAGAAGATGAAGTCCACCTGGAACTTTCGAAAAAATATCGGGATTTGGGGTACATGACATGAGGGGAACCCTTAGGGGGGGGCCCTTAATGAGGACCTAATAAGGCCTACTCAAGAAAGTATAGTCCCCTACCCCCTTCCCCCCTGAGGGTCCCGATGATGACACCAAAGTTAAGCTTCTAAGAGATTCAGGTGTCAACAAAATTCAGGAGCCTGTGGAATCGCGGCGATCAGTCTTCCCGTGTGTTGGTCTAATATTAGGTACTGCCCCCCTACAGTAAGAGTCGATAATAGTAATAATAGGCCTACGATTAAGGTCCTAATATATCTATATTATGAATCTTATTCAGCTATTACTGAGTGGGGGAGTTACCCAAGTCTAATATATCAGGTTTTGGGGGATCAGAAGGAGCCTGTCGACCATAAGAGCTGGAGTCTACGCGGGCTTTATGCAGGCATTAGGATTTCCGGGATTCCTTCTTGGAGGCCGGGGTAACTCCATATAAGGTAATGGTAACTCTACCTATAGCCTATAACCTACTTACTAAGTCCACTGGGCGTCTAAGTTGAAGTAGGGCGTAAATGCCGACAGAGTTGTAAAGGCACACGTAAGTTGAACTTTGTAGCTCCCAACTCGAAGTTCCAAAAAACTTAAGATCCACAAGCCCCAGTACCGGGTTTTTGTTTTTTTCTCGAAGTTGGGGCTAAGCTTTTCTTTTGGTTTTAGGGTTCGATTCTTTTTGGGGCTTGGGGTAATGTAGGAAGCTGATTAAGAAGCCTTGGCCCTGAATGACCCCCAAATAGTACGATTATGAAAAACCCTGATAAAGACCCAGGGTTTCTTAACCAGGTTCCTACATTAGGGCCCCTATATTATAGAACCCTACTATAGATCCCTTATAGAGCCCTTTAAGGATCCCTTTAAAGGAACCCTATTCTTAATCTGGTTCCTACATTACGGAACTCTCAGGAATGATATCATCGAACAGCTAAACCCCTATAATAGCCCTGATAGACCCCTTTAAAGGAACCCTAGATTCGCGTTCGGCTTCAGACATCTCCGACCCCCGGCCAGGACTCCCTGAAACCGCTGAAATAACGCGACTCAGATCTTCCAAAAATCCCTCCCAGGGTTCCTTTAAGGGAGCTAGAAGGGATGTATAGGGTTTAGGAGACTCCAAATATCCTTTTTTGAAGGAGTATTCACCAAACTAAAGTAGGATCCGCAATGATGTAAGAATCTGATTAGAAACCCTGGGTGTTCGTTAGGGTTCCTTATATGAGCCCTACTATTTTGGGGTGATTAAGAGCCAGGGTTGCTTAATCAGATTCCTACATTACTTGGTTTCCCCAGTAGCCCGTGAAAATCCAGGGTACCTTTTGCCTACTATTCGGTTATCATAAAGAAACTTCAATGCTAGGAGGGTTTAGGCTTTAGAGCTTTAGGGCTTTAGGGATTGAGGGGTTTAGGGATTTAGCGCCTTCGTAATTCGGCATCCTTTTCCTAGGGCACCCTTTTCCTACTGCTCGGTTATGATAAGAAGACTCCAAAACGAAATGGGCAAAAAGGGTTCTACTGTGATTCCCAGAATATAATCCTGGCTAAGGGAGGGTGGAGCCAGCACCCCAAACCCGAAGCCCCAATCCCTAAATCCTAAAAACACCTAAGCCCCTATACACCTTCAACACCCTAGACGTCTGAACACCTAAAGCCTAAACCTCCACCAAACCCTACACCCCTATAGACACCTTACAGAACCCTTAAAGGAACCCCAGCAAGCCCTTATATTCCCTAAAGCCCCTAAACCCCTCAACTCTAAGCCCAAAATACGAGACGAGGGAGCCAGCACGCTCACGAAGAACGCAGCGTTGTACCGCACCTGCAGCAAGCAGACCTCGCGCTGTGCTGATGAGCAGGGTGCAGCAGTTCGGGGTTTAGAGTTTGGGGGTTCCGGTGGGTAGGGTGCGAGGGTGTAGGGGGTTTAGGGTCTCAGGTGGGGGGGGGCGTCGGGAAGGCGGTTTGAGGGTCTTATATGGTGTTCCAGCCAGGTTTAAGGACTTTGGGGCAAAGGGGCTTGCGGGGTCTTATGCCAGGGTGGGGGATGTAAGGCCAAGCCGACTGAATTCAAGGTTGTCTTTTCCAGCTGCATCATGACAAGGATTTTAAACTTCAGGGCTGTTGGGTTCAGGATGTAGAAACAGAAGTAGTAACACCCCTTCCTTTAAGGGCCTCCATGTTAGGATCCCCTTAAAACTCCTGATTAAAGAGCGGGGCAGGGGTCTAAACAACGATTTAGAATTTAGATGAAAAGGATCCACAAGTGTCCTAAGAGAGCTCAATACCAAGCACATGATATAGATTTTGCATTGCAACCCTCAGCCCCAAACGTCCCAAACTCTAACCCCATACCTCAACTCTGAACTCCAAGCCCTAAACCGGAAACGCCCGAAACCCCAACACACGAAACCTCGACAGCAGGTATCATATCTTGCGGCGGAGGCCTAGCATAGCGGCCCTTTTAGTTAGAATAGGGTTTTGGAGCCCATTATGCTATGATTACAAGGATTATATTAAGGAACTCCCAAAATTATACAGGTAGTTATTTAGGCCCCTCTATTATAACCTATGGAAACCCTTATACAACCCTTTAATTCTCTAGGCCTCTGTATTGGTCTTCTGTTACACCGGGCCCATTAAGGCTTCACCAGGGCATAAAGCATCATAGTGGTCTTGGGAGGGTCTGTATTCTGTTTAGGGTCTACTTGGCAGATCGGGGGACATCCCAACTACACTGTAATTAGGTGGATCTTAACCCTAAATCGTTTGTATCGTTAGCCCTGAATTACAAAAACGCTTGCTTTGCAACTGGTTACAAGGTGCTCTGAGCCTTTGAGCGGGGTTTCATGACGTAAACTGCTGGGTTTAGCTTCATACAGGGGTTTCGGGTTTGGGGGTTTAGCCGCGGGATTTCTTGGCATGTCGAGCAGGATCAGGGCCGGGCACTAGGACACGTTATATATATATATATATATATATATATATATATATATACATATATATATATGTATATATATATATATATATATAGAGCTTCAGGGTTTAAGGTTCAAGGTCATTGTTACGGTAAAAGGTCTTCGTCCGGGTGACAAAGGAGTAGGGGTAAGGTACACTGAACCCCGAATCCTAGGGTCGAGGGTTTAGGTTCTAGGTCATGGGGCTTAGGGTCTAGGCTCCTAGGGTTTGGGGCTTAGGGTTTACCTAAGTTGCGAGGCTTGAAGCTAAATGCTGAAAGCTGAACCTGAAGCCCGAAAGTCAACGCCTGATGGGGCCTGATAATTAGAACAAGGTGTTGGGCAATACGGTTGATGATATAAATCCTGCATGACCTTAAGGACCCTAAACTATGGGAATTATGGTATATGCCATATTATGGGTAATGCAGGATTTATATCATCAACCGTATGATTCAGGATATACTGTATATTAAGGAACCTAAGGACTACTGCTCTCAACAATTCCCTAAACCCTAAGCCACTACATTAAACCCTCACTCACCCTCGCCGGTTGCACAACGGCCTAGAGCTGCACGCATCTTACACCCCAAACCCGGTAAGTATCCAAATACAGGTGCCTTAGTAACTGGAATAAGGTTTTGTCGACGTTGTCTGACATACTGACAATACAGAACCCTAGGCACCACTGTTGATGATATAAACCCTGCATTACCTTAACGACCCTAAACTATGAGAGTTATGGTATATTCCTTATTATGGGTTATGCAGGATTTATACCATCAACCGTAGTAATCATTGGCACTTGTTCCGACACATATCTTACACCCTCAAGTTTCGGTTCTCTTCTGTCCCAACCATGCCCTTAACCCAGAACCCGAAGCCTAAATCCGACCTGTAGGCCGAAAAAAACCCGTTTGTTTAGGCTTCCTTAGTAGTAGTAGAAGTAGAAGTAGAAGTAGAAGTAGAAGTAGAAGTAGTAGTAGTAGTAGTAGTAGTAGTAGTAGTAGTAGTAGGTCTGGCTTCTTTTTTTGTGTAAGTCCTGAAGAAGGTAAGATTTTGCTGCCGCTGGTAATCCCCTAAGCGCCAGAATTCGGCCTGCACCGGCGTGACTAAGGCCACGAAGATCAGGGACGCACACACCTTGGCTGATGAACCCCTCCTAAAAGTTAAACGTTTAGCCTCCTCAGTATAGGTAAAAGAAACCCCAACAAGTTAAACATCTAAGACCTCAGTATAGTTAATATAGAAACCCCCAAAAATTAAAAATCTAAGAGCCAACCAGAAGAACGCGCCAAGAAACGAGGATCTGCCATGCTCCGCCCATGGGACATCTCGCAGGGTTGATCACGTACCTTTCTCACATGGGCAGTTTTCTAAACTACTGTTGATGATATACATCCTGCATGACCTTAAGGACCGTAAACTATGGAAAAATATAAAGGGTATTGACTCTAAACTACGGGAATTATGGTATATTCCTTACTCTGGGTCATGCAGGATTTATATCATCAACTGTAGGGTCCCTTTTAGGGTCCTTTTGAGAAGGGTGCCGTACTATTTGGGGACTCTAGGGAACTATTATAAAGGGTACCTCCTCCTCGGGCCCTTAGGAGACGGATCCTACTGTTTGGGGTACTGTAGTAGGGTCTCCTACTTTCGGAAACTCCCACATGCAGATCAAGATCATCTAAGGACTGGAAGACCGCAACTCAAAGCCCTAAACCCCGAACGTTGAAGCACGCACCCTACACTCTCAAGGTCGAGATCTTTGAGGCTTTAGGTATCATTACTGCATCACATGCCCTGCAAAACAAACAAATGCTTTAATCAGGCCCCAATGCTAAGCCCTAATCGTCAGCTCTTCGGAACCAAGGAACCCTGTTTTCAATTGTTAAGGCCCCCCTGGATTGAGGTTTTGTGGTTTGGGGTCAAGGTCATTGACCCCCGCGGCTTGGCACTTAGGGAAAAAGCGCATATGTTCAGTTCCGTACGGTATGAAATAGGGGCCTTAATAATTAGAATAGGGTTTGGGAGGGTATATTCTACTATACATGTAGTTTGGAACTCCCAGAGTAGTATAGGTCATTATCTAAATTTAAGCCTCTGTAGTAATAGAATATTACCCCAAAAGTGTAAAGTGCACTCATTCAGCTATTAAGACAATCTACTAGTTACTGGCCTAAGGTCTAAACCCCTCTCTCGCTCTCTCTCATCGTCTGAGTCTCGCTGTCTGTCCACAAAGGCTTCCGATCTTTTTGAACTGCATTGACTGGTGTATTGCACCTGTTAGCCAAACAGCCCAAGCCTACATCCAAAAACAAAAGCCGTCCCAAAGAGTGCATCAGCCAAGCAACCAAGGCTTCACAGCCGAGGGTTGCGTTGGGTTCACCGTTTGTACCTCCCAGGCTGATCATAATAGTGGTTAGCTTCTTTATGTTCTAGGGTATAGGGTTTAGGGGAATAGGGTTTAAGGGTTTACAGGGTTAATGTAGGCACCTGATTAAGAAACCTTGGGCCTTTATGAGGGTTCCTTATATGAATCCTGCTATTTTGGGGTTCTAGGCACAGGGTTTCTTAATTTAGGTTCCTACATTAGGGTGGTACCTGCAATTTGGGGCTGTGGGTTTCGGAGTCATGCTCCACATCGTCAGAGGTGTCTCGCGTTGGAGGCATTCAAGGTTTAAGGGCTTTCACGGTTAAGGGCTTCAGAGGGTTCAAAGAATTGGGAAGGGATCAAAGTTCCTGCCTCGAGGGTTCGGGGATTTAGTAGGTAGCTACTCAATAGAACTATAACTACACTAAACTGAACCCAATTAGGTTGCATGCTGTAGGCAAGACTTGCCGCTCATGCGCGTGACCTGCCTGCGGTGTCCTTCTTATCGTTATTCGTGGGTGTGCCCAGAGCCTCCAAAACCCCTTAATTAAGGAATATACCTTAAATCACATTATGGATCCTACTATACTTTAAGGGTATATTCCTTAATTAAGGGGTTTTGGAGGCTCTGGGTCAAGCCCGGGGCGTACACCAATGCCCTGGGCCAGACTCCAACGATCAGGAAACTTGGTCCTCGACCCTGCCATCATCCGGTTGATGGACAAAATCCCTAGGGCTCCTTTAAGGGATCTTTAGGGTTTAGGGATATAAATCCTGCATGACCCTAAGGACTCTAAACTATGGGAATTATGGTACATTCCAAATAAAGGGTAATGCAGGATTTTGTCCATCAACAGTCTCTCTGCATGGGAAGTCGTTGCCCTGCTCCTGCTCTTCCCGACCACGGCAGCTTCTAGAGCAGGGCTCCTGCTTTCTTGCCCGTGCCCATCTTCTCCAGAGAACGGAAACACTAGACTAGACCCTAAGCAGCTGCCATTTAGAACCCCTTATAAAGTTAGCCTTTTCAGCCCACTAAGCAAGCCCCAAAGCTAAGGTCCTAACATCCCAGCTCAGTCCCAACACAGAAACCACAAGACGTTGATGCGTGAAATGATCTGAACCGTTTTCTACTCAGGGTGGTTATGCCGGCTACTTAAAGGATCATGGGACTTAGTAACTAGGGTGATATTTGGGGTAACTATACTTATAACTACATATAACCCCAATTAAGGTACTTATAACCTTACTTGCTAAGTCCCATGATCCTCCTAGTAGTCATTCTTCACCTGCTACACCGGAGAAGCAGCTAAATTGCTAAAGCTACCTGGAGCTACCAAACTTACTTTCTGTAGGTTCTCCATAAATGCTAGATCAGGGCTCATAGTGAGAACTTAAAGAGCAGCTTTACGGTGGTTGTTTAAGGTAACCCGTGAGGTAACCCCTAGAACGAACTTTAAAGCTCTGCGAGCCCAGCAGGCCCCAACTTTCCACACTGAAAGGAACCTTTATCGGAGCCGTAAAGGGCTCCTTTAAGGGATCCTTCTCAGGGTTCATATAAGAAGTCATTTGAACTGCTCCCTTAGAGGTACCTTAAAGGGAGCCTTATGGTACCATTCAGGGAATCCTTTATCGGCCCTTTATACCCCCCATCATAGCCTTCATGATGGAGAAGTCATGGAGAGTACTTCGCTTCCGCAGCGTTATTCGCTGTAGAGAATCGAGCTGCTCACTTTCAGCAGCGGGCGATTGCGGCAGCATGTCCTTGGATTCATTGAGTACAGAGGGGGCCTCGAAGATTGCTAATGTGAATTCTTGATATTCATACCTGGAAGCCCCACATCCTACTCTAAGGCCCCGAAAGAGCTTTCTTGTTCACCGGATCGAATGCTATACAGGCGAAAATGCGGTGGGGTTAGGTTCTTCGGCTTCTTGGCACAGCCAGCGCCAATCATTGAATCAAAACGAACGAATGATGTATATCCCGAGGTGCCCCGCACCCAGACCCCCGGGAGGAACCCCCATTAAGGGATCTATTTTTTGGATTTTTGAAAAGGGGGTCTGGGCAGTGACGCACGGGAACAACACCTGGAAGAAGACTGGCCGAAAGCCTAAACTCTACAAGCCTAAAGTGTCAACCCCCGAAGCCCTGTAAGAACGCTTAAATCCTAAACCCCAAGCCACCTATTTCAACCCTAAACCCCTAAACCCCTCAACCTTCAAACCCTAAACCCTCAATTTAAACCCTAAACCCCTAAACCTTTAAACCCTTAAACCCTAAACCCCTGAAGCCTCAACCCCTCAAAACCTAAACTCCAAGGGTGAAAGGAGGGACCCTTAACAAGGACCCCTAGGTATATACCCTTAATATAGTTAGTATATACCCATTATATAGCCCATTCTAGGGTAGGGGTCTTACGGGGCCCTCCGTTTCCCCTTTGAGAAACTGCAACGCTCCAGAGGCCCGGCTTCCTAGAGAGCCTCGCCAGTGCCACTGAAATCTGAGGTATTTTGGGGCTTAGAGTTTACCTTAACCCACCACAAACTACCTTTTTAATTTGTATACTAGGAACCCACAAAAAGTAGGGTTGGTTTAGGGCTTAGAGTTTACCTTAACCCACCACAAACTACCTTTTTGTATACTAGGAACCCACAAAAAGTAGGGTTGGTTTAGGGCTTAGAGTTTACCTTAACCCACCAGAAACTACCTTTTTGTATACTAGGAACCCACAGAAAGTAGGGTTGGTTTAGGGCTTAGAGTTTACCTTAACCCACCACAAACTACCTTTTTGTATACTAGGAACCCACAAAAAGTAGGGTTGGTTTAGGGCTTAGAGTTTACCTTAACCCACCACAAACTACCTTTTTGTATACTAGGAACCCACAAAAAGTAGGGTTGGTTTAAGGCTTAGAGTTTACCTTAACCCACCACAAACTACCTTTTTGTATACTAGGAACCCACAAAAAGTAGGGTTGGTTTAGGGCTTAGAGTTTACCTTAACCCACCAGAAACTACCTTTTTGTATACCAGGAACCCACAAAAAGTAGGGTTCAGGGCTCAGAGTTTACCTTAACTCACCAGATCCTATCTTCTTGCATACTAAGAACCAACAAAAAGTAGGGTTTAGGGCTTAGAGTTTACCTTAACTCACCAGAACCTATCTTTTTGTATACTAGGAACCCACAAAAAGTAGGGTTTAGGGCTTAATTAGAGTTCACCTTAACCTCAAGGTAGGATTGACCGACGAACGGCGTCCGACTCTCCAGGCGAAAGCCCGGCTTTCGGGGTCCGAGTTTTATGCATCTTACCCTAAGGCTCCATAGTAGTTCCTTTTCGGGATGACCCTATAGGATTCTAAATGAGCCTCAGGGTAACGGCGTCTGTTTTTGGGTTTAAATACCTTGCGGCCAGAGAAATCCAAATCAAACGTCATTCAACATGCCCAAAAAGTCCTCCTTTCTATAGGGTGTAATATTACACAGAGAAGTGTACAGTGTACCAATTCTGGATACTAAGTAGGGTTTAAGCTTTAGGGGTTTAGGGTTTAGGTCTTAGGGTTGAAGCAAAGGAAACAGAAGCGATGAACCCCCCACATGCCTTCAGAGAGTCACTTCTCGGTGACTCTGCTCGGCTCACAATGCTTGATGCCGGCTCCGAGGAATCTCCTTCGCACTTCAGGCCGGCTGCAAGGCTTTCTACAAATATGGGGTGTTTCCGAGAAGAGGGGATCCTAATATAGTACCCTAAAAAGTAGGATCCTGCTTGTAAGGATCCCAAAATACGGTGCCCCTAATTTCCGGAAGCTCTCATCTCCAGGTTTCTATGTTGTTTTAATGTGAAGTAGTTGTATTAAGGAGCCCTACTTGGCAGTGCAGACTTTAAAATATTTACGAAGAGTTCGAGGTACTACGCGCATAGCCACCCAAACTTGTAGTTTCACCCTAACCCGGAACCCTAGGCCCTTAACCCTAAACCCCTGAACCCGTAAAACCCTGAACCCTTAAAACCCTGACCCTAAACCCCTGACCCTTAGCCCTAAACCCTGAACCTTAAAACCCTAGACCCGAAACCCATAAGACCCTTAACCCTCAACCCTAAACCTCGAAGCCCAACTCCAAAGACCACCCGAAAACCAGAAGAAGAAAACACGGGTACTACTGGGCATCCTAATTAACGGTTATGCTACGCCAGAAGAATGAAGGCTTATCATTCGACATGTTTGAAAGCGCTTCAGGAATCCAACCGCTCTTCCCAAAACAACAAGGAAGCAACATCCTGAACCCCAAGCCCATATGGGAGTTTCCGAAAATTGGGGGTACCTTATTTTGGGGCCCTTATAACAGGGATCCTAGTATTTAGGGTACTATATTAGGGTCCCCTATTTTCGGAAACTCCCATATCTTCATCTCCCACCTCCGTTTCAATATATCGTTCGGACCATGGATCCCGAACATAGACCCGGTATTGGGCTTAGCAGGATCCCTGTCACAAGACGGCACGCAGAGACCTTGCGAAACCACCAGTCCCCTGTTGCAAATGGAAAGGCTGACATGCAGACCCTCTCCAAATACTCGTGATACTGTAAACAACGAGCGAATTCACGCTGCTGCATGCCTTGAACTGTCAGAGAGCAAACAAAGCCTTGCGAAAAGGCTTCACGTTGTTGCTCTGAGTAACCTGACGAACAAGTGAGCTCAACGCTGTTCTGAAGAGCCCAGACACATCAAACTAGCGATTGCTTTAATATGGAACCTTATGTTGCCATCAGGGGCCCTTGGACCACTCATCATGAAAACTCTGTCAAATCGAACCCCAGCACAAGGGCATTCTCAACCCAAACAGCTGCGGCTCCCTGGAGCGTCGGCAGCGTCAACTCCCGCTGGAAGGGCTCGGCCGTCTTCTTTGGCAAAGTAGGCTGGCCTGGCTGCTAAGCTGGCCCTGACTCAGGTCGGGAATGTAGAAGTTCAAGGAAACGGCAGATTTGTCATTAAAGAATGTAAAGTTTAGTTTGTCTGTTGTGGTACTTACACTTACAGTATACGCGTTTTTTGGCCTCATAGAATCCCCTTAACCAGCCATTGTAGCACGTACAGGAAGCTTCCCAGAGACTCTAGTACCCCTTAATTATGGAACATACCTTGAATTATAGTAAGATCCTTAATATGATTTAAGGAATATTCCTTAATTCAGGATCTTAGAATCTCTTAAACCGTAAACCCTATAGATCCCTTAAAGGAGCCCTTAAGGGAACCCTGACAGATCCCTTTAAAGGGATATTGGAGTCTCTGGGTTCTATGGTCCGAGGCAGCTTACAGGTTGCGCCCTCCTCTGAATGGCCCGTACCAAATCCCTCGAAACCGGCCCCAATCCTAAACCCGAATAATTGAATGGCAAGCAGAAGCTGCAGAAGCTAGAAGATTGAATGATCGGATTGCAGGCTGTTTCGAGAAAAACCGTAAAACCCCTGTACTTGGAGGGTCGGGGGACTTAGTAAGCAGGTAGTAAGTAGACTTATAAGTACCCTAAAAGGGACCCTAATTGGGGTTATGGTACTTATAAGTCCCCAAAATAAACAGTTACTAAGTCCCCCGACCCTCCAAGTAACTTCCGATCCTTCACCCCACGGGGCCTCTTCCAACAGTCACGGGCGCTGCGCCCAGCTTTGCCATTCCAAGCTCGGTGAAGTTGTCGACCTTGTTGCAGGGGCTGTAGAGTTTACATAGTTGCGGAATTATTTAGCCTTCATGTCCGGCTTGAGGGATTAAGGCTGCAGGGCTTAGGGTTTAAGGGTGTAGCTTAGGGTTTAAGGATTTGGGATCCAGGGATTTGGGGTTTAGGGATTAGGGTTTCAGGGGTTCGAGGATTGGGGCTCAGGGATATACGGTTTTAGGGCTTTGGGGTTCAGGCTCAGGGTTGCGGAATTCTCAAGAACTGTATACGTAAATTGTAGGTACGGCCTAGCTACGGTTGATGATATGAATCCTGCACCTACCCATAATAAGGAACATACCATAGTTCCCACAGTTAGGGGTCCTTAAGGTAATGCAGGATTTATATTGTCAACCATATGACGGACTTGACGCACGAAGTCCTTGATCCTGGAAGTTGAGTTTACAATGGGGTGCAGCGAGTCTGGGGTTGTATTAGTCATGTACAGTGCAACATAGTATAGCGTAGTATAGCATAGCATAGTTTCGCATAGTATAGCATAAATTGTCGTACAAGTTGGTATCAGCTAAAGGATATAAGAATAAACGCAATAGGACGATGTAGTGCGCTTTCATCAAGAAACCTCTCGGGAAGAGGTCCTTGCCCCAAGAGAAAAAGAGCCCCCTTAAAGATTTCAAACTCCCATGTCGCTGATTTTGAACTCCTCTACTTAAAGGATCATGGGACTTAGTAACTAGGGTTATAATTAGGGTAACTATACTTATAACCCCAATTAAGGTACTTATAACCTTACTTACTAAGTCCCATGATCCTCCAAGTATCCCAAAGTCCGAAGAGTTTTCGTAACACAAAAACACCCGGTGAGACTCCATGGCCATCCCCAAACCACGACAGAACACTAAGCCAAGCAACAAAAACACCTACAAAAAACTAAACCCTAAAACACGAAAGCCCAAAAAACACCTCAAACCCCATGGCCTTCCCCATGATATCCTCGATCTCTTTGTCCAGCGGGTTAGGCGGGCCGCCGCCTCGGAAAAAGAACACCTTAACTTGGGTACTTCCCCCAAACAGGAACCGTCAATAATGGGGCTACTATCGGGTGCGACTGTATCTATATAATCCAAGAATATGGGTGTTTTGGGGTGGTTTGAGGGCTTCTTAGCCAAGGAATATGGGATTCCAGGGCTTCAAAGCTTTTTTTCGGGTTTCGGGTATCTTATGCACAGAATGTGGTTTCTTCGGGCGGGATGAAGATTTCTTGTTTTAGGACTTCAGCGTCTCGGGTTTAGAATTTGTAAGCCAAGCAATACGGCTTTTGCTCAACCTGACCTCGACCTCAAGCCCACACACTAAGCTGCAAAGACAAGCTTGAACAATGTACCTCTAGCTCCGGGCTTCTGTATAGGTTACTGTGGGGGGGGGAGTATTGATTTGGGTATCCCAAGAATTAAGGTGTTGGGGCATGTTATGGTGTGTGTGTATATATATATATACAGAGTTCGCTTTAACATACCGCAATACCCATACGAAAAGTAGTTGTTATAGTATGGAGCCCACTGGATTCGTGCTAATTAGAACCTCTTCTTCCGACCAGGCCCCGAACCCTGGAAGACCGAGGTTTAGGGTTTAAAGGGAACTCCAGAAAGTTGGAATATGGTTTCAGGGTAGGATACCTTATAATTTACCATAAAGGGTTTAGGATAATCATATTCCAACTTTCTGGCTTTTACTTTAGGGGTTAGACCTGAGCCCAAATACATGGATCCCTACTGTTGATGGACAAAATCCTGCATGACCCTAAGGACTCTAAACTATGGGAGCTATGGTATATTCCTTATAATGGGTAATGCAGGATTTTGTCCATCAGCAGTAGAATAGTCCCTTTAGGTAATCCCCAATACTAGTCCCCATAACCCATTCCCCCATTCCCTACACCTTATATCAAAGGGGAAAAGGAGGGACCCTCAATAAGGACCCCTAGGTATATACCCATAATATAGCCATAATATACCCATTGTACAGCCCATTATAGGGTAGGGGTCCCATTAAGGGTCCCTCCTTTTTCCCTCTGATTATAGCCTCAGAAGGCCTCAACACCGCGAAGCGACTTCCACATCCTAGGGTTTAGGGGTTTAGGGGTTTAAGGGGTTTAGGGTTTAGGGGTTTAGGGCTTTCAAGTTTTAGAGCTACCAAGCGGCAACGCAGCAGAGCATTTTCCCTTTCCAGCCTGGCAGGCCACGCAAGGGCGCCCAGCTTTACATATTTCTAGGGCTGGGAGCTTCATAGTAAAACCTAGACCCCGAACGCGAAACCCAGAAACCCTAAACCCTACACCCTAAATCCCTACTAAGAACCAGACAGCCTACTAAGAACCCTAAACCCCTGTAGTATAACCCTTATAGTAACCCTTCTAGGACCATTTAAAGGAACCCTCAAAGGAACCTACTCAGAACCAGCCAGTCATCTGCCATGCCTGCCTCTTGGGATTCGGGCCTTCTACCGGAACACTCCGGCTCAAGAATTGGCCCGGAACCTAGACACTACACCCAAACTCCTAAACCTCGCCAAGTATTCCACCCTCAACCCAAACCCAAAATCCTAAACTCTAAACTCCTCGAAGCCCAATCCCTAGACTCCATCATCCTAAACCCCAAAGCCAAACCCCTGTAAGGGGCTGGTTGAGGCTTGGGGCACTTGGGTGGTTGTCAAAATTAGGGTCCCTTTTGGGGTACCCTAAATAATAGGTGCCGTACTATAATAAGGACCCAAAAAGGGACCCTAATCTTGACAACCACCCACTTAGTGTTCCGGCTTTGAGCACAGGCTACTTAGCAGTAATGAGGGGTTCCTTTGCGAGTTTCCAGGAGTATTCTATAAGGGTCTTAATTATAGTATAGTGTGCCGGCTTTGAGCAAAGGATGATACTTTGCAGGTTTACCACCTTACCAAATACATATCTTGATTTAGGGGCTTTGAGAATTCCAAGAGTGTTTTGGGGCATCGTCTGCCAGAATGAGAATGAAGAGCCCTAAGGAAGAACAGGGGCAACTATTATTCAAGGTTCTGCATTATTTCGCAATTACAGCACAGCTAAGCTCTGTCGGACCGAATCTCGTCTGGCCGAAGAACTCAAGTATCTCGTCGGATTATATAGACCCTCATGAATGTCAACCTTTTCAACCATGTTAGGGTTAGGTAAACGATGAACCCCGAAGGGTTCAAGATTACCTATTCAGCCTCAAAGTGTAACATCTAAGAACCCAGCAGTTTTGTTTGGAGTTGGTTTACGGCCCCAACTTTAGACCCTAAGACGTGGATTTAATTAAGACCAGCCTTGAAATGCGAATCTGGCTATTGGCCCAGCCAGAGAACCGTTACAAGCCTGTTGATTCTACCATCTTCAAACTGATGCAGCACTGTGCAAGCAGGTCCTGCTGGCGCGTTGATGATGATGATGATGTTGATAGTGGTTCTTTGTGATACTGAAAGCGGTGACGGTAGTTGGAATGGTGAACATGGTAACGCTAGTGATAGCGGCGAGAGCGGCAGATATTCTTAATGTCCATGATCACGGACATAGTATGGGTAGGAACAATGACGATGAGCATGATGACGTTGTTGTTGTTGTTGTTGATGATGATGATGATGATAACGCCTAAACCTTAACACCTCAAATGCCGATAGCAGCCTCGATTTTGCTCGTACTGCCCGGCTTTTGGCTACTGTTGTCGTTGTTCATCTCATAAACACGCTTGTCTGCATGGATGGTCTTCAGGCTGAAGGGACGACAGATCATGCGACCCCTCAGTACCAGCAAAAGGGGATGACAGGCTTCTTGTTAAGGAGCTCCAGCTAATTCTTCACAATGAACGCATGTTACATTCTAGCTACTCCAATTGTCGTATCTTGAGCTCGGTTCCTGAACAAGAGCCTATGTGAAGCCAGACACAGCCTGGTCCAGCCCATGATAAGTCAACGAATCCTTCTGAAACAAAGAACGCATCCCAGGCTTGTAAACACCTACAAACATCAAACATCCAGAACCCATCCCTGAAAACCGAACGGAACAATACTCAATATATCAGTGCCTCCCGCCAAACATGTTGTGAGCAGAATAGAATGAAGTGCAAACACCATAGGCCCCAGACGAAAGCTTCCGCTGTAAACTCCAAACCATCTACTAACGACTTAGATCCTTCAACTCCCAGCGCCCAAAGCCCAGAAGCCCTAAACCCTAACACCTCTAGAACCCCCGGAACCGAACCTCTGCCGCTGTTACATATTGAACCCTTACGTAGTGTTACTCGGTATTCAGACCCCAAACCCCTGAAACCCTGCAGCCTAAAGCCCACAACCTTCAAGAACAAAAGCACTAGGCCTTAAACTTTAACCCCCCCTCAAAACCCACCAACACCCGAATCCTCTGCAGGACGTTGGTCAGCTGCTCAATCAGCGGCTGCCACTGCGGCAAAGGTCCGAAATCAGAGCTCTCCATCGGATGGCTACGCGGCGGTCGCTTGTGTTTGGATTCTCTTGGGTTCCTTTACTTAAAGGATCATGGGACTTAGTAACTAGGGTTACAATTAGGGTAACTATACTTATAACTACTTATAACCCCAATTAAGGTACTTATAACCTTACTTACTAAGTCCCCTGATCCTCCAAGTAGGGGCTTCTTCGGTTCCCTTCCATGGCTTCATAGGCTTTCCCAGGGTTTGGGGAGTTTAGTGTTTGCTTATGGCGTTCTTAAAACATCTGTTCGACTTTTCGTCCGGTTCGAGGGCGTGGGGATGTAGGTAATGATTCAGGGTTTAGGGCTCCTTACATGAGTCCTACTATTTTGGGGTTAGAGGCCCAGGGTTTCGTAATCAGGTTCCTATCCGGCGCACAGCCCGGTCCAGGGTCCTTTCGCCCCTTCGGGGGAAAAGGAACCGGTACTGGCAGTAGCATATACTTTCTTGCTACAGCTAGCGTTAGGCGCGTAGGAGAATGGTTTGCTGGTGGTTGTTCTCGTTGATGCTATCATGCTGACCCCTAAACCCTAACAAATTAGTAGTTTGTTCTTTTGAGACTCAGAGCAGGTACCGTCCCCTGCCTTCAAAACGGGCTGCGATGGAAAAGCTCAGGGGGCTTTGGGCCTCCCTCAAGGGATCCTTTGAGGGTCCCCTTGAAGGGCTCCTATTGTGGGATCCCTTAGGAGTTCCTTGAGGAACTCTAGAATCTTGTGATTACAGGATTCCTTACCGGGCTCGGGGCTCTAAAAAAGGGGATCCATCAGTTCTTTAAAGGGCTCTGGGGATCCGCACAGGTCTCACGTTTCAGGGGCTCCTTCAAGGGATCTAGAACCATTAGGATTCCAGAAAGGGCTCTATACAGTTTCATGAGGGTTTCTTGCAAAAGGCTCTACAAGGGGGTTTAGGGCTTTTGTTGTTGGGTTCTAGGGCATAGGGGTTCCAGGCAATTTTCAGGTTCAGGGCCAGTGCGGAATCAGGAAGCTCTAGGGCCTAGGGATTCAACCCAAAGTCAGGCCGACCCAAAACCCTAAACCCAAAACCCAAAACCCTAAACCCTAAACCCTCTAAGAGGGTTTAGGGTTGAGGGCTTAGGGTGGGAAGTAAACTCAGCTGAGACTGACCATTAGGGTAGGCGTCTCGCTGCCTCGGTGGTTTTTGGCTTCTTACTTGTCCAGTGTCCTAGGGAAACTGCAGGGTAACTTCGGGATTATCAGTGGTTGTGGTACCCCAAGACGGGGAAAGGTTTACTACTCTACCGCTGCGATTTTGGTTGTGAGCCCCTGCCCTAAACCCTGAACCCCCTTCAATATGTTGGGTTCTGTAGGCGTCTGTCTCTGTGGGCATAGGTTCAGGTTCACCCGAACCCTCTAAAACCCAAGGCTTAAACCCACTACAAAGAACTGCTAGTGCTAATAACTGCTCAGTTCTCAGCCCTCTCTCTATGTATATATATATATTTATGTATATATGTATATATATATATATATATATATATATATATGTATAATGTATGTATATTACTTCTGCTCCTTCTGATGTTGTTGTTGCTGCTGCGCCTCGGAGCGCTTCAATTCTGTGCTGCTCTTGTTCTGACCCTGATTACATAAAGCGCCTCATAAACGATTTTCTGCAGTCCTTGTAAGGTTGGAGGGTTTGGAGATCATAGAAGCCAAAAGTTCTTTTCATTTGGGAGTTGCAGGAAAGAGCCTTAGCAAACGGACACCCCCCCGCCCCAATATTGAGAAATCCCTCCAACGCTTCTTCCGTCACTGCCCCTTGGAGAACCCTCTGCCCTTCAGTTTTGCACACATGCGCATGAATCGATCAGTTGTGGAGGAGTAGCTAGGTCGAAAACGGCACCCTGGATTTGTTGTTGGTGCAGGCTGCCCACCATAAACCCTACGTCCTACATCAGGTGTCTCCACATGGTGCCAATAGGCTGCTGATGGGTGTTATGCTCGAAGCCGACAATAATGCTGAACACATGGCCGCATGTCGCCTAAGGCCTTAGGCCTCAGTAGATGCTGCATCGGGAACTTTGCCCAAGCTCTCATGTGTCACCAGATTTGAAGATCTCTTCGGTGATCTCCATGTCCTGATGCTGCAGTTGCTGGAAGTTAGGATTTCCTGTATTCTGCAATACTCGTTGGAATAGGTCAGTGGGAGGCTGCTACAAGAAGCACTCCAAAACAGAGCCCAAATCACAACTTGATATACGGGCCTTATTGACTAGACTACGGGTTTGGGGTATATTGTACGACAATTCTTGTAGCCCCTGCAAAATTGGACCCTACTTGGAGGATCATGGGACTTAGTAAGTAAGGTTATAAGTACCCTAATTGCGGTTATAAGCATTGCCAGAAGGAGCCCTAACCCCTAAACTGGCCCTCGACCCTCATCCTCTGTCCGCGGCCCTCGTGCCAGATTGAGATTTCACCGGTTCTCTGGGGGGTCTCCTGAGATGTCCCAGACGCAGCACCAAGTTGAGGCATTGACGATCCAAAGCCGCAGAGGTTTAAAGGGAACTCCAGAAAGTTGGAATATGGTTTCAGGGTAGGATCCCCTATAATTTACCTTAAAGGGGTTACGATAATGATATTCCAACTTTCTGGCTTCTACTGCAGGAGGTGTGGGGCGTCGGGCGAAGGCTTCATGTTTAGGGTTTACTTTCCCGAACCCGTAAACTAGACCCAAGAGTAACCTAGGAATAAAAAGGGTGCCCTTTTTGGTTTAAAGGGGTTTATAAGGGAACCTGAACCCTAAAAAAGGGAATAAGGGCCTACTCTAGGTCCTAGTAAATCAAACCTACTTCGTAGGCCTCTGGGTCGCTGGCTCCGTGCGCACTCGAGTCGCGGCGGTGTTTCGCAACTGGCACGCGCCGCTTGTCCAGGGCTTTCTGCAGCGATCTGGGCGAAGCCCGGACCAAGGTGTCCTCCTGGAGCCACTCGCCCAGCCTCCTCCGGTCGCGACTGAAGCCTCAAGGCGTCTTCGGTGGAGAGTGGACCTACCTTTTTGAGGAACTATATATCGAAACCATAATAAGGAACCCTAGGAACTATATATCGAAACCATAATAAGGAACGAGCTTCCTGTGGAGTCCGACCCGCAGCCGCTGTTTCGTCCCCAGTGTTTAAGGCTCTTAGCCCTAAACCCTCGGAACTTGGGTAGACGATGATGTAGAGGCCGTCATAATGAAATAGAAGAGGGTTTGGGGGTATATGATACTATAATATAATGAGGAATCCCCCAACAAACCCATTCTGGTTGTTAAGGCCCCTACATTAACTGGCCATGAAAGGCGGTGAGGTCGAAGACTCCTTGGGCACTCGCAGGTAGCACAAAAAAGCCGACCAATTTTCACGAATTCTGAAATGACAGGCGTAAGGAACCCAAAACGAAGCCCTAATCCGGGCATGTGGGTACTTGTCAGAATTGAGGTCCCTTTTGGGGTATCCTAAATAATAGGTGCCGTACTATAATACGGACCCCAAAAGGAACCATACCTTTGACAACCACCCAGTAGAAAAGCTAGGATTTTTTTGTGCTACAGCTCCCTCCTTCGCTGCGGGGCCCGGGAGGCCCATCAGTAGATACAAGTAAAGCTATTAGTCCCCTAATACCCAGAGAGCCCAATACCCCTTAATTAAGGAATATAGCTGAAACCATAATATGAAGCCCTATATAATTCAAGCCATATTCCTTAATTAAGGGGTATTGGGCTCTCTGGGTATCGGTCATAAATTTTTATAGCTAACCCAGCTAGAACTACACATGAACCTCCAAGTAGAGGGCCGCAGCAGGTGGACGAGCCAATCAGGCACTGGCACGTCCCTGCTATAGGGGCCTTAATAACTCGACGGGGGTCAATACTACGCTTAAAGTTAAAACCTAACAAAACAGGAGCTGGAAGGGAATAGTAGCCCTTAATTAAGCCATATACCTTACACCATATTAGGGTTCCTAGTATAATTCAAGGAATATATCCCTCAATCAACGGGTTTTGGAGTCTATGGGAAACTCCAAAGCCGCAGCTTTTCGCAGAACCCCAAATCCCATATGCGTGGCTGTCAACTCTAGGGTCACTTTTTGGGTACCCTAAATATTAGGTGCCGTATTATATTAAGGATCCAAAAAGGGACCATAATTTTGACCACCACCCATATACCTCCAAATACCCTGCACCTAAAACCTCCAACGCAACTTACAACCCTACCACCCTTCATGGAATACATGAGCACGAAGTACCTAAGCTCCACAGCTCCTAAACCCTGAACCCTAAGCTCGAAAAGCTTTAACCCTACCATCTTTCATGAAATACCTTAGCCCATAAGGTCCTGAACCTAAATCCTAAACTCTACCTTATATCCAAGTTACCTACCCTTTACTGGACTTGTATAAGCAGATCATCATAAAGAACCCCACCCTAAACCCTAAACCCTAAAACGGTAGGTTTTACAGGGTCCGGGTAAACCCTGAAATTCTCCGCAACCATCTTCCAAGCAACCGCCAAATTCCAACCCTTCAGTCTAAACTACTAAACTAGACCCAAGAGTCACACAGAAAAATGAAGAGGGTGGGTGCCCTTTTTGGTTTTAAAGGGGATTAGGAATAAGGGCTTACTCCGGGTCCTGGTCAGTCTAATCTACTAAACTCCAAACTTCCAAACCCTAAGTATGGTACTTGGAGGAGACGGGGACTTAGTAAGTAGGTTATCAATAGAGTTATAAAAGTACCCTGAATGGAGTTACCCCAATTCTATCCCTACTTATGAACGACTAACTACGTCCCCTGCCCCTCCATCCAGGTAGGGGTTCCTTTGACAAATATTAAGTAAGATCCTCTTAAGCCCAACAAGGGAAACATAAAATGTCCCCAAGCCCTACCCAGCAACTATGGAGGGGGTGGCTCCAGGAACTGAGATATGGAGTTGTTGTATCCTGAAACCGGGTGCCGACAAATGGGAGTTTTCCGAAAATAGGGGACCCTAATATAGTACCCCAAATAGTAGGATCCTTATTAGAAGGCCCCCCAAAAAAACAGTACCCCCGAAATTTCCAAAAACTCCCAAAAGTCCTTTGCGACCATTTCCGGCTCCACTGTGCGCACCGGCCCCAACCTAAGGAACTCGTGGTGTGGTCCGGTGCAGGACTCATGGTTTGGGTCGGTGAGCTTTAGGATTCCTTTTAGTTTGGGGTTTTTATAGGGTTTTGAGGGGATTTAAGGGGTCTTTGGTGTTCGGCATTTAGGCGTTGAGGGTTTTTGAGTTTGTGTGTTGCTGCTGTTTTTTTCGGATCTGTTAGATTTTGCGGTCTTAGACCCTTACACTCGATCTGACGAGTCGCAGTGACGTTGAGTTTGTTCGTGATATGTCGTGATGATGATGGTGATGATGACATGTAACGACGAGGACAACCATGACTCGCCGTGACTGGCTCTAGTTGGCATTTGTGCGTCTTGTCGCACCGATGCCTAGAATCTAGACGCGTCAGCTGAGCTGCAGTGCATAACTACTAAATTTGATATAGATTTTAGGGTTTGTTATGCTAGGGGCGCGTACTTGTGTACCTCGGAAGTCTACTACTACTTACTGAAACTGATGCCATTATAGTGCTCACGCAGGTTTCGGTTGCCGCCTGGTTCCAAGCCATCTGCCACAAAAGCGACGACTTACATCCGTGCCCGTATAATCGACCCTAAACCACATGAAGCACAATGGAACGACTCCTGCGTCTCGAAGGACCGTATAGTTACCCCAAATAACTGCTTATTGGGGCCTTCTATAGCTTATGGTGACGAGCAGGCGGGGGGTGCATCCGTGCGTCAGCGTTTTGGGATCCGTCTTCTCACCAATCAGGCGTCTCGCTAGTAGAATGTGAGTTGCCACTCTTTGGCTGGTTGCGCATGCTGGGGATTGGATGGTGGATCACAGAACCGAAGTGACCGGGGCTCCCGCAAGCTCAGCGAAACTTCGTCCGCAGTCTCCTTTCCCAAGGCTCTCAATACGGTTGATGATATAAATCCTGCATTACCCATAGTAAGGAATATACCATAGTTCCCATAGTTTAGGGTCCTTAAAGTAATGCAGGATTTATATCATCAACCGTAGTTTCCCTAAGCCCTAATAAGCCCTAAACTACACTAAACCCTGAACCGAACTTCTTAGGGCCCCAAAAAAGCACATAAGCAAAACTGAGGCCCCTTATAATGAAGCCCAATAAGGTGAGATATCCCTATAAATGCTTGTGCTTATGTGCTTTTTGGATTCGGGCTTCTACTCAGACTCAGGCGCGTACTCAGGCGAATTTTTCGAAACTGTCAATGCTAAATTTCCCCAAATTCTATCGAACTGTTCCTGGAGGCTTCCAAGGGATCCTCCGTCCCCTCCTTTGAACAGATGGTCTGCATCTTAAGCGGGGCTTTGAGAAGGATCCAGATCGTATCCGAATCATGCCTTGGAAGGACCCCTAGATCTGTATAAACACTGATGCCCGGATCCCACACCCCTGAACCTTAAACCCAGGCTTCTCCGGAGGGACCTCACTGGCCTGGCTAGGAGGAAGAAAGCGCACCTCTGGCGGTCAGACGGGGTTTTCGGGTCGAGGCCATACGAGGCCACTGGGTTTCAGATTTCGGGGTGTTGGGATGTTCCCGGACAGAGACCAATTCAGGAATATGCGATAAATGATGCGATGTAGCTCAAGTATAGTCATGGGGCGCCAACTTTTCAAGTCCATGCTGTCAAGTTCGAAGACTACGGCTCCAGGTTGGGTTTGGATACGCGGTGTTATAGTGTGCAGGGCCCCCCCAAACCCACACTCTCTGCAGGCCCCCGAACCCAAGACTGCTAAACTCCAGCCCAGGAATAGGATTAATGAGATGGCTTAAGGGTTTTGTTTTAGGGGTCGTTGCGGCATGTAGACTTGCTGAGCTCAAAGAGCCGCCAAGAATCCTGCGAAACCCACAAGCCTAAACCCCCACGCACCCCAAGCCCCCAACTCTTAAGCAGCCCCTAACCCTAAACTACGTTCGCCTCTCCAAAGACTCGTAAATAAGATCCTCTTAAGCCCTCGACGGCACTGAAACCCGAAATCCCGGACTTCATCCCTCCCTTTTGCCCAAAAGCCTGCAACCTCTCCCACACCATACTTAGAGGGCCAGGGGACTTAGTAAGTAGGTTATAAGTAGAGTTATAAGTCTCCTGAACGGAGTTTACCCCAATTATAACCCTACTTATAACCGACTTACTAAGTCCAAGTAAGCCCTTCTGATCAACCTTAAAAAGATCGGAAGCCCGAAGAGTTCAAAAACCCCAGAGCCCCCAAACAAGGAACCCTGAAGGGCACGATAAGGTTCTGCACAAAGCTTCCCTTAAGGGGTACTAAAGCGTCCCAGAAACCGGGTCCCCTTTGGGGTTGAGGGTTTACGTAGGGTTCCTGGTTCATTGAAACAGTGGGTTGCCTCTATGGGTTGCGTTAAGGCTTGCTTCAAAAGGGGAACCCTATCACAAAACCCTACAGTACCCTTCAAAACAAACCCCTTAAGGAGCCTCTTAGCGAGCCTTTGAATAACAGCCTGCAAAGGAGCCGTGCCAAGCCTTTAAGGAACCCCGGAGAGTATCATCTTTTTGGGGCTCCTTTGAATCGTCCTCTAAAGGGAACGGCTTTAGGGTTCTAGGGCTTTCCAAAAGCGTTGCAAAACCCTAAAACCCCTAAACCTGTCAGGGTTCCGTGCACGCAAACCCCCAAAGAACACTGAAAGGGGACCCTGTTATAGAACTCCATAAGACTCTAGAGCAAGGTTCAAGAACCCTGCAAAGGACCCCTTTAAAGGCACCTTAGAGGACCTCGTAAAGGACCCATAATGGCAACCCAGTAAGCAATGCAAATGGGAACCCAAAAGGGGACCTCAAGAGGCTCAGGGTTTACCTAGGCCTACTAAACCATCCTTTTTTGGTGGGCCCTTATTCTAAACCCTAGTATGGGATTAAAAAGGGAACCCTACAAAAAGTAGGTTATCGCCATCATGGCCCTTATAGTAGCCCTTATAGATCCCTTTACAGGAACCCTGGTCTATTTGATTGCTAGGGACCCGAAATTCCTCAGGGTTTCGGGTCTAGAGCACCCTTCGCCGATCCTTATTATGGCTTCTACAAGGGTTTAGGGTTTAGGGTTTAGGGTTTAGGGTTTAGGGTTCACATACATACATAATCTGTTTTTTAAGGTACCCTGAAAATCCCTGATGGAACCTTTATGGAACTGTCTAAGGGCTCAGGGTTTGGCGCCCTTCCCTTTTCCCTGATCCGGCCGGCAGAATCTTCGGATCCAACGCAGGCGACAGGCGCACATCCACTTCACCCAGCCTTTCCGGGGACTTGTAGGGCTCCTTTTAAGGGGTCTTAGGATTCCTTTTAAGGGGGTCTTAGGCTTCCTTTGAAGGGGACTTCGGGCTCCTTTGAAGGGGGGTCTTGGGGTTCTTTTTTAGGGGGTTTTAAGGTTCTTGCAAAGTTTAATTAGGACCTTTCGGGGGCCCAAAACAAAGTGTCGTGGCTTTCAAAGCAAAGCCACCAAACGTCAGGCTGAGGTGCCCGGCTCACTGGTAGTGGCGTTCCATCTCCCGCCGCTCCTCTGCGAGCTCCCTGCCGTAGGCGCTTCCGCGACCAAACGACGAATTGCAGGCTCCTGACGGATTGAAGTGACTTCTGCTGCCACCAAAGAACGTCTGGGCCGGCGGGCAATTTTCTTGAGGCATCGACTTCCAAGGCCCACATGAGGAGCTTGCGGCGATCTTCCGCTCCCTTCTCCAAGCCGTCCAGAACGGTCTCGGCTTTGAAGCTTTGCATGTGCTATCCGTGTGCAGGTCGAAATAGGAAGACGTGTTATGATACATTCAGTGCGATGCTGGCTAACCTAGGTCGACGAGGCTGCGATGAGCCCAACTGCAGGCTCTACATTAAGGTTTGCCTTTCGGCGGTTTACGGCTCCTACGGCTCCTTGTAAGGGGGGTTTTACGGTTGCTGTTAGGGGGGTTTAAGGCTTCCTTTTAAGGGGTTTAGGGTTCCTTGTGAGGGGTTTACGGGTTCCTTTTAGAGAGTTAAGGGTTCATTTCGACGGGTTTAGGGCTCCTGTGCAGGAGCTAGGGTTCCTTTTAGAATTCCTCTTTCGGGCTTAAGGCCGCTTAAGGTGCCTGAAGGGATTTCGGGTTTAGGGCTCAGGATCAAAAAGTACTTCCTGTTTCAGAGTTTCCTTTGAAAGGTTCCTCAGGAGGGTTCTGTGCCCGAAAGTCCGGGTTCCAAGCGCTCAGGGGGGATTGAAATAGTTCAGGGTTTTGAAGCTCAGGGCTTTGGGGTTGACGTAGTGAAACTTGAAACTCCTTTGCTCCAACGTTGGCTTGATCGTGCTCCTCCGATATAATATAGTTAATTCATATGCGCTACAACTCTCGCACATCCAAACCCTTGGAGCCAAACTTTGTATGATGTTATTACTAGGATGCCCAGAAACCTAGGAATAACAAGGGCTCCCTTTTGGGTATTGGGTACCTTTGACAAGGAACCTAGGACAAAAAAAGGGAAGAAGCATACTTCTGGCGATCCTAGTGCATTAAGTAAAAGGACTAGCGAACATGCTGAGGCCCCAGCCCCTGGCCGCAAAGACTCCGTGTGTGCCCTCCTCAAATCTACTCTGAAAGGTAAGGCATTTGGGGTCTAAGTAAACCCTACACCCTGACAGATGTTACGGATTTCGATGAAGAGGTTTGGGATTTCCGGTAAAGCGTTGATCGGGCAATTGGAACCGTAAACCATCCTAAACCCCAAAACCCAAACCCCAAGCCCTAAACCCCTGAACCCCAAACCCCTAAACCCCTAAACTCCTAAACCCCAAACCCGTAAGCCCTAAACCCTAAACCCTTAAACCCCAAACCCCTAAGCCCTAAACCCTAAACCCCCAAACCCCTAAGCCCTAAACCCTGACCCCTAACCTTTAGTTAAACCCCTAAACCCCTGAGCCCTAAATCCCCTAAACCCTGAACCCCTAAACCCTAAACCCCTAAACCCCAAACCCCTAAGCCCTAAACCCCTAAACCCTGAACCCCTAAGCCCTAAACTCTAAACCCTAAATCTGAGGGCTCCGGCGCACCCTCGGGCAAGTTGAGTGGTGCGTTCTCCACTCGCTGGAGCTGCAGCAGGGGCCCGAGACACTGATTTTCGGGCCTTTAGGGTCCCCTTTAAGGTTCCTAGAGACTCCAATACCCCTTAGTTAAGGAATATACCTTAAATTATAGTAAGATCCTTAATATGATTTAAGGAATATTCCTTAATTAAGGGATAGAGTCTTTGGGTTCCAGGGTACCATAAGGGTTTAGGTTTTTTCTTTTTTAAGGGGTTCCTTCAAGGGTACCATAAGGGTTTAGGGTCCCCTTTAAAGGTTCCTCCTTCCAGGGTACCATAAGGGTTTAGGGTCCCCTTTAAAGGTTCCTCCTTCCAGGGTACCATAAGGGTTTAGGGTCCCCTTTTCAGGTTCCTTCCAGGGTACCATAAGGCTTTAGGTTTAAGGGAGACTATACCTTTTCGGGTCCTTCTTGTAATGGTGCCGCCTTCTTGTGGGCTCCTTAAAGAACTTCGCGTGTAGAGACTAAGGCTTCGGGGCATAATTTACGATACTTGGGACTAGAAGGGAATGATGTCGAGGGCTCACGCGCATGCCTGAAGTCTCCGAACGGTCTTCATCCTAAACAGAGTTTTTTCCAGGAGTGCTCATGGTGCGGCTTCCAAGGGATTTCATTTAAGTTACTATTGTTAATCGGGATCTGTAGTCAACTATATGGTTTCCTTCTTATGGCAACTCCACCACAAGCGTTGTAGAGCGATAGCTCAAGGATTTAGGACGTGCTGTTGTTGATGCGAACGCTGTGCCAGGCTGACGGCGATCAGCTTTCCTTCACGCGGAATTCATGGCAGAACAGATCCCTGGTTTTCCCTGTGAAACAAAGCCCCATCTCTATAAGCTTCGGGAACCTGGGAAATCATGCATGTTTCGGATATAAGTAGGAAAATCCTGACCCTACCTACCACCACAAAGTCTCTAAAACTAAAACACGCAAGCCCTAAACCCCAAACCCGAAACACTAAACTTTGAGCCCTACAAACAAAAAAACAACGAGCTTCCATTGTTCCCTTTTTGTGGCCTAAACCCTAACCCTAAACCCTAAACCTTACACCCTACACCCTAACCCTACACCCTACACCCTAACCCTAAACCCTACACCCTAAACCCTAAACCCTAAACCCTACACCCTAAACCCTAAACCGCCGCCTGGCAGGTCATGGAGGTCGTCTCCAAGCTTGCCTCGGCGTCTTGAAGGCTTAGGTTTCTTACGGCGTTTCACGATTTAGGGTTTTAGGGTTGTAGAGCTTAGGGCTTAGGGTTTCAGGGTTTAGGGCTTAGGGACGGTTTCGGAATGTTTCGGGCTTAAGGGTTTAGGTCTTAGTGTTTGCGGTTTAACGTTTAGGATTTTAGGCTGTCCCCTGCCCTGAACCTCAAACTCAACATCGAATCGCTAGACCCTGAACCCCAAATGCTACAAAGCCGAAGCAGTAGTACAAAACCTTACAGGCACCCTTTTCTAGAAGCCCGGCAGCGTATCCGCGCTGGGTATGTATCAATGGGCTCCAAGGGTGGGGTGAAGCTGCCTGGGTTAATCCCACAATGAAAGTCCCATATGGGATTCCTACCTACATAAACCCTGAACCTTCCATGCCCTAAACCCCTGAACCCCAAAACCCTACTTAGAGGCCCAGGGGACTTAGTAAGTAGGTTATAAGTAGAGTTATAAGTCCCCTAAATGGAATTACGCCAACTATAACCCGACTTATAACCGACTTACTAAGTCCACTGGCCTCCAAGTAAGCCCCTTGCACACTCCGAATGTAAGGCCGCTGCCAGGGCTAGTGAAAGCCATGACGTCTCCTTGGATTCTCGGCGTTCCCTTCGGGATCTTCTTAGAGGCCCACAGAGCTTGCGGGCTCCTTCGGTAGTGGGGGCTCTTAAAGGGCTCCTCAGACGGATCTATAGAGTTCCTTAAAGGGATCTAGCGGGTTTCGGGTTTGGGTCTTCTTCGAGGCCCACTGAACTTAGTAAGCCGGTTATAAGCACGGTTATTACTGGGGTAGCTCGATTTAAGGTACTTATAACTTCCTTCTCACCTACTTACTGAATCCCCTGGCCTCCGAGTTCTGGGTGTTGGATGGAGGACTTGGAACGTATTGGTAGGATTAATTGTTGGGGTATGTATTTTTGCGGGGAGGGCAAACCCTGATAGCCTACACACCGAGAGCATAAGCCTGCATAACCAGAAAACAAAAATATATATACACACAAACATACAGATACATAAATAATAAGTAAATATATAAATATGCAAACATATAAAAAATAAACATATAAATACCTAAATATATAAATATATAAGTATACAAATGTACAAATAAATAAATAGATACATATATAAGTATATAAACATATAAGTATAGAAATACTAGAAATACAGACACACAAATATATACACATAGAAACATACATATCTAAATACCTAAATATGTAAATCTATAAATATATAAAAAACCTAAATATGTAACTATACAAACAGATATATAAATATACGAAAAATATATAAGCATATAAATATATAAAGACATATATATATATATATATATATATATATAGAGAGAGAGAGAGAAATACAGAAACACAGAAATATAGGAAACAATAGAAATGTGTAAATATGTAAACATGTAAGTATATAACTATACAAATATACACATATACGTATATAGAAATATGTAAGTTAATAAGCTAAACATATAATTATATACACCCCCAGCTCCGAACTTCAAGCCACCCTGGAACAACCAACAAGGAAACAGGCAGGGTTGTCCAGCATCTTCCTCTTCTTGCCATTGAAACTCTTGAAGTGAAGATCAAGACGATGTCGGCAGCGGGCTTGGTATTCTGAAAGGTATCCAGCGGTGCTGGCGGAGACTTTCCTCGCAAGCAGGGCGATCGCAGTGTGGCAAGTGATCGACCCCCCGAATCGGAGCTGAACAGAGTTCGCGGCAGAGCCGCACAGCACCTTCAGCCACATATTCGGCGGCTGGTATCTGGAAAAAGTAAGGCTGCCGGGCACCGGGACGCACGGTCGGGATGGTTCAAAACCCGCTCACCTTGATGCTGCCGCGTTCGGTCTTGCTGGCACAGGTGCTGATGGGCAAGGTTCGTTTGCGATCCAGCAACTGTGTGTGATGCTTACTGAGGCACTGCCACGAACCTTCAGCGAAGCCCCAACACCTGCAGTCTTCTATGGGGGGGAAGACCCTCGAAGCCTTTAAACCCTAAGCCCCTACAGCCCCTAAAGCCCTACACCCGCAGAAATCTCTAGAGCGAAACCATGAAACGAACTCTGTTCTAACTGTTTCTCTCGGCTTCGTTGTCGAACAGCTAAAACCCTAACCAGTAAAGGCTACTGATTCGATCCTTAACCCAAAGCCCCAAACCGCTTGTAGATCCCTTGAAGAAACTCATTGAAGGAACCCGCAAGGAACCAAAACCCTCTAATTCTGCCTTTTGATCATTTGGCGCTGTTACAGCCTCCTGCGATTGAATCTCTACATAATATTCGGGTTCAGGGTATACGGCCGGCCTTAGTATAGGGTTTAATGTCGGAACCTGATTAAGAAACCCTGGGCCTATAACCCCAAAACAGGAGGATTCATATAAGGAACCTTAATAGAGTAAGAAACCTTGGGCCTTTATTAGGGTTCCTTATATAATCCTGCTATGTTGGGGTTATAGGCCCAGGGTTTCTTCATCAGGTTCCTACATCATTATAGTACCCCTCATGGATCCCTTATAGTAACCCTTATAGACCCGTTTAAAGCAGCCCTAGTAAAGGCCCAGGGTTTCTTAATCAGGTTCCTACATTAAGGCCTGTATATTATAGAACCTACTATACATCCCTTATAGACCCCTTTTAAGGATCCCTTTAAAGGAAGCCTATTCTCAATCAGCTTGCTGCATTAGGGTTCGTTGTCTCTTCGAGTCATAAACCCTTAAAGAAGCCCTTAAATGAACCCATGATCAAGGAACCCTTGAAACAGCCCTCAAAGGAAACCCATAAAGGATCCCTTTAAAGGAGCCCTATCCTAATTCTTAAGGCCCCTATATTTCTTAATCTTCGAGTCATAAAGGTCCGACGGAGGCGCCACCGCCGCGCAGGCGACCGGAGCTCGGGTCGGCTCGGCGAACTGCAGGGAACTCTGGAGGTCTTTAGGACTTTAGGGTTTATTACTTTAGGATCTGTAGGACTTTAGGGGTTAGGACTTTAGGGTTTAGGACTAGGGTTTAGGACTTTGGGGTTAAGGACTTTAGGGTTTAGGAGGACTTTAGGGTTTAGGGCTTTAGCGCTTAGGACTTTAGGGTTTCAAGCACTTTAGGGTGTTAAGGACTTTATGGTTTAGGACTTTATGGTTAAGGACTTTAGGGTTTAGGACTTTAAGGTTTTACATACTTTAGGGTTTTAAGGACTTTGGGGTTTTAAGGACTTTAGGGTTTTAGAGTTCCGGACTTTAGGGTTTAGGGTGTCGGGATCATCTTAGAGGCCCACAGGACTTAGTAAGTCGGTTATACGCAGGGTTACAGTTGGAAGAACGCCAACAGGGATACTGGGGGACAATACTATCACCAAAAAAGTAAAGTCTATACTATACTCGCTCAGCTGTTGAAGGGTTACTTCAAAGGTTCCGGAAAGCACACTTAAGCGTCCAGTTTAAGAGATTTGGGGTTGAGGGGTTTAGGCTTTTAGGGTTTGGCGTTTGGGATATACGCCTTTCACTGAGGTTGTCAGGGCTTCTGCTGCGGGCTTTCGGGTTTAAGGTTAGGTTTGTCCTGTTCATGCTGAAGCTCCAAACACCCGTTTTTGTCACACTACACTACTTGGAGGCTTGGGGGACTCAGTGTGTTCCGATTCGGGTAACCCCATTTAGGGTAAATTTGAACGCTCTAAGTATCTATGCCATCCTGCCACATGCCCTGAAAACCCATAGCAATCAACCCTCCACAGAAGCCAACAAAATCCTCTACAGACCCAGAGCCGCCCACCCAGACTGGAAAAATCGCACACCCTGAGCCCTCAGCGCAACAGCCTAAAGCCTAAACTTTAACCCTAAAGATCCCAAAAGCCTAAACCCCTAAACCCTAAACTCTAAAACCCTAAACCCTAACCCCTAAACCCTAAACTCTAAAACCCTAAACGCCTAAACCCTAAACCCTAAACCCCTAAACCCTAAACTCTAAAACCCTAAACCCTAAACTCTAAAACCCTAAACCCTAAACCCTAAACCGTTAACCCTGAAGCCCAAAGCCCAAGAGGCCCGAACTCTCACGCGATACGTCCCTCACGCTAGTCTGACGCCCGAATCCTAAAGATCCCTTAAGGACACCCCCGAAGATCCCTTTAAAGGGGATTCTATCAGGTTCTATGATGGCGTCCCCGTTAAAGGGTGCCTTAAAGAAGCCCTTCAAAAGGAAGCATAAAGCTTTCATAGGAACCTTTGACGGGACTGTTTGTAGGACAAGTAGAACCTATTCAAGCTAAAAGGCCCTGAAGCTACATTCTGAACCCAATCCTTACCGTTGCTTAGTAGGGAAGTAGAGGAATGGGGGTACAATTATAACTACTACTAAGCAAAGGTAAGAATCCCCTATGCCCAAGACCACCCACTGACTTCAGTCTTCATAAAACCGGGTGCCCTTCGAGCCCGATATGGGAGTTTCCGAACAACAGGGGAGCCTAATATAATACCCTAAATAGTGGGATCCTTACTGTAAGGACCCCAAAATAAGGTACCCCTATTTTCGGAAACTCCCATATAAGCAAGGGAACAAGTCTCCAAACCCTGATATTACTTTGAACGAAACGCTTGAGGGATCCTTTAAGGGTTCCTCTGAGGAAACCCATTCCCAAACAGCACAACTTCTTCAGCCTGCCCAATCCCTCAACTCCGTGACCCCTACTCAGAGCCCTTCTAGACGGTTTAGGGTATATAGGCTGGTTCAAGTTATAGAACCGCGGTAGAACCCCGCATGGCACACCAAAAAGGTCAAAGCTTACCTGCTGTGCTGCTACGAAACCTTAAAAACCCGGGATACGCCCGTCTAGATCCCTTGCAGAATCCCTCACCCCAGGCATAAAAATAGCACCAAAGCCTAATATAGTATGGTCTTTGGGTCTTTGGGCACAAAAGCCTTAATATATGCTAGGATACCCAGTAACCTAAGAATAAAAAGGCCTCTCTTTTTGGTATTGGGTAACTTTATAAGGAACCTAGGACTACAAAAAGGGAATAAGGGTACTACTGGGCATCCTAGTATATGAGTCAGCCTGAGAGAGCCCTACGGTCATAAGGCCTCCAGGTTCGTCTCCAGGATTGCATCGATGCAGATGGCCGAGGGTCCACGGAGCTTTCCGACCTCTAAGAGACTTTCAGGGTTTGGGTTTCCTTAAAGGGTTCCTTTAAGGGCTCATATAGGGTTCCTTTAAGGGTTCCTTAAAGGGTTCCGGTTCCACTTCAGAAAGCGAGCTATAGGGGTTTGGGGTTCCTTTGAGGGTTACTCTTTAAGAGGGATCTATCAGGGTTCCTTTTAAAGGGATCTATAAGGGTTTAAGGTTTAGATTTCTTTTAGGGGTTCCTTAAAGGGGATCTATAAGGGTTCCGTGAAGGGATCTATAAGGGTTTAAGGTTTAGATGTCTTTTCGGGGCTCCTTAAAGGGTTCCTTTAGGAAGGGATCTATAGTACTATAGAAGTTTGGGTTTAAGGGGTTATTGGTTGCGATTCAGGGTTCGGTTGGGGGTTCGGGTTTAGTGCTCTCACGGGAGCAGGGCATGCACGTGAATAGCTTCAGGGCTCCGCGATAGTATCATGTAATGCAATAGGGTGCATAGTGCGGTGCGGTGCAGTCGCCTTTGCCCTTGCCGTGCTGTGCCCACTCATCCCAGCCGCCTTTACCACTGCCATGCCAGGGCGGCTGCATGGCGCTCACCTCAGCGCCCGGAGCCGGCACAGATGCCGATGAAGGATCCTGGCCACGGTTCGGGGAGTTGGTGTTGCATGGCGAATCCCTGCGGTGGTGTGCTGGACTGGGCAGTGGCGTCCATGGATGCCCGGTCGTCCTCACTGGCATCCCCCCATCTCGGGCGCCCCCATTGAGCTGTGCTGGGCGGTGCTGCGTCGCGTCTGCGATGCTGTGGAGTGGCATCGCGGCGCGGTGTTGCATCCCTGCGGGGCGTTGCACTGCGGGGCGGTGTGCCGCCACGTTCTAAGACTTGGTGTTGGGGCTCAAAGCTGACCTAAACCCTGAAAAACAATCCCGTAGTACCTCTTATTGGATGACGTATTCTAGGAATAGGATCCTATAACAAGAAGCTAATGTACAAAACCCCTCTCAAAGGTTTTGGGCTCGAGGTAGTTTAGGGTTAGGGTTTAGGGTCTGTGGTCTCGAGGTAGTTTAGGGTTCATTTGGACGTTTCGGGTCTCAAGTGGTTGGGGAGGTGGGCTAGGCTTCAACCACCTCCAGGGCAAAGCGCCTTCCACAGCAGAACAGCATGCTTATGTAGGAACCTGATGAAGAAACACTGGGCCTATAACACCAAAATAGTAGGATTCATATAAGGAACCCTCATAAAAGCCCAAGGTTTCTTAATCAGGTTCCTACATTATGGCAGATGGTTCTCCTGCAGTAGGGTTCTCGCCGAAGCGTTTTCAACACACACATACACAATGCCCCGTACCCTAAGTGTAAACGGGACCCAATAACAAGGTACTTGGGTTTAGGATCGTTTTACGTAACTTAACCTTTGGCAGAGGACACGACTATTAGGAACTTGGACCCGCAGTGGTAATGCTGTGCGGAAGTACCTTAACACCACCGCAAGCTTGAGACTTGCCTTGTCTGCACAAGAACAGAAGGTAGGCTCGTCTCAGATAGGTAACGCCAAACCTGAACTTCGAACCTTCGAGACCCTCAATTCTAAGACCCCAACCCTTAACCTGACTTCTGGCAATAGCCGACAGCTATGTGCGTTACATGGCAGATCGAGCGCCAAGCACGACCGGCAGCCACTGCTCGATTGCCCTGCGATGTTTCAATGGGCGGGCAGTGTCATCCTCTCGGGTTCTCCTCATGTTCGGGCCTCTTGACGGTTCTGTAGTTATTTGTAAAAACGCGGCTGAGGGGCTGAGAGGGTATAGAGCTTGGAGGGCTTGGAGAAGTAGAAAGGGCATCCGGGGTTGAAGGGTTTTAGGCTTCATCTTCATGGCTTTGCGGCTTATGTTCCTCACGGCGAACGGCAGTCCTACGCAGCTACATCGACACTTCGTCGCCCACATGTAGCACGCATCCACTCGGTACAGGCAGTCGGCAGGGAAAGATGCCAAGAAGGGACAGAGATTTCGGACTTCATGCTCCTCATCCACCAGCAGGGCTGAAGCCAAGGTCCTTGCCCGCATATGGATGGTCATCAAGTGCCGTCAGTTCATAAGCATTACCAATCACTCGCTGCCGCCAGCAGGAGAGGCCCACACCACCCATGGATGTGCAGGTGATGTGCCTGGAAGAGTCTTGGGGATTCCTGGCTTAGTTTCGAATTCCCAAGACTGTCACTGCGTGGTAAGGTTGCAGAGTTTTGGTTTAGGGATTGAAGGGATTAGGTTTATGCAGGGTTTGGCATTTGCCTGGTTGCAAAACACCCATTGTCTAAGGGACTGTATATTCGGATTATATTCGGATAGCTGTGATAATTCTCAATGCAGGTGTCCTTCATGTATTCGGCTGTCCTGTTCAACTCAAGCAGGACACCTTCGACGGCTTCAAGGCTTCGGGAGCTTTGTACATAAGTCCCAAGTAGGATTACGAATACTGTCGACCCCGCATTCATAAACTCCACTAAATTGAAAACTATGATAGGTATCCTTGAATTGGGGCCTTGAAGAAAAGTGATTCATTATTCATCTTGGGAGAAATCTACAAGGCTCGGGGTACTTATCGACTCCCTTAGAACACAAACTTTAAATACAACCGTAAAGGTTCCCCCTTCAAGGCACCCCAAAACGGGAGACCTTATAAGAAGGAGCCCTTAAAGTAGAGCCCTAACTTTTTCAGCGGCCCAAACCCCTAAACCCTAATTAAACCCTTGAGCCCTCAACCCTCAAACCCTAAACCCTAGAACCCTAACCCTAAAACCATAAACCCCTAAACCCTTAAACCCTAAACTCTGACCCCCCGAAACCCCTACCCTCAACCCTAGAACCCTAAACTCCCATAAACCCTACACCCTTGGTTTCAAGGCCTCAGCGCACCACCTATCCTGTCCCGACCCCCGGAGGATCTTCACCTCGCTCTCAGTGGCGCTTTTTTCGGGCCTAAGGATTTAACTTGGAGGGGTGTAATTGGGGTAACTCCATTTAGGGTACTTATAACTCTACTTATAACCTACTTGCTAAGTCCCCTGCCCCTCCAAGTAGACAAGAAACCCTAAACCCCATAGATCCCTTTAAGGAACCCTATAGATCCCTTTAAGGAGCCCTTACTAAGTCCCCTGCCCCTCCAAGAAGGCTTTCGGGGATCTAAGGGTTTGAGGGATCTTAGGGTTTTAGCGATCGAAGGGTTTAAGGGATCTAAGGATTGAAAGGTTTTTAAGGCTTTCAGGGATCTGAGGGTTTTTGAGGCTTTAAGGGATCTAAGGGTTATTAAGGTGTTTGAGGTTTAGGGACTTGAGGGTTTATTTAAGGTTTCTAGGTTCAGGGTTTAGGGACTTGGAGTTTTAGGGTGTAAGGCTGAGGTGATATTAAGGACCCCCGAAGGGTTTCTATAAGATTCAGGGTATCGGGCTAAGAATGGCTATGGTCAGTGTGGCGGGTTATAGATGTTTACAGCTTTCGGGCTGCAAAGCGGCCCTAGTCGGCATAATGGTTTGCTTTATGACGCTATGAGGTTTTAGGCTTAGGGCTTTTGGGTTCCTTGAGGGGGAGCTCTTAAGGCTGCTATAAGGGTTTAGGTTTCAAATGGTTTTAGGGGTTTAGGGTTTTTATGGTCTTGGCTTTGGGAGGTAATAGAGGGGCCTTAATTCGAACAGGGTTTTGGGGCCCATTATGCTAGAGTTCGAATGGGGAGCACCAAAATAGTATAGGTACTTATTTGGGTGGTTGTCAAAACTAGGGTCCTTTTTGGGTCCTCAATATAATACGGCACCTATTACTTAGGGTACCCAAAAAGGGACCCTAGTCTTCACAACCGCCCATTTAAGCCTCTACAGTTGGGGTTGGGGGTTTAGGACTTTGGGGTTCAGCGTTCAGGCTTCGGGTTCTAGGCTTGGTTTCTTAGATGTGTTTTAGCGCTTAGGGTTCAAGGTAAGCTTCCGGGCTTATGGCTTTGGAATGTATGTAGCATTAAAGCTGTGTCACTTCTTCGGCTCTCCATTTGGGAGTTTCCGACAATCGGGGACCTCATATAGTACCCTAAATGGTGGGATCCTTATTAAAAGGACCCCCAAATAAGGTACCCCTAATTTTCGGAAACTCCCATTTAGGATACTTACAACTCGGCTTATAACTTACTTGCTAAGTCTCCTGGGCGTCTCAGCAGGGACTGCATGGGGATGACCGTGACCCGAAAGGTTCAAGGTTACCTACGCCCCACTACTTGGGGGGTCGGGGGACTTAGTAAGTAGTTAGTAAGTAGACTTATAAGTACCCAAAAAGGGACCCTCATTGGGGTTATGGTACTTATAAGTCCCCAAAATAACCAGTTACTAAGTCCCCCGACCCTCCAAGTACTCAGTTTTTGGGGTTCCGCCCACACCCAAACCGTAGCTCCCAAACCCTTTCCAACCCTGAGGCGATCCCAGAAAGGAACCCTCAAAGGAAGCCCTTGCAATCTCAAGCCTAAAACCCAAAACCACACACACACACAACTCCCCAAAGAATCTCTTGAAGTAAGCCCTGAACTATACAATGCTTTATAGTGCATTTAATATTTTCTTGGGCTTTAGGTGAGCAAAATTCAAGGACATTTCTCAGCGGACTATAGTTAAACCCCCAAAAGGCTCCGAAAGCCCCGCCTCCGTGTTTTCCGTGAAGGACGAGGAATGCCTGGTCATTGAAGAAATCTTTCGAAGGATCAGATGTCCGCTTGCAGAGGGGGGTGTTTAGTATAGGCGCCTTAACGATTAGAATAGGGTTTTGGGGCCCAAAATACGATATTTACTATATTTCCAACAAGGAGCCCCCAAAATAGTATAGGTAGGTATTTCGGCCCCTAGATTAGGGTCTCTCCGAGTTTGCTTGGCAGGAAGGCTTCTTGCTTCTATCTGGGCTCTCTTTGGCAGGTTGCTCATAGCTTCCAGAGTAAACTGAGCGGCCTCGGGCTCGAGGTTTAAGACTGAGGTATAGTGCTTCGCATTTCGGGTTTCAGGTTTAGGGTTTGGGGTTTAGGGCTCAGGATTTAGGGCTGAGGGTTTGGGGTTTAGGGCTTAGGGCTCAGGGTTTAGGGTTTGGGGTTTAGGGCTTAGGGTTTAGGGCTTTCAATGCTGCCTGCCTGCGCTAGGCCCTGTGCATGCGAGAGTAAGCTTCTGGAGATTGGGGCCAGGCATTATCCGAACATCAAGCCCTTTCCCAGAGAGCCCAATACCCCCTAATTCAGGAATATAGCTTAAATCATAATTTGAAGCCCTATATAATTTAAGCCATATTCCTTAATTAAGGGATATTGGGCTCTCTGGGTTCTTCCCTCGAATCCCAGGCCCTGACCATTCAGGACCTTGTCAAAAGCATCAGAGCCTAAGCGACTAGAAGAACGCTCCCCCGCCATGCTTCAGATAGGAATATCCCTAACCAAAGCACCTACAACTCCCCCAAAACCCTAAACCCTAAACCCCAGAAGTCTAATCTATTTGCTAGGCCACTCTATCAACAACAGCCCACTCCACCCTGACGAAGCCAAGAATCCTGCAAAGACTGTTGCAAAAGCCTTTTAATGCCTTCCATGCTAATGCTCAGGGTTCTTACAACACCGTTGAACATCATTAAAGGTACCCCTTCAACGAACCCGGGAACCCAAACACCACTCAGAGACCCCCAGACGTAGAATCCTTGTTAATCAAGCTCTTCATACAGACTCGCCAAAAGCCCTTCTAATTAATCGGGCCCCCTCTATCCTAAATCCTAAACCCTAAATCCCTAAAGCCTAAACCTCTAAACCCTAAACCCTTTTCCTGTTGATCCAAAAGTGACTCAGTTGGAGGTCCGCCTCAGGTACACAACGAGGGCCAGGACCGAACGCCTCAGGTCGGTGATTAGGGTTTAGGGTTTTAGGGGCTTAGGGTTTAGGGCTTAGGGGTTTAGGGTGTAGGGTTTAGGGTTTAAAGGTTTAGGGTAGGTTAACATAAAAGCCTCTTCAGAACTAGAATATGGTTCGAGGGATATGATACTTTAACTCTGGTCTAAGATTTCGGGGGGGATTTGGGCTTCAGGGGGGCTTAAGATTCAAGGGTTTCCGGTTTCGGGTTTAGGGGTCCTACGCCCTGAAACCCGGACGCCTCGCTACCTACCGAGGCCAGCAGCTCACCCTTCTTTCTGGGTGGTTGTCGAAATTAGGGTCCCTTTGTGGGTCCTTATTATAATTCGGCACCTAATATTTATAGTGTACCCAAAAAGGGACCATAGTTTTGACAGCTACCCATATAGATCCATCTAAAGGCCCTTTCTAAAAGAGCGCTTAAAGATCTAGAAGCTCCTAAGCGGATCCGCTTATAGATCTTTACAAGCCCTTCTAGAAAGAACCCTTATATAGATCTGGAGGCTCCAAAACGGATCCCTTCAAGGACCCTTCTAAACCCCCATAATACCCCTTATAATAATCCTTATAGACCCCTTTAAAAGGAAGCCTTAGTATAGGTAATTATTAGGCTTCTAGACCCACCCGAGGCCGCAGCTCGAGCCACAAACTCGGCAGGGAGATCCGGTCCACCTCGGAAGCGAAAAGCCCAAAGAGCAGGTAAATGGAGACTCCAATACCCCTTAAGTAAGGAATATTCCTTAAATTATAGTAGGATCCCTAATATGATTTAAGGAATATTCCTGAATTAAGGGACATTGGAGTCTCTGGGTTTATGGAGGGGCCTTTAAAAAGTTAGATTGAGGCTTTAATTTTGGGGTTGCTTTAAAAAAAGGGTTCCTCAAAGGGGTTCTATGGGGTTTCGATTAGAGTATTAGAGTGCAGTATAGGGGCATTGATGATTAGACCTCGCGTCGCAAGGCCTCGAGCTCGATCGCATCGTCCACCATGTTCTCCGACGTTTCCATCTCTGCCTCTTCCTGCTCGGCGGAGTTGTCGACGGTGAGCCTCGTGAGATCCGCCTTCGCCTTGAGCAACAAGTCCAAAGACTGTTGCTCCCTCCCATCGAGCTCCTCTAGCACCTTCTGCTGTTCGGCCACTTGCTTCTCCAGCAGGTCCGCAAGCGAGTTCACATAGGTGGCCCATTCCTGCAGATACGCAGCCCTCAAGCTGCGCACTGCTATCAAGTAGTTGCGTGCCGAAGTCTGGAGCGACACAGCGCGATGCAGTTGCTTCGCACTGGACTGTGCATCCTCGTTGCGAAGCTGGTCCAGCAATGCTTGGGTCTCTAGCGGTATGGCCACTTTCGCCGTCAGCAGGGGCTGGACTAGGGTTTGGGACTGCTTCACAGTCTGATTATTATAGTATATTGAAATTATGACCCCTGCTAGCCTCTCGATTGTTAGGCTCCTTTGTGGGTTCCTTCAAGAGTTCCTTTTTGGGCTCCTTTCTTCCTCTTCCACTGCACTCCTTTCAAGGTTTTATTAAGGGTTCCTTTCAGGCTTCTTTTGAGGGTTTGGGGCTTTTAAGGCCTAGGGGTTTGGGCTGGCTTTGAGGGGTTACTACAAGCGATACTTTGGTAGTTGGGTTTTGGGGTCAAACCCTAAACCCTAAACCCTAAACCCAAAACCCTAAACCCTAAACCGTGTCAAGGTTCGAGGGCTCAGGGTTTTGAGGCCTCCTGGGCTGTCGGGCTTCAAGGTTTCTGGATTTTGTGGAAGTTGGGAGTTTCCGAGAATTGGGGGCAGGTTGTTTTAGGGTCCTTATAATCAGGATCCTACTATTTAGGGCCCCCTATTTTCGGAAACTCCCATTTGGGTTGTTGGCATAGGGTACAGAACCGTCCTTGATATTGAAGAACATTCCTCGCACCTTAAACCCCACTAATGCAAAATACCGTCACACCAGAAACCCACCTAATGCAAAATACCCTAAACCCTAAACCACGGACCCTAAACCCTAAACCACAGACCCTAAACCCTAAACCCCAGTAATGCAAAGCACCAAAGTTACAGATTCCGAAGAGTAGGGGAATCTCGAACATAGTAACACTACTACCCCAATAAGCTTTCCGATTCCTACTAAACTACAAGAACCTAAGGAGTTTAAAGGTTGGGTATTTGGGAGTTTCCCAAAAAATAGGGGTACCCTATTTGGGGGTCCTTATAATAAGGATCCTACTATTTAGGGTGTTATATTCTGGTGCCGCATTTTCGGAAACCCCCATGTGGGGATCTAAGTAGCGCAAATCAACTACAGTAGCCTCTTCTGCCCAGGCTTCAGGGGCTAGGGTTCTGCAGAACCCTAGAGAGAGAGAGAGAGAGAGAGATGTATATACATATATATATGTATAATTTAAGATATATTCAATAATTTGGGGGTATTGGAGTCTCTGGGAAAGATGAGACCCTGAGGCGCATCGCTCCTTTTTTCCCTAGAGGAAAAAGCCGACGCCAGCGCAGCGACGCGATCTTCCTGCGAGAGCTTAGGGTGGAGAGGGTTTAGGGTTTAGGGGAGGCTTGAGAGTCTTCAGTTTTCCCAAAGTCTGAATGTAATTCTGTACCCCATCGCTCAAACACAAACGTGCTGCTCAGCAAAGCAATTGATTTTGAGGAATCGGTGGACCCACAAGACCCGCAGAGAGCTTGGCATGCTCAAAGGATCGTGCAACTTCCAACGCTTAGGGTTTCTTGTCTACTTGGAGGGGCAGGGGACTTAGTAAGTAGGTTATAAGTAGAGTTATAAATACCCTAAATGGAGTTACCCCAATAAAACCTTACTTAAACACGACTTACTAAGTCCCCTGCCCCTCCAAGTAGGGATCGGCAAGGAGCCTCAGCAGGTGAGATCACTTAGTAAGGAAGGTATGCTTGCCGCTAGGAGTGCTATTCACAAACATCGTCGTAACAAGGCAGGTCATTCCCAGAGACTCCAATATCCCCTAATTAAGGAATATTCCTTAAATCATATTAGGGGTCCTACTATAATTTAGGAAATATTCCTTAGTTAAGGGATATGGGAGTCTCTGGGTTTCCCTGTCTCCAAGTGATGCAGACCGCTGGAGTTTTAGGGGCGAGCCCCAACCCTAGAACCCCTGATCTAAAGCGCTACTCCCTCAACCAATACACTAGGATGCCCAGTGACCTAGGAATAAAACGGGGCTCCGTTTTTGGTACTGGGTACCTCAATAAGGAACCTAGGACTACAGAAAGGGACTAAGGGTACTACTGGGCATCCTAGTACACGGAACAGCAACATTGCGGCCGCGAGTCGGGGAACTGGACAAGGAATGCAGGAGGGAAGCAGCAGTCCTGTTAGGGCCGAGCCCGAACGTTCTGTGGGCATTCTTTCGGGGTTCTATGAAGCCTCTATAAAGGCTCCGTAGAGATTCTGTAAGGCTTGCTATAAGGGCTCCATAAGGGTTGTGTAAGCTTTCTATTGGGGGCTACTACGAGGCTTGCCTTTATGGGCTGTAACAGGGCCAGGGTACCTCATGACTAGGTACTGGACTTGGATTTAGGACAATGCAGATGTAGATTAAGGTTTTGTGGAATACAAAAACGGTCAATAGGTAATTTGGAGAACTGTAGCACCAAATACATGGCTTCATGAAGGAAATACTTTTCAGTTTGCGGATGTCAAGAACCTCCAAGGGTAAAAGGAGGGACCCTTAATGGGGTATATACCCTTCATATAGCTATCATATATAGCCCATTATGGGTAGGGGTCCCCATTAAGGGTCCCTCAACATGAGGAACCCTAAGAAGACCTGGGGAGCGCTTATGCGTTGAACATTCTGCAGAAAAGGACTGTGCCAAATCCTGTGGAAGCTCTACATGGGAGTTTCCGGAAGCAAGGGACCCTAAACCCTAAACCTACTTATAACCTACTTACTAAGGGGGTCTTCATCAGTAGAATATGGGAGTTTCCGGAAACAAGGGACCCTAATATAGTACCCTAAATAGTAGGATCCTTATTATAAGGACCGCAAAATAACCTAGCCCTAATTTTCGGAAACTCCCACATAAGTATCCTTCTGGCAGCCACGAAACCACAAGCCTTAAGCCCTTCAGTTCTGAAATTGTCAGAGCCGTAACAATCCGAGCCCTTAGCCTTTACTCTACACCGACGACAGCCACAAGAAGCTAAGAGTACTGCCAAATCATTACATTTTAGAAGTGTTTGACACGGCAGGTTTTCTAAGAGCTCCTCGGGGCTTGAACCGTCTCTTTCCATATGCATTTACACACACATACATATATATATATATGTATATGTATACATTACATATATGTAAACTGTATAACGACAGGTAATGTGATACATATATATATATATACATACATACATACATATATATATATATCTCAGAAATACATATCTCTGTGTATATATATATATATATGTATCTTCATGTTTGTTTGTTTGTTTGTTTGTTTGTTTGTTTGTTTGTTTAATTAAATGCTGTTATAATACAACAGCGCTTACCAGAATCTGGTTGATCTAACCAAGCCTTCACGTTGGATTCTGGTTTATTGAGGCTGGTCTGACTTCGCACTTTCAGGCTTGATTTTGGTGTAGGAAAGGTGCCTGGAAGTCTCGACCGAGTCTTTTGGGCTTTGGAAGTGCTTCCGAAAGCAAGCTCTCGCATGCTCCGGTGTAAAACATGGGGCACAAATTGCAACATAACTGCGCATGAGAAACCATAGATACATCTGCGCTGGAACTTACGGTGCTCATGAAGCTGCTGTTTTGTCGTGCAGCTTGATAGCCCCTTTTGTCCGAACTTGATCATACGGCTGACTTTCGCCAAGTCTACGGTCGTGCATTCTTGTTATGTGTAGTTCCCTAGAGTCCTGCACCCTACATCTTTCTAGAACCCTCGTAAACCCTAAGCCTCCTAAAACACCCTTGTGAAACAATCCAAAGGAACCCTTCAAGCGAACCTATAATGGGCTATATATTGGGCTATATAATAGCTATATATATTAAGGGTATATACCTAGGGGTCCTTCTTAAGGGTCCCTCCTTTCACCCTTGGAACCGCAAAAACCCCGGGAGCCCCGCCGGTCGTCCGGCTTCGGGTCGAGGGGTTAGGTTGCGCGTGAGAAGGGCCTTTTAATTTAGGAACCTCAAGTATATCCAAAAAGTAGATCCCTTAATGGGGGGGTTCCTATAAAGTAACCTTAGTAGTATAGGGTCTAGGGTTTAGGGTTTAATTTAGGAACCCTAAACCCTAAACCCTAAACCCTCAAGTATTAGAATAGGGTTTGGGCTTAGGGTTTAGGGTTCCGGGGGGGCCTCAAGTATTAGAATACTAGGTTGGCCCCTTAAAGCCTCTGAAAAATAGTCGTAAATAGGGTCCTACTAAGCCCAATAAGGGAAAATATAAAATGTCCCAAAGGCCTACCTAGTAATAGGGTTTAGGTTTGGGGTTTAGGGTTTAGGGTTCCGGGTTTGGGGGCCCGTTATCCTAAAATTCTAGAAAGGGGCCCATAAAATAGTATAGGTAATTATTTAAGCTCCTGGTCCTATAGCATCAGGTTGAGGTTTTAACCACCCGGCGGTGTCAGTTTACATACCCTTTCCAGGATGCCCAGTAACCTAGGAATAAAAAAGGGCTCCTTTTTGGTATTGGGTAACTTCAATAAGGAACCTACGACTACAAAAATTGAATAAGCATACTACTGGGCATCCTACCTTTGGACTCTTTTGCAGCACCTGCTTGGTGCGACGGCGCGGCGTCAAACCGGCATCCACTACAATCTTTTCCCAGACCCCCTGGAGGATCTAGAAAGTAGATCACAAAACTTGGGACCCTAACCCTAAACCCTAAACCCCTAAACCCCAAAACCCTAAACCCTAAACCCTAAACCAGGTTACTTTATAGGAACCCCCCATTAAGGGATCTACTTTTGGGATCCTCCCGGGGTTCTGGGTTAGGGTTTAGGGTTCACGGGGCAGGGCTTAGGGCTTTAATCATGGTTTCAAAAGGGTTATCAGAAAGTTGAGAGGTTTGTTACGAGGTTTTCGGTTTTATCCAGAAAAGTGCGAATTGCAGGACTTTGGTGCCCAAAAGTACCAATGTTCCAATCCTGCTGTGCTTTGTTTGGCGGGCGTGCCCCAGTCGAAGGATCAGGGTTTAGGGTGTATAGTTTTGGGCGTAGGGATTCAAGCCAGACACCACACTCAAATACAATGCCCCAGTCTGCGGAATAGGGCTTGCGAGGTCCTTCCATGCTGCCAGCGGTGACGGCGATGAACGCGCTGAAGCCTTCATCCGAACGCAGTTATGCAGATCATACGGAAAACCGTGCATGATTTTTATAAGACCTGAAGCACGCAAGATTTGTGTAAGGACCCTACGGTAAGAAAGGAAGGCAAACATTGAAGGGGTATATCCTGGAGGCTAGGAACCCCCAACCCTATTTAGAAGGTTCGTAGTATCAATCCTTAGATATCAGCAGCACGTTGATGTATACGTATGGGTACATTCGTAGTCATACCTCCTGAAGCTACCTACATAACACCCACTTCATAATGGCATCCCGAATCGCTGCAACGGAGCAGGACCTGGAGAAGCGGGCCATCATGAAGTGGCTGAGTCAGGAGAAGAGCCCTCAAAGCAAAGACCCGAAGGACCAGAGCATCAGCTAGGTTCCCCAGTAGCCCCTTAACCACAAGGGTATATACCCTTTTTCCCCGCATCTGGCTTTAATAAGGGAGCCCAAAAAGATAAAAACAAGGGCTAAAGGGTACTACTGGGGAGCCTTGTCAGTGAATCTCGGCTCTGCAATCTGCAACTCGGCAGAATTCACCGCGGACGACATGTGGCACCGTCTCCTGCTTCCATCCAGGCCCCTGCAACCAGACTCCCAGAGACTCCCATCTGCCTTAATTAAGGAATATTCCTTAGGCCATACTGTTTATGCACAAAATCCTGCATGACCCATTATAAGGAATATACCTTAGTTCCCATAGTTTAGAATCCTTAGGGTCATGCAGGATTTTGTCCATCAACAGTATTAGGGATCCTATTTTGACTTAAGGTATATTCCTTGATTGAGGGGCTTTTGGAGTCTCTAGGAAGGGGTGTTCCGTCAACCTGTCGTCACATGTCTTCTCTGCAAGAGTCCAGAACTTTTCCGAGTTCGCCAGGCGGAAGATGTCCGGGAAAAGGGTCGTACTCTTCGTACTCTCCCCAGAGAGCCCAATACCCCCTAATTAAGGAATATAGCTTAAATCATAATATGAAGCCCCAATATAATTTAAGCCATATTCCTTAATTAAGGGGTATTGGGCTCTCTGGGTTCGAGAGGAGAGCTCGACATGTGGAAGGGAAATGGTGGCCTCGGCCGGTGCCGTCATGCCGCTCGGCGGCTTCCACTGCGGAGACCGAGACGACATTGCCCTTTGTCAAGGGCACGTCCTTGCAGAACCGCACCATGTGTGGCTCAGGGTTTGGAGTGTTGTATTTTCGGGAGTCGGGATTTAAGTTTTTTCTGGTTCAAGGTTGACTTCGGAAGTAACTTACTCCCCCAATAAGCCACGGAAATGAAAGGTTAAACTTTCTGATTCCTACTAAGTTATAAGAACTCAAAAAGTTTAAAGGTTGGGTATTGGAGAACTAGGGTAAACTGTCTGCTTCAATAACCGAAGTTCAAATTTCGAAGATAGAGACCAAATAAGTAACGGCCAAAAGATTTGCAGTTCGCCCATTGGCTAAGGTGGTTTAGGGGGAGAGAGTTTGAGCGTTCAGGGTTGGGGCGCAGCTTTTTAGGGCTTCGGGCTTTAGGGTCAAGAGCTCGCATGTGCTTGGCAACAGCGTTTCAGGTGCTCAAACGGTGATAAAGGTGGCCGTGAAGTCTGGAACTGCGAAGCCCGAAGCTCACAAAGCTCATGCAGATGAGGGGTCGGAATCTTTAGTAATCAAATCCCCTGATAGCCCCATATGACTATCTCATAGCATTAGTACAATCGGTTCCACCGGCCTGCAAAAGGTGGCTGTGCAATGCCAGGAATCCTGAGGCGACGCAGATTGCGGCTCATGGAAGGTATGGTCAGCAGGGTTTCCGCGTGGTTTTCGTGAGTGTGTATAGGGCTCCTTATGAATGCTGGTGAGGTCTGAAGACTTGATGGAAATGTTCAGGCTTGATACTGGGGTCTCGCCGAAATATATACTTACCTATACTAAACTGGTGGTTCCTTATTGTAATAGTTACCTATACTTTTTTGGTGGTTCGTTACTATATCTCTAGTACCACGTGCCCCAAAACCCCTGGTCAAAAGCTCTTCTAAATTCAACTGAGGCTTTGGAATCTCCAGGCTTCCGTTGTACACCCAGTAAGCCCATTAATTCCCGGACTTAGCCCTCATAGAACCTGACAAGCAGTAACCTCCGTACTAACCTGATAGAACCCAGTCCGAGACTAATCTTTGTAGCAACCTTCGTAGACAAAGAGTAGATAGAGCACCTTGGCAGCGACCTTTTTGCCCCGAGGAATCTTACTGAACCCCGACAGTACCCGGAACTTCAGGTCGTTATGGGTAACTACTCTGATTTGGGGTTTAGGCTGCGAAGCTCTCAAAACCTCCACCAGGACTTGAGACACACAACTGCTATGAAACCTTAGGAAACCCCACGAGGCTCTCTACAATCTTGATAACACAAGGGCAATTGAGGCGAAATCGCGAAGAAGTTCAAGTCTGTAGCAACACATTTGCCAGTGAATCTTCTGTCAAAGCTTTGAGGCCGCGCGACCTAGATTCCTGGAAAACCTGGGCCTCTAAGTATGGGGTAGAAGTTTACTTACCTTACTTCCAACACTACCTATAAGAGACCCTAAACCGTAAACCCTAAAAGAATCCCTGATAGAACCCTTTAGGAACCCTTAGAGGAACCCTTAAAGCAACCCGTTAAACGAAACCTACTAACCCCCGTGAAGCTTCGAGAAGGGCTTCGCGCAGTTTTTTGAATAAGCCCTATACTATACCCGAAACCCTTGTAGAACCCCTATAGATCCCCTTGGAGCCTTTTAGGGCAGTTCTTACCCTTATAGATCATAGATCCCTTTTTTTGGTATCCTTCTAGACCCCTTTAAAGGAATCCTTAGAGATCCCTTTTCAGGAACCCTTACCTTAATTCCTCCAAATAACCTACCTTTTGAAGGACTTATATAAAGAAATCATATTAGGGAACCCTGAACAAGGTAGGTTCCTTAGGGTCCACCCTTTAAAGGAATCCTTAGAGATCCCTTTATAGATCCCCTTTAAAGAATTTTCTGCGGCCGTGCGGCCCGTTCATCGCTTCGCTCCCGGGGCCGGTGGTCACCAGCTGGTCTGGCCTTGGGGCTCTAAAGGGATCTATGGGGTTTAGGGTTAGGGTTCCTCAAAGGGCTCCTCAAAGGGATCTATAGGGTTCCTTAAAGGGGGCTCTACTTGAAGGGGCCTGGGAGACCCCAGGAGTTAGGACCCTGGGCATCAAAATAGCCCGAAAGCCTCATGTAATATGGTCTTTGGGCCCGAAAGCCTTAATATACTGAGACTTTCACAATTACGGGAGCTGCTGGCCTTGCTTTTGGTGGTGCCCTTGCTTTTGGTGCCCCTGCTTTTGGCGCCGCCCCTGCTTTTGGTGGTGCTCCAGGAGTTCGGATTAGACATTAAAAGGGTCCATAAGGACTTCAAAAACAGGGTCTATAAAGATTACTGAAATAGGGGGCTATAAGGATTCCTTGCAAGGGGTCTATCAGTATTGCTTTAAAGAGGTCTATAGGAGTTAGGATGACGGTTCCCTTAAACGGGTCTATAACAAATCGTTAAACGGTTTGAAAAGGGTTTCTGTATTTGGATTGTATAAGGATTATCATACACCCCACAAGCTTAACGGTTACCTACCATATAGAGCACACCTTTAGTATCCCTACTCTACTACTATAGGAGTTAGGATGAGGGTTCCTTTAAACGACTCTATAAGGATCTCTTTAAGGGTTCTAGACGGGTTTCAATGAGAGCTTGGTAGACGTATGATTAGGCGGCCGAGGAGGCAAGCCCCAAGTCCACAAGCTCTATACCCTGAAGCCATGTTTTGACATTTTGCATGCCAATTCCCCAGAGAGTCCAATACCCCTTAATTGAGGAATATTCCTTAAATCATATTAAGGATCCTACTATAACTTAAGGCATATTCCTGAATTAAGGGGTATTGGAGTCTCTGGGTCCAAAGGACATTCACAGTAACCTGGGCTGCCGGCAGCTTCTTGATCTCGCCCATGAGTCCGGCCTGGTGTCGACTGACTGTACGGGACTTTGGCTTGCTGCGCCGTTGCTATTATCATTATGGCCATGCACATGATGATGATGGAGATGAGGGTGATGGTGATCATGGTAAATGCTGCTACAGTTTTTGGTAGGGGTTAGGATTAGATTGCTGCTTTAGGCTTGGGCTGACAAACTCAAGCTCTGGAAAGTTTTGCTAAGTTTAGGGCTTAGGGTTTAAGGGCTTAGGGTTTGGGCCCCTGTCGAGTGCAGTGTACAGAGTTCTGAGACGGACGAAGAATGTTCTCTGGCTGCTCAAAAAGGAACGTGTTGGCACTTTCCACGAAGCATTAAGCACTACTCCCTCAAGCCTAAACCCTAAACCCGAAACCGTGCCCGAAGCCCCCTAAATCCTCAACCGAAGGCTTGGGATAATCTGCTGCCTTTTTCAGTCGCACAGATGCGAAGACCCTGGGCGCGGCAGTCGGGTTCTGGAGTTCAGAACTGAAGCTTAGGGATCGGTTCAGGGGTTCTAGTGGAAGCCAGACAGTTGGAACATGGCTTTATGAGGATTAGGGCTAGGATCAAAGGGGAAAAGGAGGGACCCTTAATGGGGACCCCTACCCTATAATACCCTATAATGGGTTATAATGGGCTATGTAATGGGTATATCATGGCTATATTAAGGGTATATACCTTGGGGTCCTTATTAAGGGTCCCTCCTTTTACCCTTGGATAGGATCCTGCATACTTTGCACGAAGGGCATGAGGATAATGATGTTCCAACTTTCTGGCTTCTACTATATAGTAGAAGCCCAAAAGTTGGAAACCCAATAGCCTCAATCCATAAGAGCAATGTTTTGGGAATCCCAGCACTACTTGTCCTTAAACCGGTTTCCAACTTTTTGGGGTTTACTATAGGGCTTTGGGCTTAAGGCTTACCATGAAGCGGACGAAGGGATCCTTCGACTGGCTTAATGAAAATGAAAGACAACATCCTTTGTTTACACGGTATCTAGTATTGGGCGCTCTCCTGAAGCTCTTTGCTGTCACTCTTAGGCTTGCATATGACATGAGAACGTGCTTGCATTCACCTTGGGCCTTGCAACTAGGCGCTGGACATCCTATACATTTGAAACCGCTGTCCTTAGCGTTGATTGCTTGGGCTTTCGGATTGACATTAATTGGTGGGCAAGACAAACGAGTCCAACTGTTGCGCAGCTTATGCACGTGAGGTTCAATGCCTCTGTGTCACCCCACTCATATGACACACCCTGAACTCCTTCAGCCTCTGCCCCGTTACATAGAAGTACATTCAGCGGCCATTTTGGGTTTGCCAGCGCAGCGTGGGGTCCCGAGAACCCGAATCCCTGACTTTCGGGTGCACAAAACGTGCCGAAACCTTGACACGTGAACTTCCGAGCTTGAAACCTACGCATAGGCCCCATAGTAGATCCTTTTTTGGATTACCCTTTAGGATGCTGAATATGAACCCCAAAAAGGGACTACTATGGTGCCTATGAGTAAACCATAAACATGGTTATCATCGTTACAGGCCACAGGAACCTGAATGCGCAAATCCTAAAACGTACACCTGCAACATAGTTTCGGGCGTATAGAAGCGTGGCTGCGATAGTTCTGAGCACCTGACGGCCGCATCCACACGTCCTTCCATTCCTTCGGCTGTGGGTGGTTTAGCAGTGAAGAGACTTTTGGGATTTCGGGCTACGGATTCGGCTTCGGGCGGGGGCTTACCGTTTGGGGTTGTGAGTGTTGTGGGTGTAGGATTACTGTAACGCTTGGAGAGGGCTCATGCTTCGACGCCTGGGGTTCTCAGGGCATCTGCCTAATCCCCCTTTAAATCCTAAACCCAAAACCCTGTATTCATCCAGTGCATCGTGGCCACGCCGCGATAGAGCTCTCCCAGGAGATCGCGGGGATAGATTGGGACGCCTCGGCTGGCAAGGCCGCCGGGCTCAGAGTTTACCCATAGGCCCCATAGTAGTTCCTTTTTTGGACTACCTTATAGGATTCTAAATATGAGCCCCAAAAAAGAAAAAGGGATAGGCCCCATAGTAGTTCGTTTTTTGGATTACCTTATAGGATTCTAAAAATGAGCCCCAGAAAGGAACGACTATGGGGCCTATAGGTACAGCTTGGAGCCCTGCCTCTAACCCTCAAGTTGCCCAAAACCGCGCTGGTGCTAATAAGTCGCATGCGTAAGGCTACTTGGAGGGGCAGGGGGGACTTAGTAAGGGTTCCTTAAATGGCTCCTTAAAGGGATCTATAGGGTTCCTTAAAGGGATCTATGGGGTTTAGGGTTTAGGGACTACTTGGAGGGGCAGGGGACTTAGTAAGTGCCCTGCCCCTCCAAGTAATTGCTAAGGCCGGTCAAGAGAGGGGGCTTATTAAGCTGGCTTTACAAATAGACCCTTAACACCGAAAGCCCCCAACATCCGGTTCAAGCTCCAAGAGCATATCTAGTTCATGGTTGGGATCGGATTAAAAATGTATATTTTTATCCCTTATTGGGTTTAAGTACCCATGAAACCGTAAAATTTTACCCAAAGATATCGGCCTGTCGATTGGAGCTTGACTTCCGGCCGCGTCCCGCCCGAGGATGCCACCGACGCTTCGAAAGCTTCGAGCCGAACCCTGGGCAGCACACCGTCTCCGCTGGTCTCATAGGATTCTTCCAGATGGACTGCGAAATTGCCGGACACCTCGCCGCAAAGAGCAAACTGAACCGCGCAGGATGCGACAGCCAACATGCAGGTGTACACAGACTTCTGCGACACCACGTCGCCCCGTCTGGGAACCGCTACGGGTTTGATTTTTCGGGCGTTGGTTTATGGTTTAGGGCTATGAGGGCTGATGATCTCAGGCGCTGTGACAAACTCAAAACCCATGCAGTTCTAGGTATTCCTACCGTCCCCCTAAACCCTGAACTGTAGACTCTAAGCCCTTAGCTTTTAGCCGTAAATTGAAATGGAACAGCAAAGTCAAGAGAGCTCACTGTGAAGAGGGAGGCGCCGATTCTCCAATCCCAAGTTACTCCCTGGTGCTTAGTAGGGAATGGGAAAACGCATCCCTAGAGTAGTCCCTATACAATCCCCAATAATACCCCACTCCCTGCTAAGCACCAGGGAGGTTAGTTTCGAAGGGGGTAACCCCGAACCGCAAAGCGTCTATGCCCCAAGCCTCCAAACCTGAACTCTAACTTCAAAAAACAAACCCGGACAGCTCGAACCCTCAAACTCCAGAAAACCCGAAACTCTACTATATCCGAAAAGTGTTGTCCAATTGATATCTATACTAGGTCATGGTAGAGATAGTATGAACAAATCCAGCTTGTGTTCCGCAAAATACAAGGACCCTATCCAGGGGAAAGGAGGGACCCTTAATAGGGACCCCTAGGTACATACCCTTAATGTAGCTATTATATACTCATTATATAGCCCCATTATAGGGTAGGGGTCCCCGTTAAGGGTCCCTTCCTTTCCCCTTTGACCCTAATGCCCAGAATAGGATCCGAAATAGGGTCCGCTCTTTAGGCTTCCCACAAAGGGATCTGTAAGGGTTTCTGCAAGGGGTACTGTTACTACTTGGAGGGTCGCGGGACTTAGTAACTGGTTATTTTGGGGACTTATAAGTACCATAACCCCAATTAGGGTCCCTTTTAGGGTACTTATAAGTCTACTTACTAACTACTTACTAAGTCCCCCGACCCTCCAAGTATTGGAGCCTGAGATATGGGCATTGATAGCTAGAATAGGGCCTTGCGGGCTGCCATAGCATACGCCCAGACGATCTTTGGAGGATCCAAAAAGTAGATCCCTTAATGGGGGTTCCCATGAAGTACCCTTAGTAGTATAGGGCCCGAAACTAGGAGATCTACTTTCTAGAGCCTCCCCGGGGTCTGGGCATCCTACAAGGAATCCTGCTGCCCAGAGACTCCAATATCCTTTAATTAAGGAATATTCCTTAGATTAAGGGGTATTGGAGTCTCTGGAGGAGTAGTGTTGGTAATTGATATTCGGGCGTAAATGCCCTGCGTTTCCAACAAGAGCCCTCAAGTATAAGCCAAACTTTGCGCCCGAGCACGTGCCCATTTCATCTCCTGGAATGCCAGTGAGGTTTCGAAGTGGATAGACTGCTAATCTAGGGGTCCGTATAATTGCTGCTGATATGCCCTTGCAGCCCTTAGCATTTCTGGTAGAATATACATCAGAGACCCTACTCGAATGCTCCAAGGTCCCTAAATTAAGCAGCTTCGATACAGGAGCCTCGTTGTCTGTAGGGCTTCTGTGAGAATGCAGTCGGGGCAGAGGGCCTCACCACGGGTTCAGCAAGGGTGCTTGGAGGATCACGGGACTTTTTAAGTAAGGTTATAAGTACCTTAATTGGGGTTATAAGTAGTTATAAGTATAGTTACCCTAATTATAACCCTAGTTACCAAGTCCCATGATCCTTAAGGTGGGTGTGGGAATGTTGCTTTGGCTCTGGGGGTTTCTGGCTTTAGGACAGTTCTTCTCTGTGGCACGGATCAGTGACTGGGACATCGCAACTCTGTAAACTCTAAACCCTAGGCCCGAGACCCTAAATCCTTAATTTAAACTAAGGTAAAAGCCAGAAAGTTGGAATATGAGTATCCTAAACCCTTTATGGTAGATTATAGGGTATCCTACCCTGAAACCATATTCCAACTTTCTGGAGTTCCCTTTACCTTATTTTGGGGTCCTTATAATAAGGATCCTACCATTTAGGGTACTATATAAGGGTCCCCTATTTTCGGAAACTCCCAAATCCTTAATTTAAACTAACTTCCTTAAAACGAACCCAGTTGTCAAGTCCTTGTGGTTCCAGCCGCGGACATCGCACTTCAGCTCATCGCCGAGGTCCTGCTTTGAGGTTTCCCTGAAGCCACACCCACAAAAGCAGTTTGCCTTATGGCCCAAAATAATATTATGATAAAGGAGCCTTAAACATTTCCTATGGCTCATATCAGGAAACTATCCTAAGGGAGCCCTGAAACTTTTGGGGTTTAGGGGTTTAGGGTTTAAGGGGTTTTGGGATGAAGATTTTTTGAAGGGGGGTCAAGGTAGGGTTTAGGGTTGGCTTCCGGGCTGAGAAGTAGGCTTTAGGCATCGAAGGTACTTAACAGTTACTATTCCCGGAAGCCCTTTCGAACACCTAGACTCCAGTTCCCTGAATCCCTTCTTAGGGGCTGAGTACCCCATCCCAGAAAAGCTTAACAGTTTAAGTTATTATGGTAGGATTCTACAACCCTAAGCCCTAAACCCACTCTCAGTCCCTAAGCTGCAAGAGCTTTTTCGGAGTCTAGTTCCAAGTGCCTCGCAGAAGTCACACTGCTTCGGATCGTACCAGGCGGCGCCTACACAAGAGGGGATTAGGGGTGTAGGGTTTGGAGTCCAAGCTTGTAGACTGTACTAGAATGCCCAGTAACCTAGGAAGAAAAGGGCTACCTTTTTGGTAGTGGGTACCTTTATCAGGAAACTAGGACTACAAAAAGGGAATACGGGTACTTTGCATCCTAGTTTAGGGTTTCGGGGTTTAGGGTTTCGCTTTTCTTCCAAGAATCTGTTTCCAAGTAGCCTTTGGGTTTAGGTTTATCGGGTTCAGTGATCGAGAGTACAAACAGCCTCAACCAACAAACAGAGCGCTGGATGGTATAAGGATGATCGTGCCCCCAAACGGCTAAAAATTACTACCCTTATAGAACCCTTACTCTTCTACTACGAATGCTTTAGGTATGGCCCCCATACACTAAGAGTCTATAATAGGGCTACTATTAAGGTCCTAGTAACTCTTAGTATATCTATATTATGAATATTACTCAACTATTTCTGAGTGGGGGCCGTACCCAACGAATGCCTAAAGCCAAGGCGCACCCCCAAAAACCCTAAACCCGGAGCCCCTACCCTAAACCCCAAGCCCCTGCACCCTAACAGAATGCCTCAAGACCAGGGACATGCGTACTCTACAACAACAACAACTACTGCTACTACTACTACTACTACTACTGCTACTACTGCTACTACTGCTACTACTGCTACTACTACTACTACTACAACTACTAGTACTACTAGTACTAGTACTAGTACTAGTACTAGTACTAGTACTAGTACTAGTACTAGTACTAGTACTAGTACTAGTACTAGTACTAGTACTAGTACTACTACTACTACTACTACTACTACTACTACTACTACTACTACTACGAACCCTTGTTCGAACCCCACCCCCCCAACCACTATTACGGTAATTACCCTTAAGGAAGCCTTACAGAGCCCCCTTACTAGTACTCCATACTTAGGAATGTCAGAGGGTTCGTTAGTACCCCTACCCCTACTTTCCATAGGACTTAGGACTAAGGGCACCCTTGGGGACAAAAGGCTGAAGATGGTCTTCGTAGTGCATGCAGATCCCACGAGTTGCCAGTAGTGCTCAGTGGCCTGTGGCCTTCCTCAAGCGGCTGGTGAGCTGATCGTCATCATGGGGAGTGTCATCACCGCCCTCCATATTGTCTGTCGTCACACATGGTCTTGTTGGTCTCTGACGTGTCGGGAGAGACAACTTAGGCTGCAGGGCCATGATGAAGGCAACAAGCTCTTGGGCTTCTCTTGGGATGTTCGCCAGCCCGAGTGAGTAATTCTGCCATGTACCTCCTTGATCCGCACGCTTGAGGCAGTCGATTGCCATAGCACGAGTATCGGGATACTCCCTGCATTGGCTAGCTGATACCCTTCAAGGCCTAACAGGCCTTGGAAGGGAATCAATTTCAGCTACCAAGCTGCATGCTTTCCCGATTCGACGAACCTCATCCATAACATAGGGTACAGTGCAAAGCGGCGGGAAGTTGGCTAAGAGTGTGTCGATAGAGCGTCCGAACTGCGTCCTTGTAGAAAACTGCGCGTGCTGCAGGTTCAGGTCCCTTCTAAGAGAGCCAGAAGTAGGGTGAAGAAGGTAGAAGGGTGCCCTTTAGAGGGTCTCCCTAAGGCTAGCTCGGATTGTAGTAAAGCCCCAAAACTGGCAACCCAGTAGCCTCAATCCCTCAGAGTAAAACTTGGAAGCCGGATTATGGACGATTACTGCTAGGATACCTTATAATAAGGTATCCTAGCAGTAATCGTCCATAATCCGGCTTCCAAGTTTTTGGGGCTTACAATAGCCTCAAGCCATGGAGCTTAGTAAGCAATTTGGAGTTATAAGTAGGCACCATAATCCCAATTAGGATCCCTTTTGAGGTACTTCTAACTCTACAAACTACCTACTTACTAAGTTCCCCGAGCCTCCAAACCCTACGCCCCTTAGTATCCCTCTACTACTAAGAATGCCTCAAGGCAGGCTTTAGTACGAGTAAGCAAAGAACCCTTATAGATCCCGTTAAAAGAACCCTTATAGATCCGCCTTTAGTACCCTTGCTCAACTACTTACTAAGGACTCCTCAAGCCAAGGGGCACGCGTGTTTCATGTTCCCGCCCAGCAGCGCGCAGTGCTGAGGTCGATCTCGAGCGTCACCTCTGCTTGGAAAAGCGGGGCGGACTGAAGGCTTGCATTTACTCCCCAAATAAGCAACGGAAATGAAAGGTTAAACTTTCTGATTCCTATTAAACTATAAGAACTCAAAAAGCTTAAAGGTTGGGTATTGGAGAACTAAGTGTAGGGCTGAACAGTACCGAAAGGGTTGTTGGGGTTTAGGGCGTTCGGGGTTTAGGGGGTTAGGTGTTCTGGGTCTAGGGTTTGGCGTGTCAGGTTGTTAGGGCATTAGGTTGTTAGGGTTTCTTGAATTTTGAAGATTTTTCAAGGGTTCCTCTAATGGCAGGGATTCCTAAGAAGCTTTGGGAACTGGGTCTAGGATTTAATTAGACTTCGCAGCACGGCTCAGCGCTGACTAGGTCTGGGAACACGAGTGAAGGTCGCGGTTTAGGCTTTTTTACGACCGCCATGCGCCACCAATGCTGTTATGGTAGAAGGAAAATCGTCGTGCAAAGCGCGTAGGCGCTGCCGCCAAGCGAGCGGAGTAGCTGGGGTGTTTCTGAAGGTACTGCTTCAGACCCAAGAAGTCTACTCTTAACTGGGAGGAGTAGCCGGGCTGTGTTTTGACGTCCTGTTGGAAGAACTCCAAAGCTTTATCCGATACTAATCCTAGCCAGTGCGGGGGGGGAGGACCACGTTTGCTGTTCTTTTGAATGCCTACTCTATCTTTGTAACCTGGGGAGAAGATTACGTGGTGAATAGGGTCATTGTGAGGAGTAGCCAGGCTGGTAGTGAGCTGTTGTAGCTGCTCCTGTAGTATTAGTTGGGATGGGAGAATGGGCTGTTCCGCTTTTAGCCAAACTGCTTTGTTGGTGATTCTGGAGTAATATGATGCTTTTATGCCTACCACTCTCCTTAGGAACTGGAAGTACCATCCGTCGATTTTCTTGAGATGTTTTTCTTCCAATGTGAGTGTGCATAGGCCATAGAGGAGTACTGAGACGACGTAGGATCTGAATATGATCAACCTGGTTGTTTGGGGCACCGAAGTCTTCCAGAAGGCTGATAATTTGCAGTAGGCTATGTGGGCCTGGGAGATCCTATGGTTGATTGCTTCGAGGGTGGGATTTGACCAAGCCACCATGGAGCCTAAGTATTTGATTTTATCGTTGACTGGGGTTGGCGTGCTATCAATAAAAGAGGGCGGAGTAGTCGGAATGGGTGTCCTCAGATACTCTGTTTTGGTGAAGTTGAGGAATAGCCCATATAACGTTGCCTCGGATTGTACATTGCGCAAGTATTCCTCTACCGCTGTAACTGTAACCCCAAATAAGAGAGTATCATCTGCATATTCTAGATCGTATACTGGTTTGCCAACAGACCATGTGTTTGTAGGCACACCGGTGCTGAGTAATCGACGGTCTACGTCTGAGAGGAGCACTGTCATTACAATTATAAAGAGGTAAGGGCTGAGGGGGCATCCTTGTCGAATGCCCGTGTGAGGAGTACCTTTAGCTTTTTCTCCATTTATTCCTACTGTATAAAAAGTTGGGTTAGTGTAGATGTCTTTAATAATATCTATGTAATGCTGATGAACCCCAAACCTGCGTAGTGCAATTAGCATGCTTTCGTGGTCTACTTTGTCGAAAGCCATACGCCAATCCAGAAAAACCATATGGAACTGCTGGCCGGTCCTGGCGGAGTAGTCTTGTAATCTGCGGAGTATGAACAGTGGATGCAAAGTGCTTTTGCCCTTTCTGAATCCATACTGTGTTTGGCGGAGTAGCTGATCGTAATTCTGCGCAAGTCTGGCCTGTATTAGAGACGCGTAGACTTTGTACAGCGTATTTAGCAGCGCGATTGGGCGGTAATTCGTTGCGTCGGCGTCGTCGCCCTTCCCTTTGTAAAAGGAGCAAGCTATTGCGTCTTTCCAGTCCTGTGGCATCGTTTTGTTTACCCAGCATGTGTTCATTAAGTCCAACAGCTGGTTTTCCCCAAACGTATCGAGGAGGAGTAGTAGATCCTGTCTCAGAGAGTCAGGACCTGGCGCTTTGCCTTTCTGAAGTTTGTTAAGCACCGCTGTGAGTTCCGGCATGGTGAAAGGTTTCGGTGGGGTTGCGTCCTGTGGGCGTAGGGGCGGCGTATCCCGGAGGAGGTGGTGCTCCTCTGAAGATACCTGAGTAGGAGCCCACTGAGATTGCGTGAGATGTGTGGCGAATGCTTCGTGGGTTTTCGACCATGGGATCTGTCGTCCGTCCACCACAAGGCGACGTTTGCGCTCTGAGAAGCCTTTTTTGAGTTTGCGGAGATTAGCCCAGAGGGAGTGGTGGCTGGGATTGGGATTGTTTTCGAAGGTGGCCTTTGTCCATTCTCTTTTACGTTTTCTGGCTTCTTTTTTGAGGTCTTTATAGTAAGCGGAGTAGTTGGGGTCCAGCGCTGCGTTCATTCGTTTGGCAATGCTGAGTCGTTCTGCCAAGTCCGGGGTGATCCAGGGTCGTTGCGGAGTAGCCGGGTTTGGTGGGAACACTTCCTTTTCGGCCGCGAGGGCTGCTGAGAGGAAGCGTTCGTATTTGTCTTGAGTCGTGCCTTGCGTTGGGGTAGAGTCTTGCGTTAGGTCTTCCAAAAGGAGTGGAGATTTTTGCGTGAATCTGCCTCCCTTGGCCTTGTGCGAAAGTTTACCGGCTTCCGCTAGCGCGTCGGCGCGCTCATTGTATGTATTTCCTTTGTGTCCCTTAACCCATTGCCACCTGATACGGGTGGTTTGTTCGAGTTGTTGGCGGAGTAATCTGGCGGAGTGAACCATTTCTTTATGTCTTTTTGGTCTAGCCTGTCCGCGTACCATTTGCGCCATCCATTTGCTATCATAATAGAAAGTGACGTCCGCTGGCGGATTGGCTCGGATTTTAGGGTTTAGGTTTTCGTTTGTGCCCGTTTTGAGCTCAGGTTCAGGGTCTTGGGCTTTAGCTGAAAGTTTAGCTTGAGGGTTGATGGCTTAGTGTCTTGGTCTGCATCTGTAACACCTGAACAAGGCTTGAGGCATAAGGTTTACGGTGGTTGAGGGTCTGGGGCTGGGAAGTAGAGTTTGTGGAAGAGATTCTTTGTCTTGTGCGTTTGATTGATGCTTGGAGCTTAGGATTAATGTAGGAACCTGCTTCAGAAACCCCGGAACTATAACCCCATAATACTAGGGCTCATATAAAGAATCCCAATAAACACACAGGGCATCTTAATCAGGTTTCCATATTTGCCCTTGGTTTCTGACTTTCGTGGGGCATCCAGGATTTGAGGGTGTTGGGAGCGCTTAAGGGTGCGTGTAGGTCTCTTTGGATGAGATCTCAAGGGCTTGGGGTGTAATGGAGGAACCTGATTAAGAGACCCTGGCCCTATAACCCCCAAATAGTTGGATTCACATAAGGAACAATAAAGGCCCAAGGTTTCTGAATCAGGTTCCTGCTTTAGGCTGTAGGGTTTACGTTTCAGGGGCCTTTACGGTAGTGTAGCAAGGTAGAGCAGGGGACCCACCGTCATCATCAGAACCAACTGCCCAACACCTGCAGGAGTTTCTTTCTGAATGGCAGGGTTGGGTTTGACAGCTCACTTTTTGATCCCCGCCTTTGAGCAGGATTCCAACCAGGCCAACATCAGGATCTGTTCTGTTGCGCTTTGTTATGCCGGGAGATTGTCGAGATGTTCCTTTCGGAAAAGTTACCACCACTTGTGCTTGCCTACCCAGACCATCCAAAATCCGCTAATTCAGGAATCTACCTTACATCGTAGTAGGATCCCGAATACGATTTAAGGTATATTCGGTATATTCCTTGATTCAGTCTATTAAGGAATTTTGAAAGACCTGGGCATGTTAAGCCCCTCGAGTGCCGTAACGCTACCCGAACAGAAAACCCAACGTTATGAGAAGCAAACCCTAAACCCTCAACCCCTAAACAAACTTGTGCAAGCAAGCAGCAAAGGTAGAAGTCATCTGGGGCACCCTTGCCCTGCTCCACCTCAGGTTTGTATGCAGGGATCAAACCCTATACCGCCCAAGAGGCACAACTGAATTGGGTTTACCGGTAGCCTGAAACACTAAACCCTTTCTAAGGAAATATGCGAAGAAACCATAATCGGGAACCATTGAAGTGCAGGCCTAGTTTAGCTCTGGGCTGCTCCACTATTGCGTTCCCGGCCGAGTTTAGCTCTATTGAGGGGACCATTACTAATCACGAGCTCACATTAGCAGGTAGGTTATAAGTAGCGTTATATAGTATTTGATGGTACATGATCGTACGTTATAGTATACTGTGATTTTTTCTGCAGCTTAAAACGTAGAGCTATAAGTACCCCAAATGGAGGTACCCCCCCAATTGTAACCCTACTTATAACCGACCTACCAAGCCCTTACTCCCCAAGCCTAAACCCTCTACCCTCAACTTCCGAAACCCTGCAAACCGTCCGAGCTATGTTAGCCTTGAAAATTGGGGGTGGGCCTTGTAGACGTAGTCCGTGGAATGGAGCCCACCGGAATCGAAAGACCAGGTTCCCGACATGCCGTGCACGGCCTCTCAGAAGCAGTGCGGGCTGCCACCACAGGAATAGCGGGAAAGTTCGGCTGCTGGAGCAATAAGGAATTCTGGGTGATCCGGCTTCAACCGCTGGAAGATTTCGGGTCTTTCAGGGAGTTTAGTATTTAGGCTGCAGACATTGGACGCTTGAGTCAACGTGTCGCAGCACAGATTTCGTGAGGCTTGCGTAGATTAGGTCGAGCTCTGCTTTTGCACCATGGTTGAAGATTTGTTCGCTCTACTATACTGGTAGCTCAAAAGTTCAGGCTTTATCTTAAGATCCCCCAACATAGTACGGCGCGATTACGAAAAGGCCCTGAACCCCGCCCAAAGTCCATACAGATCCCTTTGCAGACCCCGTCATGGGGTAGCAGCTTGCGGATGAGGCTACCCCCAATCGGAGGTACTCACCTATACACATTAACCCAATGAGGCCCTAGCTGCTGCCTACTTACTATGTTTCCGGGGCCTCCAAGTGCTGGAACGGATGTGGTACGTTTCCGCTTCATCACATGGGAGTTTCCGAAATTAGGGGACCCTAATATAGTACCCCAAATAGTAGGATCCTTACTATAAGGACCCCTAAGGAAGGCAGCCCTAATTTTCGGAAACCCCCACATGATGCGCAGTCGAGGATGCGTCTGACAAGCTCCGCACACAGCTCTCCATGTCGGTGCTCGTCCCAGGACCACTTCGAGGCCCAGGGGACTTACTAAGGGCTCCTTATAGGGATCTACAGGGTTCCGTAAAGGGATCTATAGGGTTCCTTAAAGGGATCTATGGGGTTTAGGGTTTAGGGTCTACTTGGAGGCCCAGGGGACTTACTAAGTCGGTACAAGTAGGTCGATGATTAGGGTAACTCCGATACTTATAACTGGGTGGCTGTCAAAATTATGGTCCCTTTTTGGGTAGCCTAAATATTAGGTGCCGTACTATACTAGGGACCAAAAAAACCACAATTCTGACAACTACCCAACTCTACTTGTAACCCACTTACTAAGTCCGCTGGGCCTCTTACCTTTGGTTAGTAGGGAATGGAAGAATGGTAGCAATATTGAAAGCCATGGCGGAGTTAAAGTCTAAGTGCATGTTCTGCAGGGGTTTTGGGTGTAGGGTTTAGGGCACCGAGCAACAAAGAATCAGGCCATGCGTCAGGGAATACTGTAGCCCGCAAGTACCGAGTAATTACCTAGCAAAATGGCCCTCTAACGACATACGTGTGCAGCGCAACATAGCAGGTGCTGCATGGGAGCCCTTAAGAAAGAAACCCCAAACTTCCTAAACCCACGAGCAATCCCAGCACACCTTGCGCGATACCACCCAACAGATATTCCGAGCAGCCTATCATACAACAAATCCCTCTTTCCTTGCCTGGCCCCACACGGTGAGTGGCAACTTCACCTGCAACGTAGACTCCGGATTAACAGCCCGCTTCTTTGAGGGCTAGAATACTTCGGGGGCCTTCATGATTAGAATTGGGTTTTGGGGCCATTCTACTATTAATAAGGACCCCCCTCCCCCCAAAAAAAAACAGTAGGCAATTGTTAGGGCCCCTACATTACTGGGATCTCTTTTACAATTCTCACCGAGGCAAGAGGTTTGATTGATTCACTGGCCTCAAAGACCTTTTTGAGGATATTAGTTATCAATATAACAAAAATCCCTATAAAACCGATTCCTGACTTTGACAAGATCTAAACTTAACTCTGAGCCCTACCTGAACCCTGAATAACCTAGCTTTTTAGGCTTCCTTCTTCTGATTTCCTTATAAAAGTCCTTGAAAAGGTAGGTCCTTCAGGGTTAAGGCAGACCCTAAACTGTACTGCACTTAGAACCCTAGCAAAAATTGTAATTCTAGCTGTTTCTTAGGGATGATAATCACAGAAAGTTAACAATTATTTCTAAGTACCCCTACCCTTAAGTAAATAACCCCATCCCCGACGAAGCTTAGGCTTCAATGTAGAGGCCTTGATTATCAGAAGAGGGCTTTGGGGCCGACAACAGTAAACTAGGGTTATAATTACGGTAACTATGCTTATAAGTACTTATAACCCCAATTAAGGTACCTATAACCTTACCTACTAAGTCCCATGATCCTTTAAGTACAGTGAACCCCATAAAGTTGGAAACCCGATTAAGGCCAAATAGTGCTGGGATTCCCTATACATTACTCTTTAAGGATTGAGGCTATTGGGTTTCCAACTTGTTGGCTTCTACTGTATAACAAGGAACTTCCCAAAGAATATTATAGGTAATGATGAAGGCCCCTATACTACATCCTAGTTATAGCCCTCATAGTAGCCCTTATAGATCCCTTTAAAGGAACCCTAAGGACTAGTATAATACTATAGGTAATGATTATACTGTTGATGGACAAAATCCTGCATGACCCATTAAAAAAAGCCATATACCATAATTCCCACTTTGTTGAGTCCGTAGGGTCATGCAGGATAGGGTTTCAGATTATGATGTTAGCTATATTCCTTCATTAAGGGGTATTGGGCTCTCTGGGCTTGCAGGATTAGGGGCCCCTTGAGGTTCTAGGATGCCCAGTTATCTCGGAATAAACAGGGCCCTTTTTGAGATTGGGTAACTTTGTAGGGAACCTAGGACTACAAAAAGGGAATAAGGGTACTACTGGACATCCTAGGGTTGCAGGGTTTAGCATGGTCTTTTCGTATTGAGTTCTCTTCCTCTTTGTTTTTAGTAGAATATGACGTTAGCATAATCAGCAGTCTTGCTAAGGCTTATGGCTTGAGGCGGAGTCCTTGTTCTTTAACTAGGGGAGCCCCGAACAAAGGGTTCGGGGTTTAGCACTTAGAAGTTACAAGTTAAGGCTTCAGGGATGGAGGGCTGAGGGTGATGCTGAGGGTGGATGATCCTGAAGCTCCCAGTTCCAGGATTTAGGGTTGAGGGTGGTTAGGGTTTAGCGCCCACCCTAAGACCCCAAACCCTAAAACCGGTTTAGGGTTGACGTTGAGGGTTGAGAGCTCAGGGCAAGCTTTCGGTTGTTGAGGGCAGGGGGTTCCGGTGTGAAGTTTAGGGTCTCGGTGGTCTAGGGGTTTAGGGTTCTTTAGGGTTCCTTAGAGGGATCTATAAGGGTTCAGTTTCTCTAGGGTTTGGGGTTTAGGGGTTAAGGGTTTAGGATCTATCGATCTTAGTTGCTGAGTTCCTAAGCCACCAAAAAGTTTACACTCTCAGTTTTATAGTGGGTAATCGGGTAATATTATCCCAAGAAGGTGTAAAGTGTATCCACTCAGCTACTAGGAAATACTGACATTGTTCAGTTGTATACAAACCACCCATAAACATCTAAACCATCAGCAAAGAAAACCAAGAACAACTGCTTAGAACCCCCTGACACCACAATCCAAGTATACCTTGAAACAGCCCCCAGCGACAAACCCCGCCGCTCAAACCAGCCAAAACGCAACATCCTCCATAGATTCCCAGGCCTATAACCCCGATCTCCCAAATCCCCCAACCTTTTTAAGGACTTCTATAAGGAAATCATAATAAGGCACCCTAAAATGGTAGGTTATCCAGGGTTAAGGTAAAGCTTGAACTCTACACTGCTCCGAGCCCTACAACTCTAGGCTCTAACCCCTCACATCTCCCAAATCTTGAGCCCATTACTCACTGGCCCAAAACCCAAGTTTAGGGTTTTAGCGGTTTATGGTTTTAGGAGTTTAGGGTTTAGGGTTGAAACTTTCAGAATCGACTACATTATAAGAACCCCCAAAAGTTGTGAAAAGTTGAGTTTACGGCCAATAAGATTAACCCTCAAACTGGAGTCTTGGCCTTCATCTGCTTCTCAGCACCGACGAAAGACTGGGCAAATTCAATCGGATGGCACTTGTTGTTGTCGGTGATATTGGTGTTTCCGAGTTTGTATGAGGATTCTATATGGGAGTTTCTGAAAATTAAGGGTACCGTACCTTATTTTGGGGCCCTTATAATAAGGATCCTACTAATCTAGAGTACTCTATTAGGGTCCCCTATTTTCGGAAACTGCCATATGTCGTGAGAGGACGCAGTTTCAATCCAAAGGGCTTTCGCATCGATAGTTCAAGGTTTGGGGTTAGGTCCAGGGCTAGGAATCGGCTACGAACACGTGGTACCCGGATGCAGAAGGGACTGAGAACGCAGGCAAGGTTATAAGTGCGGCTACATCGTACAAATAACATATCTCGATTCAGAGTACTTATACAACATCAAATACTTTAGCCTTCTTATCCCAAACTCAAACTTGGGCCGCAATCCTCAACCGAGTGCCTGGAACCCATTACCCAAAACAGCAAAAAACTAGCACCCCAAACCAACAAGTTAGAACAACCCCCGATTCAGAGAACTGCTTGGGGCCCGTTTAAGTGCTCAGAAGAAACCTTGTCATAAGGTGCCTTCGTCTGTTCTGCACTAGGGGTCCTCAAACAGGACAACCCTCGAACCCTAGGCCCGAACCCCAAAACTCCTGAATCCTACACCCTGGCCTCTTTATCCTGCTCGTCGGGTATCAGGGGGAACTAAAGGTTAACCTTTCTGGGTATATAGGCAATTTATAGGGACTATACTACCCCAAAAAGGTTAAAGGTTGCCTACTCTACTACTAGGCCCTGATCCCCATGCCCCGACCCCCCAACCCCGAACTCCAAGCCCCGAACCCGAACCTGAACCCAATCCCAGAAAAAGTAGATGCTTTAATGGGGGTTCCCATAAAGAACCCTTGGTAGTATGGGGCCCCAAATTAGGGGATCTACTTTCTAGATCCTCCCGGGTGCCTGGGATTTAAACTCTCGATCCCCAAAACCGTACAAAAACTTCGGCAAGGATCCGAAGTTTTTGATAAACCTTCATAGAACCCTTGAAGATCCCTTTACAGGTATCCGAAATTGAATTGGAATCTCTTGTACATATGTAGCATAGGAATGGAAATTGGTATTGGCTAACTTTATAAGGGACCGAAGACCACGAAACAGTGGGAAACAGGCCCTCTGGGAGACCTAGTTGCTTAAAATCAGGCCATACCCCAACCTACCAAACTCTACTGTTACTGCGTTTTGCAGAGTCCCTCTAAAACCTGCTTTAGGTTGTCAAGAAGAGCCTACAAAAAACAGGTTCTGGTAGTTAACATAGAGGCCTTAACAATTAGAATAGGGTTTTGGGTCCAGTATACTGCAATTTTAATAAGGAGCACCCAAAACAGATGTTGTTTATTATTGAAGCCCCTATGTTACACAAAAAATAGGTTATGGTACGGTTGGCGATATAAATCCTGCATTACCCATAGTAAAGAATAGACCATACTTCCCGCAGTTCAGGGTCCTTAAGGTAATGCAGGACTTATATCATCAAATGAAGTGAATGTGGTCCTTGGGCCTTCATTGGGGTTCCTTATATGAGTCCTACTATTTTGGGGTTGGCAGGCCCAGGGTTTCTTCATGAGGTTCCTACATCATGGTAGTACGCCTTATAGATCCCTTATAGTAACCCTTATAGATCCCTTTAAAGGAGCCCTAATAAAAGCCCAGGGTTTCTTAATCAGGTTCCTACATTAAGGCCTTCATATTATAGAACCTACTATAAACAAACCCCTGATAGATCACCAAGTTGCCAGGAGCTTGTCTGCGGTGCCACCCAGGCCGCTCTTCGATTCAGCTGCCTGATGGGGGCGGGCTATAAGACTACAAGAAGGGGTTTAGGGCTTAGGGTTCCTTGAAAGGGGTGTATAAGACCACCAAAATAGTATAGGTAGTCATTTACGCCCCTATAGTACAAGAAGGGTGGGCTTAATGTCGGGACCTGATTAAGAAACGTTGGGTTTTATTGGGGTTCCTTATATGAGTCCTGCTATTTTGGGGGTACAGGCCCAGGTATAGATCCTTAATAGTAACCCTTATAAACCCCCTTAAATTAAAGGAGCCCCAATAGAGGCCCAGGGTTTCTTAATCAGGTTCCTACATTAGTGTTTGTGGGATTTGGGATGGTTTACGGGCCGCCGCTCCAACATCGCGACCCAATTCAAAGGCGTTGAATCCTGAGCTTTCGTGAGTTCATCTGAACCCCCAACTATTATTTGCTTAAGAACCCCCCAAAAAATAAAAAAATATTCCTTCTGGGGGTAATATAGGGATTATTATTCTTATTTTTTGGGGGTTTCTTAAGCAAATAGCAGCCAAAGCTGCACCTACAACGCCTTAAGCCATCCCAAATCCCTCCTTGCAAACTTCAACCGGCTAAGTGACCCCAAATTTCGTACCTCAACTCCCACACGCCGCACTCTCAACTCCTCGACCCTAAACCCTGATGGAACCCTTCTACATCCCTTTGTGACAGAAATCTTGGCGGAATCCCAATTCATCCCTGAGCCCCTGTCCGGGTTGAAGAGGCCATAGGGCATGTCGACCATGCGTGCGTTGCCTCTCAAGTGGGAGTTCTCAAGACTATGGGACCCAAATATCGTACCCTAAATAGTAGGAGCCATATTATAAGGACCCCCCCTCATTATCGGAAGCTCTCAAGTGTTTCGTGGGGCTTTCTTGACTGCAGGTGTTACGTTCCCTGGTTTGGAGCTCAGGATGTTGGGGTGCACCTGTAGTCTCCATTGCAGTTCCTGTTTTGGGGATTACCTTAGAGGATCCTACATTTAAAACGGGTTAAACCAAAGAAAGGAACTACAATGGAGACTATAGGAAGGGTTTGGGGTGTCCGCTGTAAGTAGAGCAAATTGATTTGGGACTTGCGGGTCTGTTGCTGGTACTTAAAGGATCATGGGACTTAGTAACTAATGCTATGATTTGGGTAACTATACTTACCTGTTAAACCGTTTGTGCCTAATAAATTGGCCCAGACTAAAACGCTTACCACTTTCAGCCCTGGGGCTGATTTTATAGTGTGCTGACGGGCCTATGCCAAAAAACGCTGAACAAAACTAAATCAGCCTTCGCAAAACCCGAATGAGCGAGAAAAACCAGAATCAGCCTTCAGCTTCGATGACAGTATTGCTTTGTAGTACCCCTTGACCCAGAGAATACAACCCATTGCCCTATCTGTAAGCATAGTGTGCTTCGCCACACCTCAAGCCCAGTCCGACTCTGATTGTGGACGAAGCAAGGTTTAGGGCTGCAGGGTTTAAGGTTCAAGTTGTGTTTTAGAAGTTGAGGTCACCCAGTTTGCCTTTGGAGAAAGAATTAACATCCATAGCAAAATAGCCTTACGCTGCAAGACTACGAAAGCCGATAATCAAGCTCAACATTGACACACTCCTTAATTTGCCGGAACTTGCGTGCCAAACTTCAGAGCCCAAAGCCCGATAAGCCTTCAGAATCCCGATAAGCACCCAATCAAGATTAATCCCTCCACATTTCGCCCAATGCCGGTCGACTGATCTGGTGCTTCAGCAGCTCGGATCGATGAGCGACTCTGCCGCAGCGGGTTGCACAAGGGGCAAAATCATAGTGTTTGTTACAGGGCTTATAGTTCAGGGCTATACAAATTTTAGGGCAATTCTTGTGCCTGTCGATCCTTGCAGAGGGGCGCTGCTAACCGCCGCGAACCATTGTGCAGTGTCATCCCTTGGGCAGGGTTTTCCAATCCATCCATGTTTTGATAAGCATGCGCTCTAATGTGCGCTGTCCAGTCAATCTAGCGGATACTCGCCTGCTGACCCTTGCCACCTTTCCGATGAAGTCCTCCCCAGCTTCTGCCAGGAAGGCAGCGGGTGATAAGATATGTGTGCAGGACGGTATGTCCAGTTGCAACTTCAACCTTCTTGCCATATGCTTGAAAAGATGAAGGGATGGTTCGAGATGAAACCGGTTCTCCTTTTGCTGGTGCATCTTCTGGGCCAAGTAAACATAGGTGGCAGCAAACATGTTGACGGCTTTCCTGAGATGGGATGACAAGTTCTACAGGATGTATACTATGTTCAGGGGTTTCGGGCTCGAGTGCTGGCACGTACGGATTGCAATTGCTTTGGGTTGCATCTCTCACTCTCGCTCTTCGAATTCGTCTCCGTCTCTCTCTCTCTCTCTCTCTCTCTCTCTCTCTCGCTCGATTGGTTCCGAAGCAAACAAAAAATCAGGCGAGCCTAAGGTTGGGATTAATATCGGCGTTTGGGGTATTGGTTCGGCGGACTCAAAGTGTTCATGCAGATCGGAGTGGCCTTCTACAAGGGTCCAATTAGGGTTTGCAGGAGGGCTTGATTTTGCAGAACAGAGTTAACACATGTGCAGCCCATGATGTATTTCATACAGGTTGGGTTTCAAGGCTCGTATCGATTATAGGGTTTGTATAAACTAAAACTGAATTAGCTAGAGTACAATCAACAGAAAACAATTATACAAGTCTGCAGCTTTGCCACATTGCCTTTTGGGCTTGAGGGCGGGTCAACCAAAGGCCAGCATGGTTGATGATCTCAAAGAAATGAAGTGCGGCACAGGCACCATCGAGCATAGCATCCATGAGCTCAGGCACATCCCCAGCGAAATTGTTTTTCAAGGGTACACCCGGGCGGTTGCCGTCCTCGTCGATGGTCCCATACCGAAGCACCCGTACGATCCAGCGAAACATAAGGGTACAATCCGAGCCTTTAAACCCCCCCCAAGGGTAAAAGTTGTTCTTCTTGAAGTGGAGGATTTCTCGCGTGAACTGCTTGCAGTTAGGACAGCTTTTCAGTTCTCGGCAGCTGGCTCGGAAGTCGTCGTATGCCCTCTCCAATCGGTCTTCGACACTGTTAAGTCTGCCTGGAAATACATTCCAGAAACAAAGGCAAATGAGTACACTGGCGGTGTAGTGCCGGCCGATACCAAGTTTTACCACATGAAATGCGTCGTTGCGGAATTGCGCTTCCGGCCTGTTGGCATTGTGCGGGATAACCAGAAGGTCCGGTGGTTCCGTCCAAGGGCGTTCCACGTAACATTGTTGCTGCCACGTGGCTGTCTCTCTGCAGTCTTCCCAAGGAACATCATCCAACCCTGCTTGGCAATGGTGGCATATTCGTTTGTTTTTGCCGAGGTGAAGAAAAGTTGCCGTCAACTTCCCAGCTTTTGCCAAAGCGGGACTGTCTCCTTTGAGACCCAGACAGACTCCGAACCAAGCTTGCCCGTTCTTGTCCAAGCATCCACTGTAAAAGACATCTTTGCACTTCGTTGATATTTGCTTCATGGTATTGTGAAAAACATGAGAGTGGTCCACCTTTTTTGTTTTGCGATACCACAAGTGCGGAATGGCACTCAGAGCAAACCTGCTTCGCAAAGAGCTGCCTTTCGAAGTATGTCTCTGTGAATTCAAGCAGGCCTGGTAGTGCTCCTGAAGATTGCTGAAGTCCGTCGAGCCATACTTGTCCACAAACTCTTTTCGAGTTCCCAGACCAAACAAGGATTCCCAGGCGATGATCATCACGGGGCTTTTCCGATAGCCACGTCCTTCATCTAAGTAAAGAAAGAATGGAATGCAGAATTGCAGCCGGCCCTTGTGATGTGTGAACACCTCGTGACCGCTCTCCTCCTTTTCATATGCCCACCAAAAAGCCTTTAGGTGAAAGTGAATCTCTTCAGTCTCATCCAGGGTGTATCCTCCCAGAAGGACTCGAGGCTCTTTGTGAAGCATATATGTCATCCAGGCCCCCACATGCAGTATAGGAACGTACTTCAGTCCCTGTTTCAAGAAAGACATCGGAATATCTAGTGTCATTTGCCAATCTCGAATGATCTTGTGAAGCCTAGCCTCAGCGTGCGTAAGATCCAGTTGCGACAGAACCTTGATGCCTCTGAGGCAGCCCGGCACCTCTGCTTCAAGCGTCTTCGCCAAGGAGACCACACGGTTTGCAGGTTCCTGCGTGGGCGTACTATAGACGATTGCTGTTCGATCGATATAATCTATTGTATAGTACGATCAAGGTTTGGACTGGTGTTTCTGTTTCCATGCATTGCAATAGAACATACATGACTGATGGAACATTGGGGTCCGGCATACACAACACTTGTAAGGCTTGTCTTTTGGTTTTGGGTGGCTATACATCAGCTGGGTCCTTCTTGGGTTTTGCATGTGCATGGGGCGCACAGCAGGGGGTCCTGACTTGGAGGCTTTTGTGGGGATTGCTTCAGGATCGATCGTGATTTATGATGAATATCTGGACTTGGATTTGCATGGCTAGCTAATCGATATAGACTAATTAACATGAGACCTGGATTTGGGCGTCTTGCAGGCTTCCTAAGACTAAGAGTGTAGCGAACATGCATATACTCTACATAGGTCGCCCTTTTACTTCGTCTAACCTCTGCACAAGGGCCTGCGATTCTATTCAGGGCGCTTATACTTGGGGTGCACCGTCCGGAAATCTGTCAGTGTTGTATACCCATACAAAACTTCAAAACAACTCCCAAGCCCTGTATCCCGCATCTAGCCCATCTATAAGTGACATACCCTCTCTATATGCAACCAATGTAGAACCTCCTAAAGTCCTAAAGTCACTAGCTGAGCCCTGTGCCCCGTTCCCAAGCGAAGCGACCAGCTTCTCCGCCGTGGGTCCCGGACCTGCGAGGGCAGAGGTTTAGGAAAGGGACAATGCTATAGGGAGAATACTACGTACGGCAAGAAGAGTGAATCGGGTGCATCGCTGCACTGCTCACTTGTGCATGCAATACACTACAGAGCTTTTTTGACCAGCTGTTTGAACGACATGTTCTAGCTTTGTTCCCCATTCCAAAACTCGGTGTGCATGATTCGTTGAATCACTCGGATCGACATGAGTGCTTGCTTGAATCATGAAGCGACTTTGTCGCCCAAAAGCGGATGGCAGCAGGTTCTATGGCAGGGTCCCAGGCCCCAGGTTCTTGCCATCTCTAGAGCAGCTAGTCTACCGGCCCTGTAAAACCCTGGACAATTATGAACCCCTCCCGGGCCCTGCCCAATCCCACGCACATCCTTGAACCCTTCTGCAGCAGACTTACTTCTCTGCGGTCTTGCCACGAAGTCGGGTAGCCTTAGGCTTAGCCTTGGATTTTGGTTCAGCAGACTCATCAGCATCAGCATCCTCGGGTTTGGCGGCTGCCGGTTTAGCTTTCGCCTTGGGCGCTCTTGGCAAGGACGGCTCAGCCTTTGCCTTCGGCTTGCTGATTTTGGCGCGGCTCTCCAGCTGCAGGGCCTCCATGGCCCTCGGCTGCAGGGTTATACTTAAATTACTTATGGGCTATTTAGTTAAGAAGGGACGATTGCTTAAGCTTCCTATGGCATGGCTTTATAAGTTACCTGAAACTGGGAAGGGGTTGAGGTTGAGGGATGTCGACGATATATAAATTGAATTTATAGATGATATGGATTGATATTTTATTCAGGAGGGTCTAGGTTTCTGAATGACGACAAGGGTTGGAGTCCACAGGGCATGTGTTTATAGATAGGGTTGTTGTGCACAGAGGAGTTTGGATCCAAAATATCCTATACTCGATCGGGGTCTGCACGGGGTCTTCTTGTAATTATACACTTATAGTTTATATGATGAATATATTTGCAAGAAATATCCTTAGGTTTGGGGACCCTACTTAAAACATACCCTATGTGCGATACCCTCCCCGACCCGATCATCTGATCCGTGAGTGCCAGGGCACACTTTCGTTGCAGTCTTGAACACGGAAAGCAGCTTCTGGCTATTCCTCAGATGCGGTTTGCGTGATCCCGGGAGCCTCTTTGTATAAGGGTGTGCTCATCAATTCTTGAGGCTTCTGCCAGGGGTTGCACACGGTTCAGGTGTGATGTACGTTTTATAAGAACTCGTCATTCTGAAGGGTTGCGTGCCGATAACTGCAAGGGCCCAAAGGCTATTCTAATGTTCTATATAATATGTCCTGTCCACCTATCACAGTACTTTGATCCACACAACATTAACAAACCGGGCCAGGGTACCCAGGGTTCTCAAAACCATTCACAGCACCCTCTGCGTACATCTCCGTGATCTCGTCATGGAGATTGTCCAGGGTCACGATGCAAGCATCCATTTTCTCCATCAGCCTGAATTCAGGCGGATTGTAGTCGGAGTTGAAGACCACAATCTATACATGCACATGCAACAATGTACCATCGGGACTAACATTAATTTTGAGGTGTATGTTCACAGCCCGGTGGCTTCTTGATGGGCTCGGTGCGATCCTTGTCTGGCACTCCATCCAGACGGCCTCGGCAATCAGTAAGCTTGTTGATGCGGGTCGAAAGGGCATTCTGGTAGGCCACGATGTGAAGCTCGGGTTTGTCCTTACCGATAAGCATCGGTAGACCCAGCAAAGTTGCCACATCCTTGCCGGAGCCTGTGCCAGTAGTGTTGTCAAGGATTCGGGGGGTGGAGGATCGGGGTATTGATGGTTTGCACATGTTTGCACACATGTTAGCTCGAAGCAGTTTGGATGTTTGCCCGGGTGTGGGTGTTGAGGATGCAGTTGCAGGACTCGGCAGCTTCACACATTTCGACTACATAATTTGTCATTGTTCGTTAATTGAGCTTTAAGATATTACCCCAGGGTTTCGGTTGGTGACTAGTGTTCTCTACACATGTATATGCACGCAAACACCAACCACATACTAGGCAAGGTTGTTTTCGGCTAGCCAGGGTACATATAGAAACTTGACGAACCGACAAGTAAACCGAAAACCCTGCACGCCGGCCCACGGAATCCCTAAATCCTAAACCCGAAACGCCTATACAAACCCTAAACCCCATAAGAAAGCCTGTTATCAACTGTAATTTTTAAAGCCCCGAGCTCCGAATCAACTCGATCCTTAAAACCTATATATCGATTATAAAAGCCTAGAGAGCCCACTCATGGACCTCCTGCCACAGGATTGGGGCCAGGGGCATCGCTGCCGCCGGGCGCACCCGAAGATGCTGCTCCTCCAGGCGCGACGTCGAAGCCCGCAAGGGAGAAGGCATGGCCTTCATCATGTAGAAGAACATGCTCACCATCAGCATCCATTTGAGGGGCGACCTCCATCGTGGTTTTGTCCGTGAGCTCGCTTTTGTGCGCCTGTTCCATTGTCGCCGTGGTTCGGGTCTCGTACCAATACTTAACCTTGTTCTTGTTGTAGGTGTCGGTCCTGCAATAGTTAATTGGTCTGTGTCCTCCATTATAAACCAAAGACCCTTACACCCTAAAGCCCGTATAATATATCTTAATTATCTAATAAACCCTTCGAACAATTAAAACCCTGTACCAATTGTTTATGTAGCACTCTTGTATGGTAAGACCCAGTGCACCCTACCCAGAGTACTTTTAAAATAATCTTCTATATAAGCTAGCTAGTATATATGCTAGGGTAGACTAGTATCAATAGTGCATCCATGCAATACGACCCGGGGAGCATATACACACAAAGCTTTGTGTCACACAGTCCTTTTAAAGGTGGGGTTGGCTTCGCAAAAGGCTTTGATCTCATCCCGACGTTCCCTGAGATTGGATGGAGCATGGATGCATGCATGCATTAAGCATGCCGATATAACAAGCAGCCGGCTACTCAAAAGGAGAAGTTTGCTACTCATCGATCGATGGATTCAAAAAAGTCACTTTGGCACTTTGAGCTGATCCCGAAGCTCTTCTTCCGTGTAGAAGTCCCCCACGATCTCCAGGCGCATTTCCTTGCTTTTGGAGGTCTGGTGCTGCACTTCCCGCAGGAAGCTTGTTTTGTCGAATCCACTGGACACCCAAACACGAAGAAGGGCATCCCGGGACTGGCCTCCAGCCTTCCATGCTTGGTGCACCGACTCGGGCACAGCGAGAGAACCGTCCGATCTCCTTTCGACGAACCGTCGAAGACGCTGCCGTGCTGCTGCTGACGAGATTGCTTCAGCGACCTGCGGAAGTTCTGCCGCTGCTGCTGCTGCTGTGGCTTCCGCTGCTGTTGCTGCTGCTGCGGTTTCCGCTGCTGTTGCTGCGGCTTCGGCACTCTTGGTCTTTGCTTGCTCGTCCGCCAGCTGCTGCTGCAACACTTGGATCTGGTCGTCTTTCGACTTCACAAGCTCTTGCAGAGCTCGATACTTTGCTTCGTATTCACTGCTCGCTGTCGCTGTCGATGCCTCATCTGAAAGCGCGTCGGAAGACCTGGCCTTCAGCCTGTCTTTGATAAACTCCGCCGAATAGGGGTTCAGCGACACCGGCTTCAAAGACCCAAAGGCCTGTGAATTTTAAAGGTAGAATAGCCAGAATAGACACCATACTATAGGACTAAGGTTCTGGGTTCGAATAGCTTAATTGATCGAATACTTATAGTTTATATAACCCATAAAACCTAGCTCAATTACTTTGCCTCCTGAAGAGTCTCACACAGCATGTCGTCTGTGATTGGATACGGATTCTCCTTTTCCGGAGTGGCATAACCAAACTCGGGAATCTCCTGGTAGACATCGGAACCCTCCACATAGGTGTCGGCCAGCAGCTGCGAGTGGATCGCCGAAGAGGAGGCCCGGGAATTCGGGGGTTCTGGCGCATCTTCAGCAAAGGTTAGCTGTGCAGGCTTCGGAGGGGACACTTCCAGCACCTTCGATCGCTTCAAGGGTGCATTGTTGGGGCTCGGTTTTGGAGCTTTGGTGGGGGTGCTGTTGATGTGGCGCTTCGTAGCAGCCAACTCGGCTTCCACCTTCTTCTCCAATTCCTGCGTGATGGGATGACTGTTTGGGGGGGGCTGCAAATCGTATAAGGTTTATAACACCATCAGGGGCTCCTGTGGGTTGGGTTCAGGGGTGTTATAGTGGCTTAAGGGTTGAGAGGTTGGGGTTTTCAGGGGTTTAAGGTTTTAGGGGCTTGTGGGTTTTGGTATTAGGGGCTTCAGAGGTTTATGTGTCTATATAGGAATCGATCATGATATAGGGGTTTAGGAGCTTGGCTTCGTGCATTTAGAGGGGCTTAGGGGTGTATAGGGGTTTATGGGTTGCGGGTTTCTATATTCATTAATTAATCCGCATTAGCTAGGGAACCTACCATAGGGTATATTCCCTTGACTAAGGGATATTGGAAGATCTGGGTTCCAGGATTCATTTAGAAAGCTCCTTGAAAGGTCCCTTTTATACAGGTTTATAGGGTGAAGGGCTCAGGGTGATTTTGAGGGTTTCGTGTTTAGGGTTCCTTTAACTTATGAGTTCCTTCCCACTAACTCGGACCTTTATTGCGACTCGATCAATCATTCCCAAAACACAGTCCTGAATGTCATGATCAATGATTTCATCTTTGACTTGCTGTAAGTCCACTGCTTCCAAACCAGCCCGGAGTGTCTCCAAGCTCCACGCTCTGCTATGCATCTGAGTCAAGGCCTTCTTTTCGGAATCGGCACTTGACATGGCCCACCACAAGCTGGTGCACCGGTGGTCTGCTAAACCAGAGAATCGAAAATCTGCGGTTGGAAGCTCTGAGTCATGTTGTCATGCAGAGTACAAAGACAGGCCATTGCATGACTTCGCCCGGTCTCGAACACTGATCTAGCTTTGATTTTCAGCGATGCTGGTTCTGTGTCAACACTGCAGGTCGCCAGCTTTGGAGTCAGTGGCGCATGTGGGAGCTTTGGCTTTGCATATCAACCCTAAACCCTAAAGCCCAAACCCCTATTTCATCTTCTATTTTATATATGTATATAACACCTGAAACCAAGTCCCTTAAGGATCCCACACCACATCTCCTCGAGCAAGCCGGCTTAAGTAATGTACATTCTGCGTGTATACACGCATAATGAGCTTCAAAATTGCAAGGTGGATTGTGCGAAGCAAGCTTGAATAGAATGCATTGGGTTCATCTGACTATATTGCCATGCAGTACATAACCGACAAAACAACTCAGCTACTGTTGGCATTGCTGCGCTTTGGGGGCGGTGCCAGATTCCGGTACACTACATAAGTGAAGTATGGACCCGTAGAATTTTGGTCGATCCCCTCGCCTCCCGGATTGACATTCCTGCACCCCGGAACAGAAAAGTAGTGTCGAATTAAGGCTGATTCAACTAGGCCAGCAGGCAAACCTTCCTTGCAGGCGAACATCACCGTCATTCCGGTCCACTTGTCATACTTGTCATGGGAATAACCATAGACTGGGTTGCTCCAACGACCCACTGGTGCTTTTGTCAACCCGATCTTGAATATGGCGGGATGCCGTACAAAAATGCCATCTATGATTCCATGGCAGTGGGCAAGCAGTGTAGAGGCCGCAGGAACCGAATCCCCCACATATAGATCAAACTGTATTGCTCCATTGCAGAAATTGCTGGCTGTCAGGGATGGCAAAACCTCTTCGATCATTCTCGGTAGCTGAGCCAACTCTGAATCCATATGCTGAAGCCAATGCCAAGGATCCAGCCTTCTGTTTTGAGCAGTATTTTTTGAACTGTTGGGGACTCGGCACACATACCCTCCACTTGTAGACAGTGTGCTCACCTGCTTCTGCAAGCCCTGGATAATGATCCGCAGTTTCGAATTCTCTTCTCTCAAACATGAATCAGAGCTGGATTCCTCATGTTTATCCAAGGCTAGACATCGTACTGGAGATCGAGGCGGCCGTACTGGAGATCGAGGCGGCCGTGTCCCAAACCACTGAGTTCGTAAATCTTCAGGATCAGAACAGTCGGTGTCCCACAGCACGGATTGCAGGCTACGAAGACGTTTTCTAGAGGCCATACCTGTGTATTATAATAAGTATATCTTACCCATAATATAAATATCACATAACACATATATAATTGGTAAACTAATATATAGCCTCGACTGTACAGAGACGTCTTCTACTGCAGACTAAGAAAAGTCTTCGGTCAGGATACATATAATCATCACACGAAGACAACCCTAGAAAGAAGAAGTATATACCTCTCGATACTCACACCCCAGGCTCCTGTCTCCCACCTCCCACCTATAGCCACCAATATATAACACCCTGAACCTAAGTTTCCGGTCTGCCTTCTAGCCAGCTTATCCAGCAGGGAACCTGGGGTGTACGGGGTCGTACGGGGTCGTACGGGGTCGTACGGGGCCGTACCGGGCTGCAGACGGGGATACAGGGCCGTACAGGCTGTACAGGTGGGGATGTGCAGGCTCGGTTTGGTGGCTTTGCGGGGTGTACGGGTGTACGGTCGGTGTTTGGGGCGGGATAGTGGATCTTAAGGGTGTGTTCGGGGCTTATATGTGGTTCGGGCACGGCTTCCATGGGCTGGCCACAGGGGGCCGGGGTACGCGTACAGTACGTACGCTCTTTTACGCCTTTCGTACGCGATTTTACGCCCTTGTGTACGGGCATTTCAGCCTTCGGTGTTTCACCCTAAATCCACTGAAGAGGCCTCCAAAAGCCGTGGCGAGCCCCTTGACGGGTTTGGAGGGTTTGGGAACCTGGAAGCCAGATCCTAGAGCCTACTTTCCCGACTTTAGCGAGTGTAGGGGGTTCGCTTGGGTTGTTGGGGGCTTCTTGTAGGCTTGCACACAATAGCACACCAGTCGAAAGCATATGTCTGCTTCAAACATGACCAAAGCCTGCTTAAATGCACATGGATGGATGTAAGGTATACATAACAGCCGGCCTCAATACTGGGGCTATACATCTATAGGCCCGTGGCTAGTCAGCTAATAAACTAGTGTACTATGTAAGTTAGTTACTGGCCTAAAAGAACGGCCCGAATAAGCCCTTCAACATGCTATCGAAATCTCAGAACTTCTTTGGGATCAGTGGCCGCCACGACAAAGGAATTTGCAACCCTTTCGCACCTCTTACATACAAGACTGCATCAGCAACCTTCGCATCACTCCAGCAATCATCGAAGCTGAGGGCAGCGAAGAGCTCGGTGACGTCGCCGCCTCTTGCCTGCGGCATATGGTTTGGTTTGGAAGGGTACGTTTCCTAACATTAGAGTTTCGTAGTATCGATCTCTTATATAATAACAAAAGCCCCACACCCGAAGTATATGAGCCGTCGAGAAAACTCGATATTCATGTTTCTCTCTTGACTATACCTTTGTAAATCTAACCCCTGTGCTGCCGCACTTCTATAAACCCCAAGACTGAACTATTGTAGTATAGTACTTATAATTCATGCACTAGCTAGTGTATATATTACACAAAGAGAAAAAGTCATGTATAATTACAGCAAACACCACGCAACAAACATAAGGTTTTCATGTAGGGGCTTATATTAATCTGCCGATAACCAAGGTTCCCCAACAACTCCACACACTATACTTGAATGTTGAAAAGTAGTCAACAAGCCGAAACTACATGAGCGACTAGCTAAAGTACCCAGTAGTGTTTATAGCTGTCAGAGTATGGGTCCGGGTTTGTGCAGGTCTGTATATGGCTTGAAGATCGGGGGCTGGCACCTCTGGAACAGAGCACCTGCTGTCAGCAGCCAGCAGGAACGGCTTGAACTGCAGCACGGCATTGGCAAACTTGTAGGTGTAAGTCCTGGGCTGGCTTGTAGCTCGAGTTATGTTTATCGGTGCGACGTTCAGCAGTCTATCGGGTACTAGCCAAGTATGCATTCCGAGACTCTGGGTCTTCTTCAAATACTTGTTTCCGGACCAGCATAGTTTGCCCCCAGCGTGGTAGCGCTTGCTAGTGTGGAATTTAGTGTTCTTCAGGGCCTGCGAGCGGGCAAGGGTTCCAAGATTGAAACGACGAATTTCCAAAGAGTTGGACCAAATCGCCGTTCGTTTCGGCGTAGGAGCACCCCAATGCTGCATCCAGAAATTCTGCTGCCAAACCTTGTCTTTCATTTGCAGGCATATATATATAATATATACATGTTATACTTATACATGCTACATGCATGCCAAGTAAACATGTGTCATACAATTCAGATATATCATGCATGCATGCATGTGCATGCATGTCTATATATATATATATATACACACAGTATATATATATATGTATATCATGCATGCACACACTAATCGCTGCTTAGTGGCATTAATGCGGCCATACCAACTATCGGTAAGTTCTTTGAGGCGGTCGTGCTGCATCAAAAGCGAGGTCACAGGCTGCTCGAGCAGGAATGTCCCGCCACAGGCGATGACTAGCATTATGATCAAGGCTGTCCTCCGGGAAGAGAAACCCCAAGCCTCCGAAATTATGGGATAACCGACTCAACTTTTGTCGAACTTGTGCCCACTGAAACACCCTTATTAGAACCCCTCCTCGACCCAAGCAGGTTTGCCTCCTCAACCTTGAAGTTGCTAGCTAGCCCCATAGGTGTAAGGATTGATCGTTTCGTTGCCCCTCGAGAAGCCAGCACCCAGGAACTGCAGCATGTGGCAATCACAGCCAGGAAGGCATCACGTCGCCCCCGTAGTATCATGATCATGCACAACCTGGGCCACACATACATTCACACACACACACACACACATGTGCATGCATGTAGACTTTTATACACACTCACTGTCGCCCTCTCCCTCTCATTGCACATGCACACACATGCAGGCACATGAGTATAAATCAGCCGAAGCACACAAGTCCTGAAGTGGTTGTCAAGTCCATAGAGCCCTTCCGAGTGAGAGACTCCTCATAATCCAAATCTACGGCTGCAGAGCGGAGCCCAGTCTGTCGGAAGTGTCGGGAGACAACCCCAACTCCCGCAAAGATTTCTACCAAATCGTATTGGTGGGCAGGCGAACCGAGCTGTGTTTCGGGGAGCCAGAAGATCAATACGACGAGCAGAATGTAGGCCTGGAAACATCAGTGGCTGGTACCACAAAAGAGGACAACAGTACAGACAGATCATACAGTCGCTTCCAAAATTCTAAGACAAGCTTCCTTGGGAGCTCCTAGAGCGATGAGTCGGCGCACAACGAGTTCGAAATCCGAGGAAGAAACCATTGCGGCACCACAGCAGGTATTTGAACTATACACTCCGACCCTGCTGCTGGGAAAAGATCCATAGTACATTAAGGGCTGCACAGGCCAATTTGTTACATTGCACTAGGGAGAGCACTTGGACTTCCAGGATATTGATCAACCTAGGATCGTGGAACTATAGATTGGTTGGACTGATTTCAGAATCGGTCTGGGACGGCTGTGGTGCTGCACATGCCCTCGCACACCCTCACACAGTCGCACTGGAGCTTTTAGCCTATGTAGCTGATACTCAAGTCACAGCAGCATCAACAGAATTCAATGATAAGGGTGGGCGCACCGGGATCCTTTGCCAAGGCAATCCCGCACTTCATCGCAGCAGCGCAAGGCGGCATGGCTTAGCCTGGGCGGGGAAGGTATTTTTTCAAGGAAGTTAATTGATCGATGCCGGGATCACTTGCACGGTTGCATCAGCTAGCAGCTAGTGCCTCTTTTCTGCGATCGATGCTCGGGTCGGTTGGCGCTGTTATCACAGCACATGCATGCAGCACATGCCAACGATATGGCTAAACCACAGTTGGCAGACACATGTGGACCAGCCCACAGGAGATGGGTTCTATAGGGAGTGTACTTTCTATACAGGGATACTGAACTTTAAGTCCCAGGTTGCATTGGCCCCTTTGAGGTGTTTCGGGTTTCAAGGTGTGGAGTTTACAGAATGGTTATACAGGCTGGTTTCGGGTTTCTGGTTTTATGGTTCGGTTCCGGGTTTCGGGCTTTATAGGGCAATTTGCGATTTAGGGTGTTAGCGTTTGGGGTTTGGGTTTCACGAGGTCTTAAGGGCTCAGGGCTTTAGGGTGAATAAGGGATTTGGCTCTAGCGTATGTATAGCATTTAAACGAATATTCTGTCTAGCAGGTCCACGACACTAATTGCAGGTTTCATCACCTGCTACAGTGATGACCTATGGCAACACCATTGCACGATGCATCGTGTACTGTACATGTGGTAGTCACACAGTAGTATAGGCCCATAAGCTACGGGAGCCTGTTCAGGAAGTCCCACTTGATGTTTTCCATCTTCTCAGCAACCTCGTCGGTGTAAAGAGCTTTCGTATCCTCCAGAATCTGAGCCTGAGAAGGGTTCGAGAGGCCACGGGACAACTGTTGCTAGCTCTCCACAAACTGTAGGCGTGCACACACACACATGCACACACTGGGTCAGTGGAACATCATGTCTAGGATTCGGGCCGCTTCAGCAGCAACACGGATAACTTCGGCGATAGGAACTTTTGTGGTTCCGATGTAGAGAACCTCATGTTGAAATCTGAGGACACACAACTCATGTAAAGTGTGCACACAGATTGCACGACACATAGCAGGTGCAGTCTAGCTCTATTTACGTTTGGCACCCCCACCTGTTTCCCTTTGTCCTCACCGAACTTCACTTTCACACCTACACCTCCCTTGGTCCAGTACACGGACAACAGAGCATACTGAAACGAGGGCACCGGCGGGCGAATCGGCTTGGGCGGGGCCGACGATGTGGAGGCACGGGGGGTCTTCGCAGCCGTCGCTGGGGCTGGGGGCTCAACATGCACTTCCGGGGCCTTCCTTTTGCCTGCAGGGATGGCTGGGGCTGGGGCTTCCTCTGCAGAAGCCTTCTTCTTGCTTTTGAGCTTCGGGGCTGCTGCCTTTGGTTTTGAGGCTTCCTGCTTTCGCTTCGAAGCTTTTGACTTTGTCTTACAGGTTGCCTTTTCCGCAAGCTTCGGATCGGTCGCGTCAACGGTTGCCCTGGAAGACCTTGGCCTACCCGGCTTGCGTGCCTTCACACTTGTCTCATCATCATCACCATCCTGAGCATCATCCTCTGCTTTCCCATCCCCGCCTTTGCCCCCACCTCTGCCTTTGCCCCTACCTTTGCCCGTACCTTTGCCCCTGCCTTTGCCAGATGAGCGACCACGCCCACCACCACCTCGCCCACGACCCCGCTTTCCCTTTCCCTTCCCCTTGCCATTCTCCTCATCTTCTTCTTCTCTCATCTTCTGAGCCTGGCCATCTTGGTCCACTTTCAGCAGCAAAGCCTGTGTCAAAGATCATGTCAACCATAATAATTAGCATCCATGCACGCACAACAATAAATTTGAAGCACTCTAATGACTCTAATGATTGCACCTCGCCCAAATACCTCGAAAGCCTCTCTCCTGGTTTCTCCTGTTGCTCGGTACCGATTTCAGCTCCAGCGGGACTCTCCGATGCGGCAGCTGCTTTTGCATCCGCCATAGCTTTCAGATGCAGTGCCTGCAACCAGAAGAGTTCTATATATATAACCCCAAACAAACAATTAAGAAACCCGAGACGCTGCACACGTGTCACTTCTGCGTGCACATGTGCCTGAACCAAGACCCGCTTAGTGTCGCGGAAATCCTTCTCTGAAACGCCATCCTGGTCCATTTGCCCTGCTTCGGCAGGTGTAGCCGCCACAACATCACTGGATCTGCCGGCTGGCAATCGGGGCTCAGCAGCACGAGTGGTGTGAGTTTCCGGGGCTTCTGGTACTGGGGCCTCTGCAGAACGAGTGGTGTGAGTTTCCGGGGCTTCTGAAAGTGGGGCCTCTGCAGCACGAGTTGCGTGATTTTCTGGGGCATCATTGGTAGGGCCAGTAGGGAGCTCTTCCACATCATCAAGATCAATTGCAACACAGCTCTCAGACAGAGCCGCAGCGACAGCAGCTCCATCGTACTGCTGCGTTTCGATCTGCTCCATCATGATGGGGCCTCCGGCAGGAATCTATAGAGAGAGAGAGAGAGGAGAGAGGAGAGAGGAGAGAGGAGAGAGGAGAGAGGAGAGAGGAGAGAGGAGAGAGGAGAGAGGAGAGAGTGAGTGAGTGAGAGTGAGTGAGAGTGAGAGTGAGAGATGGGGTGAGGGAGGGAGGGAGGGATATGGGATTTATAGGCTCGGGGTCCTAGGCTTCGATCCAGCTCAATGGGTGGGCCTTCTAGGGGTTCGGCAGGAATTAAAGGTTTACGGTATGGGGTTTCTTTAGACTTGGGTCCTTGGCTAGATTTTCTCAAGTAGTGGCGCACAATACTAACATTGTAGGCTCGAAGCTTCAAGACCAGTTGCCCAACAACCCTATAGCCCTGCCCCGGAACTTAAACTTCTATCCTCCCCTATAAATCCCGGACTCCTTAAATCATGCAGTCCCTCATTGGACAAAAAGACCAGAACAGCATTGACAGTTAATTAATCTGAACATCTTATCTGAGGTATATAGCCACAACCACACAAACCCGGATGCACCCGAAACCTTAAAATTTAGCATAATCCTGCCACAATCTGCGAAGCCTCCGGAGAGCTTCGGGGAAGCTTCCTTCATCGCTCTGGCGGCCTTGGCGGTCCTTGCATGTGTGTGCATGCACATTTAGCGGTTATCAGTTTGGCACATGCATGCATGCACGAAGACATGCATGACTAGAACGGACACATTGCATTATGTAAATCCAAGCCACTTAAGCTTTGCAAGCATGGCCCGCAGCAAGTGCAAACGTGTGGGTTCTGGTGCATCAATCTTCGAAGAAGAGTCATGCCTTTCAAACCCTTTGAACCTCTTCGGCTGAGGGGATGCCTCGACATCGGATTCTATAATCTCGATGGGCCCAGGCTTCGGGTGATCGGCTTCGGCGGCCGCTGCGGGGACCTCAGGAGCCTCCTCCTGAAGCTGTGATCCGTCGAGCTGTGTGTCTGCACATTCGGGCTCCTGCGATTCCTCTGCACCTCGCTCCGGCTCCTTTGCTTCCTCTGGATCTTCCTCCATCTCCTCTGCTTCCTCCTCCAGAAACTCCTCTAAGCGGATGTGCTCCCCTGCTTCGTCCTGTTCTTCCTCCTCCTGTCCTTCCTCCTGTCCTTCCTCCTCTCCTTCCTCCTCTCCTTCCTCCAAATCATATTCCTCATCATCCACCATCTCTCGCCCTGCTGCGTCCTTGTACTCTGCATGCGTATTACATGGATGCATGCATATCATGTATGCAACTCAGCACAGTTTGCACATGGTCTCTCGATTGCAGAATGGGACACACGTAGCGGGGCATCCAGTTCATGGCACCGCTCCGGTGCCCAGGCCAAGAGCAGCTCGCGCTTCAGCTGACGGAGAGTGGCATCCTGGGCAGACGGAGGCAGCTGCCATGGGAAATAGAGATTGCTTCAGAACTTCAGGAGACAGTGTTTGTAGAAGTATACTCCCGCAGTTATAAAATATCATGCAAGTCTCTGGGCTTCGGCTCTTCACTGGGAACCGGCGAATGAAATGGGAAATCATCTTTCGCAACCCCCATGCATCGCAGTACACTTGGATCTTGCAGATGGGCTTGTTCAGGAGGTCCCAGAACTTTTTTACCTGCAGGCTCGTGCTCGGAGCATCAATTAAAGTGCAAGTATACATGCACACCACACACTCATACTGCAACACATGATCGAAAAAAGAGGCCTCCGTCTTCACAGCAGCCAATCTCGGGGTACGTGGCTTTGTGCAGTTGTTTGCCCAAAGCCGGAACAGTGGGAGCAACACGTCATAGTTTAGTTTGGCATTTTTGGCTGATGGCACTCCAACTTCTTCGGGCTTGCTCCAGCTCATCATTTTTCCTTCGAACACGAACTTGCGGCGCACGGGCTCGCTTTGCTCCCATAGTTCGGCAAGGCCCGACAACGAAGCCCTGGGAATCGCTCCCGCCATTGCTAGATGCACACCGTACCGTGCACTGAGGGGCCGAAAAATCTCTGGTATACCCGGACTGGCAAAACGCACAAACCACCAATCACCTGATCACAATCACATCGCCCTGGGGCGACCACTTCAGAAAGCGATGAAGCAATCGCAGACCAGCCAGGCCTCATGCAGTCGGCTTTCGGTTCACAGGTTTATACTGGGCTCAGGGTTTGTACAAATTCAAGGGGTTTAATTATAGTCTTGGAGTTGGGCTCAAGTAGAACAGTCCACATCACACTCAAAGTATGGGTACGATACTGCATGCGAGTCTCAGTTGACAAACACGATCAAACATGTGTGTGTGTGCATCCTGGCCCTCCACACCTTACTCCATCTACATAAAGCCTTCTTCTGCTAAGGCGAGCTCCTGGCGACCAACGAAGCGCTGCGATGGTCTGGCCACACACCTTCATTTGTTGTGGTTGATCACTGGGTTTGCACTCGTGGGTATAGTCGTGTGCTTATCGACCCACACATCTGCATGTATCCGAATCTATCATCTACCCAGGCCTTTCATAAATTAACTTCCGAGCTTGCCTCACACACGTCTACTTTTGCCCCAAACCCCTAAACTCCTGTTCTCAGTCCGAAAGCTTGAACCATAGCGGTGTGAGCCCTGGCTTGAAAGTGTATAGTTTTAGTGGCTTTGTGTTTCATAAATCAGAGATGTTTTGGAGCTTCGGGGGTTGATGTGAGACAATGCACTGCACCTGTATAGACCCCCTGAACTAGGGTTTGTAACAACTTAAGTTCGACCATCAAAGATAAAATCTCAGAGATGCCAGCCTCGTCCCAGAGATCACACACCCACCACTGTGTAGGTGATGAGGTCCATGTAGCACCTGCATTGAAGCAGGATAGGTGCACTAAATGGTCGCTGTGGAAGTATACATGGTTCAGGGCTTCGGAACTTTGCTACTGTCTATGCCACTCTCCAAACTCCAAACTGTAATGGATCACTCGAGACTCCAATTGGCCTGCATCTCGGATGCCAGCAGCCACCACACAGTAGGCGATGAGGTCGAAGTAGCACCTGTGCAGAACACATGGTCTATGTCCCATGGGTTTAGGGTTGTGGCTTTAGGGTTTAGGGTTGGGGGGGCGTCAGGAGTTTTAAGGATTCCAAACTTGCAAGAGGCGAAACCAACGTACAGACATGCATGGGTGTGCATGGCGGCCATGGCATGATAGTGCCCGGCCTGGGCCCCTGGGAAGCACAAACACCGATGTCGCAGTCGCGAAACGAAGACCTGGCCGAGGTAGGAGTTTTGAGTTTTGGGCTTAGGGTGGTGCTGCCTGCTGTAGGTGCATGCATGCACAAGGAGCCGGTCGCGAAATTATTCTGTCATCAGTGTGCTCACTGCAGTCTTGGATAATTTTCTACGTTCAGGAGTTCACACGAGCCCGCATTTGATTAGTCTTTGATCGGCACCTCGATGTATAGAAGCCTAGCGACTATTCTAGATTGCAGAAGCTATACCCTTTGCAGGGGCTCATGCACTCTGGTCACTGCTCCCATCAGCCAGCTTTCTCAGGCGAGGCTGCACGCTCACTTCGGTCAGTGCCGTCTGACGATGACGACGTCAACTTAGCTTGACCGGGCCAGGATTTATATGGCATATCTACCCGGAGAAACCCTAGGCCCTATGGACCTTAGATTGCACTATACATATATAAACCCTGAGCCCTGTACCTTAAACCCTCAACTATACAAACCCTAAACCCAAAGCCTTGAGCCCTGAACCTTGAGAACCATATGCTATATAAAGACCATAAACTGTGCACCAAGTAACCAGGAAGCCCCCAAAACCTTGAAGTTCTGGTTTAAATTGAGCTGGCCGAAATTTCACTGAAGATGAATCAACAGAGGTCTTAAGCTTTTAGGTCCTGTGTTCTATTGACTGTCTCACCAAGTTGGCCGAGATGCAATGGCTGCCTCGCCTGGGAAAGAAAGTTTTCTGTCCATCCGAAACTAAGAATTGCTGCATGCATGTGCATAAACAGTCTCACATGATTGCATCTAGGCTACCTTTTGCATGATATTTAGCAGCCAGGTGGTTTGCGGTCCCTCCACCGCTGTAGTTGGCACAGATGGACTTCACGATATCTGGCGTGAGAACCTGCATGCCCCCAATCATGCTAATTTGACCTAGAGCAAGAATGCATGCATATAGTACGGGCCTTTGTGCATGATACTAACCAGCCTTCTCATCATGCGGATCCTCAAACATCACCGCCTTCATATCCACCCAAAACTTGTACGGCAGCACGTGCAAGCCTGCTGCGGAGAAGCACGAGTTCACAACCGGGACACACATGCATTGATATGTGCTGCGGTTTTGCCATTTGAGCGCCTAGTCGCTCCACCTGCTCCATGACCTGCACTTCACCCTTGAGGATACGGTCAAGGGCCATCACACGCTAGCTGACCAATGTAGCTATAGAATATGCAATGTATGCGACTCATGAGACTGCCTGGCTGAGCCCATCAATCGTTCCAGTCGCGATCAATGTAATCTTGCATGAGCAGATCCCACAGACAGCACATTTGCACAGTTGTACAAAAAGCGAGCCGGCTGGACCCCCTGGCATGCCACAACGTTGGCCGGAGTAATCGACCATGCGTGCACAAAGCGAATCCGAATGCCCATACGAAAAGCTCAGCCCTTTATTGAAAGGCTGACAACTAATTGGCTGGTCAAGGACCTTAAAGTAGCACCAGTGGTTCCTAAGACGTGGTACTGACATATCGAGGGCACGAAGAATCTCGATTTGTCCGAGCCAGACACTTCGCATCCCTCGCACTTCGAAGATGGCCCTCTTCATGCCTGGAAATCCAGAATCAGCCCTCGACATATTCCACCTATCCTATTAAAACCAATATCAGCCTTCAGGGTTGTTACTTAGGCAGAATCAGCCCTTAGGGCTGAAATAACAGCCAGGGCTAAAAGTAAGGGGATCACCATCCAATAACAGCCAGGGCTGAAATATCAGGCCCCACAGGAATAGCAGGTATACCTACTTATAACCCCAATTAAGGTACTTATAACCTTACTCACTAAGTCGCATGATCCTCCAAGTAGAGAAGGCTGATTGCGCCGTGGGCCTCAAAAGACATGAACCCAAAGCTTCATCTACACCTCAGCTACTATGTTTCATCACCTCCTATGAGTCTCATAAACAGTAGAGTTAGAAATCATTATATAAAGGTGTGAAATGCATCAGGGTTCATGATTCTTCAATGAATGTACAGAGAAATGTTCAGCATATTTCACAACGTAACCCAAAATATAACTACAGTGGAAATTGCTGGCGTCCCCAAAACACCCTGTAACGATTTCCTCGCACTGCCCATAACACGTGTAATTCCTAGCACTAGCTACCAGAAACTCGAATATAGGGGCTTCAATAAACAGGGCAAGACTTGAAGGACATCCTTTTTCGATTATAGCAGGTCGATAACGGGGTAACACTGCTACCTAGCAGCCCGAATAGCTCCCTAGAGCCTCAACCGGTTCGATTTGGGGTTTCAGCTGAAGGTTAGGGTTCCTTTTTTAAAGTTAGGTTGACGGCCCATTTTCTGTTCGCCTGCCCAAGTCGGCTCCTAGTTAGAAGGTTAGACTTCAGGGTTCAAGGTCTTCAGTTTCCCCTAAACCCCTAAATCCCTAAACCCAAACCCTAAACCCCTAAACCCTAAACCCGGGGTTAGGGCTGCTCGCAAGCTCCACACATACTCTGAAACCGAAAAGCCCTAGAACCTGAAACTCAAATCTCCAAAACTGCCAGCCCGAAGACCCCAGAACTCTGAAGCCCCCGACCCACTTATAACCCCTAGACCCAAGAGTAAGCTAGGAATAAAAAGGGTGCCCTTTTTGGTTTAAAGGGGGTTATTATAAGGGAACCTGAACCCTTAAAAAAGGGAATAAGGGCTTACTCTGGGTCCTAGACCCTCAACGAACCTGTACGGAACCCTCACATTGAAACTGAAAAAAGGGAGCCCTCTCTGCTGTCGTGCTGCATTCCGAGTTGGTGGCGCTACCAGCGAGCCTCAGCTCAAGAAGCTCATGTAGGGCCTTTAACCCAGAGGGTCGATATACGCTACCATTATGGAAGCAGGTCCCCAAAACCATAGAGGGGATGGTGTTTCGAGCCTAATTCCAATATACTGGTAGTGTAATTATGCAGACCCTCTCGGTCATGATTCGAGTAAGACTGCTGCGCAAGCCTGAGACAACAAGCTGCAAGCCAACGCTCCTACCAAGTTCTGATACACGCCATGTACTGCGGGGGTGCACGGAGCATCACAGCTGAGCGTCGGATACGTAATCGTTTTCATTCATCTCAACGCTGCCATCCGTATGCCTGACATGCTTCTAGCCGCCATTTGTGACATGTCAGTTTTCCGAAGACACTCTGCTCCAGGTGTGCAGCCAACCCCGTCCACCTCCTCGAGTTCTCGTGCTATCTTGCTGTCATCCACATGTTTAACTAGGATGAGGACCTCTGGGTCATACAAAGATGGGAGCAAGCCCATCTTAGGGTCTCGGGTGTACTTGGGGGGCGTCTTGGCATCGGGTACCAGGTTTGATTCATTTCGGTGGGGGTCGAAGTTTCGATCTCGCGGATGCTGCAGAAGTGCAGATAAGCATGGGCTGGCGGGTCAAAGCCGACCTCATGTTCCACTTCACCCGTTTTGTGGTGAATGCCGGCATAAAGCAGACCTCGAAGAACCGTTTTTGCCACATCGACTGCGATGAACTTCCACTCAGCGTGACAAGCTACCTCGCCGCACAGTAGCCTCTGAGACTGGTGCCATGCGGTTGCTGCGTAGATTTCAAGCTCGTGTGCTCTTCACTCCCCCTAAACCCTAAACCACTAAACTAAACCCTAAACCCAACCCTAAACCCTAAACCCCTAAACTTGAAGCCTCTCAAGGCAAACGCCTGCGCTCGACCCGCTGTTCACGGCCCTCTGCACTTCTAAGCCTTTTCCAGAGATTCCCGTACTGAAGCCCACAACCCCCAAGTTAGGGTTCGGCTTGCGCGTTTAGTGTGTATAGCCTTGCCGTGTAAGGGGTTAGGGCCCTACCAACGCCCCACTGGAAATTCCGGCAACTCCACCCCTATCCCTGGAAGGAAGTCGGAACCCTCTTTAATACCGCATGGAAACCTAGAAGCTTGAATATTTAATAGTAGTACTACTTCCCAGGGGTCCTTCACGGGGTCATTCTTTTCGCATGCCAGCTGCTCTGGAGTCCTTGTATGCGTATAGTACGACTTATCAAAACCCGATGTCCAGCCCCGTGCTGTCTTCATGGTCATCCGGTAGCCGATCCCAGTGCACACTATGTACTTGTCTGCACAAGTTGATCTCAAAGCGTGTAGGTCTCTTGACTACAAGGACGAACAAGAACATGTACGCGCAGAGCTATGGCTTGAACGAGAGTTCTCCAAAGTTATAGGTGATCCTAGTCTTCTGCAGTCCGGGGAAATACACCGGGTTCCGGCAAAAGTGTCTTAAGAGGCATCTCTGGCGGAAACTAGTCGGATATAGTAAAGGGGCCGAAACCTCTGAAACAGCATGTTAGGGGTATGTTGATAGAATATTTCATAAGGGCTGTATCCATAAGGGCCCAAGTACCTAACAGCGTAAACTCCACCAAATACGAATCTACAACGCGACTATCCTAAACCCATGTACCCAATTAGTAGATGCTTTGGTCCCTTAAAGTTTAGTACCACTACTTATTCCAGCCCATATCTAAAGTCTTAGAATCCCATCCGGAAGAAGGGCTCAGGGCCGGGGTTTTGGAGCAGCGCGCCTTCGGTTTTGACAACGGTCAAGATGAATGATCGGAATCAGCAGTACAACCGTGCTCGATGGAATTCTCCTAGCCCTAGCCCTGAATTCAAACCCTCTAAGCGGATAGCCCTAAGCCCTAGCCCGATAGGCTAATGAATCCAAAACTTCAAGCCTAACGTGTCCATGTAAGCAAACCCTGAAACCGTGAAACGCTGAAACTATAAGACATAACCAGCATTCTCTGTGTTGCTGAGGCAACGGCATGCTTTGCACCATGGTGACGGCGTTGCCGACTGCTTGGATGGTATCGCCAACCTGACTTAGAGGCTCAGGGGGTTAGGGCACGAGAGTTTAAGCTTTAGGGGTTAGGGTACGTAGAGTTTGGTGTTGGAGAGTAAGCAGGCTGGAATAAGGCGCAATAACCTTCTTACCCAAACAATGCTGCCACAAGTATGCCCTTATAAAGCCATACGTCCCTGCGCCCTTAGGTAGGTGATTTGATTCTAGGGCTGTCCTAAAACCCCAAACTCCAAACCTTAAACCCTAAATCCTATACGATTCTAAAGCCCCAAAACGCCTAAACCCACGACCCCAAAGCCTAAATCCCGGTCAAAACCTTTCTTGCTCATCCCCGGATCCTTTAGCCACAAGTCTGTTGAAAGTCTGCTTAAGAGATGTTTTGCTTGAGGGTTGTATAAGGGCTCCTGCATGTTCCACAAAGGCTCTACTTTTGTTTAGGCTTTTAACTATAAACCACTCATGTGCATTTATTGAGGCCCTGCAAAAGAGGCAGGTTCTGATAGGTACACCTTATTAGGATGCCCAGTAACCTGGGAATAAAAAGGGGCTCCCTTTTTGGTATTGGGTACCTTTATAAGGAACCTATGACTACAAAAGGAAAATAAGGGTACTACTGGGCATCCTAGCTTAAGGCTTCAGGGTTTTCAACGATTTCGGGGGTTTAAGGGCTTGGGGTGGCAGCCGAAGACGGGGTTCAAGATTGTTAAGGCCGCAGCTCCAAGCCCCAAACCCTAAACCCCTAGTCCTCTAAAAACCCCAGTCCTCTAAACTCCACACTCTACTTGGAGGATCATGGGACTTAGTTAGTAAGGTTATAAGTATCTTAATTGGGGTTATAAGTAGTTATAAGTATAGTTACCCTAATTATAACCCTAGTTACTAAGTCCCATGATCCTTTAAGTAGGCTCTAACCCTAGGGATCTAAATAGCCCAAAAGCCTTATATAGTATGGTCTTGGCTAGGTTCCCCCTGGACTCCTCTAAAATCAAGGCAGTCGGGTACGTAAAGGATAATGGGACTTAGTAAGTAAGGTTATAACTACATTAATTGGGGTTATAAGTATAGTTACACTAATTAAAAGCTTAGTTACTAAGTCCCATGATCCTTTAAGTACACTCTAAAGCAATACTCCCTGATTCCCGCACCACTCAACTCCACATCAGCCTTATGAACGTCCATGGCAGACTCAGAGAGAGCAAGGCCCCAAGCGCTTCAGTAAGCAATGCAACGTGAATCGTCCAGGATCCAGTTCGTATTCAACATATGCTGCTGGTCACTGGAAGGGCTTTGGAGTCTATGAGGTTATGGAAGACCGCTGAATCTTAAACTTACACCCGAGCCGCCATCATGAATCTTGCAGAACCTTCAACGCCATCCCATCCTTACTCAAAACCCTAGAACCCTGAACTCTCTAGCACACCATAAAGGCTTGTAAGAACCGTTATTAGATCATTAGACCTAGAAGAACCCTATGTCAATTTTCCAATCCCCTCTCACGGAACCCCGGGGCAAGCATCAAACCCCACACGGAAAACCTTCTACAACCCGTACCGGAACCTTAAAGGAACCCTTCAATGTCCGAATACACTGTTGTACCCTACAAAACGCTTGTAAGCCACGAACAAAATCCTACGAAAAAGCTGCATGGAATTCTCCCTTCAACTCTTACCTAGCACCTGGAATCTTGCCGAAATCAAGCCTAGAAGAACACTTTGCTCAGCCCCTAAACCATAAACCCCTATGCCTATACCAGAAACCCCAATCCTAAGCTTAGTACTACTGGAAGACCATCAGATACTCTAATCTAAGCCCTAGACCTTAAACCCTAAACCTCAAACATCCTCTAGGTGGGGCCTTTAAAGCCTAGGAAAAAGCACTAGTAAATAAGATCCTCTTAAGCCCAATAAGGGAACATGTAAAATGTTCCAAAGCCCTACATAGTCCTGAAACCTTAAACCCTAAACCCTAAACCTAACACGTCCTCAAACCCCTAAACCCGACCTGACCAGCGAGATCCGTCCAGCTGCCGCCCCCTAAGGGAGGCCTGGGCACGGGGCTTAGTTGCACTTTTTCGTATCGCGTTCTTTTTTATACTGGTTCAGGGTTTTAAAGTATGGGGTACAAGGTTCAGGGTTTGTATCGCTGTTTGTTTTAATGGGTTTAGGGTTTAAGGATTAGGGTGTAAGGTTCGGGGTTTGTTTTTGGGGTTGAAAGGGCGTTAAGGCTTAAGCCCAGAGACTCCAATACCCCTTAATTAAGGAATATTCCTTAAATAATATTAAGGATCCTGTAACAAATTAAGGTGTATTCCTTAATTAAGGGGTATTGGAGTCTGTGGGAGGTGTAGGGCTTACATCGCTCCTTACAGGGCCAAGGCTCAGTTGCCTTTGCTTCCTTCTTAAAGGGCCTCGCCACTTGCCTCTCACTTTTATTGAGATGTTGAAGGCTTTTTCTTTCTTGAAGGGGCCTTGTGGTGTTTGTCGGCCGTGGTCCGTGGTTGACAGCTTTGGTCCATCATGCGCTCAAGGTTTAAGGCTTGCAAGAGCTTCACATAGGGGCTTCGTCGGGGCTTTCGTGTCCCTAAACCGTGAACCCTGAACCCCTGAATCCTGAACCTCTAAATCCCTAAACCCTCAGGCCATAAACCCTGAACCCCTTATATAACCCTCAACCCTAAACCTGAACCCCTCAAGCCCCGAAGGCCTGAACCCCTGAACGCTAAACTAGCTAAACTTTTGATGGTTCAACGCTTAACAACAAAATTGGCAACTTCAGGGGATAGCTGCGACGCTCCTGTGCGAAAGCCTACTTGTCGGCCCTTATTACGTAAGCCTGACTTTAAGCTACCACCACCTACCGTTTTGCAGGTTCTTTTCTGATTCCTAATGTATGGGGGCACTTCAACTAAGCAGGCATTGGTAGGCTAGCGAAGTGTCTAGGGAACAGGGCTTTCATGGTTTAGGGCGGAAAGAGTTGGGGTTGCAGGTTGCAACATGTGAGCGGTTTAGTGTTTAGCCTGCTCGTGGTCGAGGCTAGAAATATGCGAGATTTTGCCTTCCGGGTATATACCTACACGCATTACCTCCTTGTCGACGCATATGGGTATTGCTGAGGATAGCACAACTTCGGCGCAGGAAGTTCGCAGGAGCCTTTCGGCAACTAGGCACGTGTGGGCTAAAAAGGGGTCGGCTTTGGCAGGGTTTAGGGTTCAGGGGCTTAGGGGTGTCGGGCTTAAGGTTTAGGGTTTAGGGTTGAGGTTAGGGTTCGGAGGTCTAGGTAGGGTTAGGCCTAGGGCTCTAAAACGGGTCGATGAGGAGCTCAAGGATGCTTGAAGGCTTTCTCAAGATCTTCGTAAGCTAGGATGCCCAGTAACCTAGGAATAAAAAGGCCTCTCTTTTTGGTATTGGGTAACTTTATAAGGAATCTAGGACTACATAAAGGGAATAAGGGTACTACTGGGCATCCTAGTAAGTCTTTGTATCAAGCTGAACAAGTATTTTGGGGGTATTTACGTCAAGGCCCTAAACCTGAAAAAAGGGTATGGCACTGTTGATCGGAAGTGTGAAGTTCTTTTGAGAAATGTGGGTGAGGGTTGTTTTAAAGGGTTCCTATAAGGGTACTGTAAGGGCTCCTTTAAAGGGCTTTATAGGGCTTTAGAATTTCAGAGAATGAGGGGTACCTTGTTTTCGGGTCCTCATACTAAGGATCCTTCTATTTTTGGTACTACATTAGCGTTCCCTATTTTCGGAAGTTCCCACATGGCTGAGGGTGCTCTAGGTTTTGTAAACGGGATTTCTACGGGAAAAGCCAGAGACTCCAAAACCCCTTAGTTAGGGGATATACCTTAAATTCTAGTATGTAAGACCCCTGATATGATTTAAAGAAAAATCACTAATTCAGGGATATTAGGAACATAAGTACCCTAAATTCTAGTAGGACCCCTAATGCGATTTAAGGAATATTCCTTAATTAACGCGGCTTTGGAGTCTCTGGGAGGCCAGCCGCCTTGGGCTTTCCTGGTCATTCTACGACGCTGTAGGCATCGAGTGTGCCCTCCACAAAAACAAGATCAAGACTACATCTTAGAAGGGGCCCACACCCTGTAATAGTGGCTATAAGGACTATATTAGGGCCCTATTATATTCCTATTATACCACTATTACAGGGTGGGGGCCCCTTCTAGACTATGTCAAGGCAAGACTTGGTCCCCAAACCCTCAAAACCAAAACACCTTATACCCTAAACCCAAACCCTCAACCCCGAAGCAAAACCTAAACTTCGAATGCCTCCTGAACCGAGTGCTTCCCAAACACCCAAACTTCGGAAACCCCTTCAAGCCCATGAAACCTAAACCCTATAAGCCCGAAACGGACTATTGCTGAGGCAAAAGCTCTCGGATCCCTTCTCAACCTCACATAGATCTCTTTCCGTGTCCTAACTCCTAAAAAAAGCCCTAAACCTACACCCTAAACCCTCCAAAAACTGTGGGGACGAATCAACGCAGGGTTACTATAAGGGTTCAGTATAAGGTGCCTCAAAAGTCAGAACTGGCTCTCACCACCTTACTCTAGACTAATGGCCTATGTTCTTACTACCAGTCTGGTATTCCCTTGTCACTTCCCTAAGGCCCCTAACTTAAGTCCCTAAAGGGGTGTTTCGGCTCTGGGTGCAAGGGTTTGGGATCTCGTTACAAGGGTCCAGGCGCCTTGGGGTGGGGTCCATGGCCCAAACCCTAAGGGTCGAAGAAGCTAATACAGTAGAAGCCAAAAAGTTGGAAACCCAATAGCCTCAATCCTTAAGAGTAATGTCTAAGGAATCCCAGCACTATTTGGCCTTAGTCCGGTTGCCAACTTTATGGGGTTTACTGTGATCAGTTACTCTCCCAAATAGTAACCTACATAACTACTATCCGAAACCTAAGTACCTGATCACTGGGTGCTTTGGACCCTTAGGGAAACTTTGGCGGCAACTGACTGTGTACTCTGCGGCGGTCGGTTTCACATGTGCACGCTGCTCCACCCGAAGCCTTGCAACCCCAAACTCCATTTCCCAACCCGCTCAGGGTTTAGAGTTTCTAGGGTTTAGAGGTTTAGGGTGTATAGGGCTTCAGGGTTAGCTCAGCTGCTTGAGATCCTGCTTGATGCGGTATTCGTGCAGTTTGGATTCGCACGACACAAAGATACCGATTCTCTAATTCAATGGTACTTGCTGAACCACTGAAGCCCTTCCAAAGGCCGGAATCCCTGTACAAACACTTACAAAAAGCTACAAACTTGAAGGTAACTTGAAAGCTTAGGACGAACACCTGTAAATCACCAGACACACGGAAACCAAGAGAACCCGGCCTTCAAGCGCAACACCCTAAACCCCCAAATCCTAGGCCTCAGAGCCCTAAACCCCTCAAAAGCCACAAACCCGCAGAAAACTCTGAACCGAAACTTTGAAGAACCCCTAAAGCTCTAGGAAAAACTCCCACTGCCCCAAACTCCTACGGGCCTTTGGGCACTTCGAAGGAGAGCGGGTCTTTGGCATCCGGCTTCCAGCCGACCTCCAGGGGGCCAGGGTTTCGGGGTTAGGACTTACTTAAAGGATCATGGGACTTAGTAATTAGGGTTCCTTAAAGGGCTCCTTTAAAGGGATCTATAGGGGTTCTATTATAAGAGGGGATTAAGGTCTACTTAAAGGATCATGGGACTTAGTAATTAAGGTAACTATACTTATAACTACTTATAACCCCAATTGAGTTCCCAGAGAGCCCAATACCCCTTAATTAAGGAATATGGCTCAAATTATATAGGGCTTAATGTTATGATTCAAGCTATATTCCTTATTTGAGGGGTATTGGGCTCTCTGGGTTTCGGGGTTAGGACTTTACTTAAGGGATCATGGGACTTAGCAACTAGGGTCATAAGTAGGGTAACTATACATATAACTACGTATAACCCCAACTGAGGTACTTATAACTTTACTTACTACGTCCCATGATCCTCCAAGCTTTAGGGTTCTAGGGTTTAGAGGTTCGGGGTTTAGGGTTCAGGGTTCAGGGTTTAGGGTTTAGGGGTTTTAGGGTGTAACTAAGGTTTTCGGGTTCCAGGGTTCAAGAGTTAGGGCTTCACTAGGTTGTAGGGCTTCAGGGTTCTAGGGGTTTAGGGGTTAGGGTTTTGGAGTTTGAGGGTTAGGGCTTTAGGGTTTCGGGTTTAGGGTGTAGTTAGGGTTATAGGGTTTAGGGTTTTCGGCTTTAGGGTTGAAGCGTTACGGGGTTAAGGTTCAGGGTTTCAGGGCTCTAGATGCTAGGGTTTACGGCTATAGGGTTGAAGCGTTACGGGTTTAGGGTTCTTTGGGCTTAGGGGTTAGGGTTGAAGCGTTGCGGGTTTAGGGTTAAGGGTCTTAAGGTTCTAGGGTTTAGGGGTTAGCGCTTTAGGGTTGAAGTGTTACGGGTTTAGGGTTCGGGATATTAAGGGGTTAGGGTTTTAAGGTTTTGGGGTTTAGGGGTTAGGGCTTTAGTGTTTAAGGGTTTCGGGTCTAGGGGTTCGGGCTTTCGGTCTTAGGGGTCAGGGGTTTAGGGCTTCCGGTTTAGGTGTTTAGGGTTTGAGGGTTTGAGGGCTTAAGGCTTTAAGGTTTCTGGCTTAGGGTTTGGAGCTTGAGGGTTTTAGGGTTTAGGGGTTAGGGGCTGGGGCTTTAGGGTATAAGGCTTTCGGCTTTGGGGGTTGCGAAAGGGTTTAGGGTTTAGCTGAAACACACTTGGTTAATTTAGCACGAAAGGCTCTGAACGCTTCAACTGTGCGAATAGGGACCAGTGGTTAGAGTAACCTACTTCTAGCCCTAATAGACTACTAAGTTTCCTCGTCTTTCGAACGTAAGTACACCCCAATCAAACCCTAAACCCTGAACCCCAAACCCTAACGACAATGTCCAGGCCTGCTTGCTGGAGTTCCCGGATCTATCAACGGCTAGGCGTTTGAAGTTGTGCCAGGCTCAGAAGCATCAGAAACACAGTAACATACTCCCATATCCCCAGTCTAGTTCTTCAGACCGCTATGTAGATTAAGCCTACCACCATAATAAGGAATGTACCATGATTCCCGCACAGTCTAGGTCCATAAGGTCATGCAGGATTTATATCATCAACCGTAGTTTTTGACAACTACCCAAAGACTCCAATATCCCTTCATTAAGGAATATACCTTGAATTATAGTATGATCCTTAATATGATCTAGGGTATACTCCTTAATTAACGGATATTGGAGTCTCTGGGTACCCATATTAAGCCTACCACCAATACCCTAAACCCTAAGCCCTACGCCGTAAACCCTAAACTACCCATACCCATAGTAAGCCTACCAACATGGTCAGCCTTGGGCACTTTGGCACAAGTGGCGTGCACCAGGTTGCCTGCAGCCGAACCCCGTCAACCCTGGGTTTAGGTCTTAGGGCTTCGAGGTTTGGGGTCTAAGGGTCTTAGGGTTTAAGGGTTTATAGGGTTCGAGGGTTTAAGGGTTTAGGGTTTGGCGTTTAGGGTTTAGCGTTTGGGGAAGCTTAAACCCAAAGGTCCCTGAAATCTAGGCCGAAACGAGAAACGTCTAGTGTGTCTTCATAAGGGGATTTGAAAGGGGCTCGATACGGATGTGGTACGCTTTCATTCATAGGATCAACGTCTGATCTGCTCGTAATGCCGCTCAGCTCCTCCGTGAACCACCACGAAAGCCGCTCCGCGATCTACGTACTTCGAATTCAGGCCCAGCGGGACAGGTGGCACAAAAGGATCCCTTGAAGGATCTGTGAACATGGTAGCCAGGCTTACATACTCAGGACCTGGTCGCCCACTCATGTTCATAGGCGACACAAAGCGAGTTGGCATGCCAGAATTGACCAAGCCCGGAGGCTCCACATATACCACCATTATGGAATCAGGCCACTAAAACCACAATAAGAATGGTCTTTTGGGACTGAATTTCATAATGGTAGTAGGGAAGGTGAGAATGAGCAGCCCGATCTTCGCATCCCTAACGCCTCAAAAGTGTGTTGCATAACCCCGAAGCCCTGCTTCAATTATTAAGGCCCCTATACTAAACCCTTATAATCTAGACCCAAGAGTAACCCGGGCATAAAAAAGGGTGCCCTTTTTGGTTTAAAGGGGCTTATAAGGGAACCTGAACCCCTAAAAAAGGGAATAAGGGCCTACTCTGGGTCCTAGTAATACACCTTATAGATCCCTATATGCCTCCTCTGCTGTTTTCAGGATCGTGAGCGGCGCCCATTCTACGTTCAGGCCTTGCTGGCAGCCTCATACTCCCCTTTGGGGACATAGGGTTGATGGTATAAATCCTGCATTACCCATAATAAGGAATCTACCATAACTCCCGTAGTCTAGGGTCCTTAAGGTAATGCAGGATTTATATCATCAACAGTAGTAGGAAGCACCAGGCCTACTTGTTTATGAAGCCCCCCCCTCTACGACACCAGTAGAAACCATTACAGCAACCCTCGCGAAGCCTTCTGAGCCCTCCGTGTCAAAGCTTCAAAGCCTGATAGACCTCCATCCCTACCTTAACCTACCAGAACCTACTTGTTGCAGGATCCCTATGAATCCCCTATTATGGCTTATAATGGGAGTACGTAGGGTTTACTAGGTCTAGGTTTACCCTAAAACTCAAAAAAACTCAAACAGCCCACCACAAAAACTGAACCCACATCCCTTCCAAAACCTGAAAGCCACCGTCTTTCCCCCCCACATAGCCTTTGGGGCCCTATACAAAAAGTGCACTCCTTGTGTTTCTTGTAGGGTATAAGGTCCCTGTCCCTATGTCCACGGCTATATTGTGCTCCTTATTGTAGCGTTAAAGATTTCAGGTGTTAGAGGGAAGAACCAGCAAGACATCTGTCCGAAAATCCACAATCAACACACCCACGTGCATGGCATGGGGGGCAAACACAGACTTCTTCTTGCTGTTCATCTTAGTCCCAGCTTTCCGAAGCCTGAATTCCAAGGGGATTAGGGTTCAGTTTAGGCGTTTCGGGGCAACCCCAACCCCGAACCCGAAAACCCTAAACCCTAATACCCTACCTTTAGCCGAAAAGACCTACCGTTTTAGGGTTCTTCCTATGGTTTCTATATATAGTTCCTTATTATGGTTTCTATATATAGTTTCTCAAAAAGGTAGGTCTTTTGTCGCTACAGGTAAACCCTAAACCCCAACCCTGAACCCGAAAACCCTAAACCCTAAAAAACCCTAAAATACACTAAAAAACTCTAAAACCCTAAAATACATTAAAAAACTCTAAAACCCTAAAATACATTAAAAAACTCTAAAACCCTAAAATACACTAAAAAACTCTAAAACCCTAAAATACACTAAAAAACTCTAAAACCCTAAAATACACCAAAAAAACTCTAAAACCCTAAAATACACTAAAAAACCCTAAAATACACTAAAAAACCCTCAAATACACTAAAAAACCCTAAAAAACTCTAAAACCCTAAAATACACTAAAAAACTCTAAAACCCTAAAATACACTAAAATACACTAAAAAACTCTAAACCCTAAAATACACTAAAAAACCCTAAAATACACTAAAAAACTCTAAAACCCTAAAATACACTAAAAAACTCTAAAACCCTAAAATACACTAAAAAACTCTAAAACCTTAAAATACCTATAAAAAACCTCTAAAACCCTAAAATACACTAAAAAACCCTAAAAAACTCTAAAACCCTAAAATACACTAAAAAACTCTAAAACCCTAAAATACACTAAAAAACCCTAAAAAACTCTAAAACCCTAAAATACACTAAAAAACTCTAAAACCCTAAAATACACTAAAAAACTCTAAAACCCTAAAATACACTAAAAAACCCTGAAAAACTCTAAAACCCTAAAATACACTAAAAAACTCTAAAACCCTAAAATACACTAAAAAACTCTAAAACCCTGAAATACACTAAAAAAACCCTAAAATACACTAAAAAACTCTAAAACCCTAAAATACACTAAAAAACTCTAAAACCCTAAAATACACTAAAAAACCTTAAAATACACTAAAAAACTCTAAAACCCTAAAATACACTAAAAAACCCTAAAATACACTAAAAAACTTTAAAACCCTAAAATACACTAAAAAAACTCTAAGACCCTAAAATACACTAAAAAACCCTAAAAAACTCTAAAACCCTAAAATACACTAAAAAACTTTAAAATACACTAAAAAACCATAAAAAACTTTAAAACCCTAAAATACACTAAAAAACTCTAAAACCATAAAATACACTAAAAAACTCTAAAACCCTAAAATACACTAAAAAACTCTAAAACCTTAAAATACACTAAAAAACTCTAAAACCCTAAAATACACTAAAAAACCCTAAAAAACTCTAAAACCCTAAAATACACTAAAAAACTCTAAAACCCTAAAATACACTAAAAAACTCTAAAACCCTAAAATACAGTAAAAAACTCTAAAACCCTAAAATACACTAAAAAACTCTAAAACCCTAAAAAACAATAAAAAACTCTAAAACCCTAAAATACACTACAAAACTCTAAAACCTTAAAATACACTAAAAAACCCTAAAATACACTAAAAAACCCTAAAAAAACTCTAAAACCCTAAAATACACTAAAAAACTCTAAAACCCTAAAATACACTACAAAACCCTAAAAAACTCTAAAACCCTAAAATACACTAAAAAACCCTAAAAAACTCTAAAACCCTAAAATACACTAAAAAACCCTAAAATACACTAAAAAACCCTAAAAAACTCTAAAACCCTAAAATACACTAAAAAACTCTAAAACCCTAAAATACACTAAAAAACCCTGAAAAACTCTAAAACCCTAAAATACACTAAAAAACTCTAAAACCCTAAAATACACTAAAAAACTCTAAAACCCTAAAATACACTAAAAAAACCCTAAAATACACTAAAAAACCATAAAATACGCTAAACAAACCCTAAAAAACTTTAAAACCCTAAAATACACTAAAAAACCCTAAAACCCTAAAATACACTAAAAAACACTAAAAAACTCTAAAACCCTAAAATACACTAAAACACCCTAAAATACATTAAAAAACCCTAAAAAACTCTAAAACCCTAAAATACACTAAAAAACTCTAAAACCCTAAAATACACTAAAAAACTCTAAAACCCTAAAATACACTAAAAAACACTAAAAAACTCTAAAACCCTAAACTACACTAAAAAACTCTAAAATACACAAAAAAACCCTAAAAAACTCTAAAACCCTAAAATACACTAAAAAACCTTAAACTATACTAAAAAACCATAAAAAAAAAACTCTAAAACCCTAAAATACACTAAAAAACCCTAAAATACACTAAAAAACCCTAAAAAACTTTAAAACCCTAAAACAATACACTAAAAAACTCTAAAACCTTAAAATACCTATAAAAAACCTCTAAAACCCTAAAATACACTAAAAAACCCTAAAAAACTCTAAAACCCTAAAATACACTAAAAAACCTCTAAAATACACTAAAAAACCCTAAAAAACTCTAAAACCCTAAAATACACTAAAAAACTCTAAAACCCTAAAATACACTAAAAAACCCTAAAAAACTCTAAAACCCTAAAATACACTAAAAAACCCTAAAATACACTAAAAAACCCTAAAAAACTCTAAAACCCTAAAATACACTAAAAAACCCTAAAATACACTAAAGAAGCCCTAAAAAACTCTAAAACCCTAAACCTCAACCCCAGACCTTACCAGGCAGCCTTCAGGAAAAGGCCGACGACCCGGATCCCCAAGCACCCACAAAGCCCGAAACTTCAAGGACCCTGTAGAAGAAGGAAGCCTATCTAACCAAGAGGGTCCATGTAAAAAAAAAAATATATATATATATATATATACACAAGTATTATGGAATTAAGCTCCCAAAACCATAATAGGGATTGTCTTTTGGGACCTAATTCCAAAACTGTAGTATAGGTGGACCCTCTGGGTAAGTCTTATGATCCCAACTCCCTGCAAGCCCCTGCAGATCCCGTATTACAACCCCTGTAAACTCAACCCTTTCCTTCCCCAATCCCGAAAGCCCTACTTAAAGGACCATGGGACTTAGTAACTAGGGTTCCTTAAAGGGCTCCTTTAAAGGGATCTATAGGGGTTCTATTATAAGAGGGGATTTAGGGTCTACTTAAAGGATCATGGGACTTAGTAACTAGGGTTATAAGTAGGGTAACTATACTTATAACTACTTATAACCCCAATCAGGGTACTCATAACCATACTTACTAAGTCCCATGATCCTCCAAGTAGACCCCTAAACGATCCACAAACACAAGCTCTTGCGTACTGATGATCTGCTACAACCCAAGATACGATGTGCAGTCATATACCTTCCTATGCTGCAATACATGTTCGCCATAACATGCGCTCACATACTATAAGGTACGGTAATATACTCGAATTCACCCAATCCCCTGCGTACTGCGGTCAAGTTGCAGCTCGTTTCCTCCGCATCTCGGCAGGGGAGACCTCCAAAACTGAGGTTCCCAAAGATCCCAATACCTCTTAACTAAGGATTATACCTTGAATTATCGGGGGCTTAATATTATGATTTAAGGTAGATTCCATAATTAAGGGATCTTGGCATGGGTTCTCTGGGAGGACCTGACTTGCAGCGGCGTTGACGCCCGTAAGGCAGTGCAAAGCAGTTTGAAAGGAACCAGCACTCTTGAAAGAGCCCAGGCGATCACGACACCGGATTGCCTACAGACGGCCAAAGGCATCGAGGAATTGATGACTCCCTTGTAGACCTCGACGTTCTGTGTTGAGATGCCCGGGGACGCGACGGTCAAGAATTCGTTCAAGTTCTCATAGAAGGCAACATCCTGCGCCAAGATTTGGGAGAAGTGCCCAATTTGCTCGTCGATAGCTGGGTTGCGGCGCACGGCCTGTTTCATGGCCTCCTGCCATTGCGATGTCACATTAGTCTTCGGAGCGCCTTTAAATGATTCCTCAAAGCAACCTATCGTGGTTTAGCATTTTGGGTTTAGGATTGCTCCTTACAGCCCGTTAGTTGTGCGCAGGGCTCGCAGGGCTTGCGTGAGAACATACGTAAGACGGTCCAGGGTCTTGGGGGTCTAGGCGCTTACCTGCGACACCGAAAAGCTTTGTAACGGGTTCTGCCTTTGGGCGGTTCGCGGGTGATACTAAACTGAGCAGTTGTGCTTAGCCCAAAACCCTCTCGAAAACCGCATCCCAAACGAGACCTGCAGCCTTATTACGCCGCAAAACCCTAAAACCCTAAACCCAAACCCATTTAGGCAATAAGCCGTACATCCGAAACACTGCTCTCCCAGGTCAAAAGGAAGCCTAAATACCAAGTCCACAATCTACACCTTGCTCCAACATTCCTCACCGAAACAACTTTTATCCAACTCTGAACCTAAACTCCTTCGAGGTCCTAAACCCAGAGCCTCCAAAGCCCGTTACCTATTAAGGAATATACCTTAGTATAGTAGGATCCATAGTATGATTTAAGGTATATTCCTTGATTAAGTGGCTTTGGAGGCTCTGGCAACCCGGTAGAGCCCAACGCCCAGAAAACCCTAAACCCTAAACGCACAAAACCCAAAACCCCTAAACCCTAAACGCCCAGAAAACCCCAAACTCCTAAACTCTAAACACCCAGAAAACCCTAAACCCCAAACCCCTCTTCCCTAAACGCCCAGAAAACCCCAAACCCCTAAACCCTAAACACCAAGAAAACCCTAAACCCCAAACCCCTAAACCCTAGACACCCAGAAAACCCCAAACCCCTAAACCCTAAGAAAACCCTAAACCCGTAAACCCTAAACGCCCAGAAAACCCTAAACCCCTAAACCCTAAACACCCAGAAAACCCTAAACACCAAACCCCTAAACCCTAAACGCCCAGAAAACCCCAGACCCCTAAACCCTAAACACCCAGAAAACCCTAAACCCCAAACCCCTAAACCCTAAACGCCCAGAGAACCCCAGACCCCTAAACCCTAAACACCCAGAAAACCCTAAACCCCAAACCCCTAAACCCTAAACGCCCAGAAAACCCCAAACTCCTAAACTCTAAACACCCAGAAAACCCTAAACCCCAAACCCCTCTTCCCTAAACGCCCAGAAAACCCCAAACCCCTAAACCCTAAACACCAAGAAAACCCTAAACCCCAAACCCCTAACCCTAGACACCCAGAAAACCCCAAACCCCTAAACCCTAAGAAAACCCTAAACCCGTAAACCCTAAACGCCCAGAAAACCCTAAACCCCTAAACCCTAAACACCCAGAAAACCCTAAACCCCAAACCCCTAAACCCTAAACGCCCAGAAAACCCCAAACCCCTAAACCCTAAACACCCAGAAAACCCTAAACCCCAAACCCCTAAACCCTAAACGCCCAGAAAACCCCAGACCCCTAAACCCTAAACACCCAGAAAACCCTAAACCCCAAACCCCTAAACCCTAAACACCCAGAGAACCCTACACCCCAAACCCCTAAACCCTAAATGCCCAGAAAACACCAAATCCCTAAACCCTAAACACCCAGAAAACCCTAAACCCCAAACCCCTAAACCCTAAACACCCAGAAAACCCTAAACCCCAAACCCCTAAACCCTAAACACCCAGAAAACCCTAAACCCCAAACCCCTAAACCCTAAAGACCCAGAAAACCGTAAACCCCAAACCCCTAAACCCGAAACGCCCAGAAACCCCCTAAAACCTGATCCGAGACCGCCTGTGACTGGGTTTTGCCAGTTTCTTGACCTGAGGCATTCCGCGTAACATAGGGGGCCTTTAGACCCAGAGGCTCCACATATAGTACCATTATGGAATTAGGTCCCAAAAGACCATCCATATCATGGCTTTGGGGACCTAATTTCATAACGGTACTATATTTGGAGCCTCTAGGAGTATTAGAATAGGGTTCCTAAAAGAGGCACCCTTAAAAAGGGGCTCTATGAAGGGTTCCTTTGAAGGGGTCTATAAGGGTTGCTATAAGTGCTATTGTGGGGGTTTAGTATAGGGACCTTATTAGTTAGAACAAGGTTCCTTTACAAAGGGGTCTATACGGGTTACGATAAGGGATCTAAAGTAGGATTCTATAATGCAAGGGCCTTCATAATTAGAAGAGGGTTTGGGGTCCCATTATACTATAGTCACAATAAGGAATCCCCGAAATAGTATGGGCAATTATCTCGGCCACTATCGCACCGTAAACCCTAAAGCCTAAACCCCAAACGACATCAATCAGTTGCAGGTTATGGGATCAGGCCGGTTCTGGGATAGCGCGAGAACAGCGCAGTTTAGGTTCGCAGACAGAATCTTGGGCTTTAGACCTCTTTGTTTATCTGTATTGAACTTAGACCCCAAGCACGAAATGTAATTTTATCTTTTTCTTGTTGGTTAAAGGAACCGAATTCTAAACAGGATATATAAGTACCGTAAAGGAACCCTTAAAGGAACTCTACTATAGAACCCTATACTACCTCTTGAAGGGGACCCTAATATAGATTCCTCTTAAGGAACCCTTAAAGGAAGCTTCTCAGTTATATGTTTGGGACTCCCAGGCTTTTAATCTTGGAAAGTTGAGCAGACTCGAGGGTGGCGGTAGAACAAGAATATTAAACCCTTAACTAATTTCAACCCTGATGATAACCTGAAACTTAACCCTAAACCCTAAACTTCAGAATGCCAAACACATCCTGTTTCTCATTTTCCTTGGCTCGGGGGTGCTTGGAGGTGAAGCCTTAGTAACAGGCCCAAAACCCTGAACCAAAACCCAAAACCCTAAAAAGGCTATGGGCTTTCATTTTATTGGGTATGGTTTCGGAATCAAGCTTGCGAGCTTGAGGTTTCAGGGCCCAGGGATTAGGGTTTGGGGGTTTAGAGTTTAGGGGTGTAGGATTTAGGGTTTAAAGTTTAAGGGTGCCGGGAATAAGGTTTAGGGGTTTGCCCCGATTTCATGTCCTCCCATCCTCCAAGCGATCCGCCCGCAAACCTGAAGTCCTAAACCTTCAACCCCTGTACTTGGAGGATCATGACACTTACTAAGGTTATAAGTACCTTAATTGGGGTTATAAGTATAGTTACCCTACTTATAACCCTAGTTACGAAGTCCCATGACCCTTTAAGTACCCTCAATGCTCACGCTCTAAAGCCGAAACCCTTGAGCTTCCCTTTTCGAATCATCACACTCGTGACCCCAAGCCCTACAAAAGAGTGGGTCATGACCCCTTAAGTTAGAGGGCCGAACCCTTTAGAACGGTAGGTTTTTGGATCCCCAACCATCAAGCCTTCTGTGTTTGAGTTTTGGCCAAGGGGACTTGCGACTAATGTAGGAACCTGCTTAAGAAACCTCGTGCCTTTATCAGGGTTCCTTATATGAATGCTACTATTTTGGGGCCACGTCGATTCCGGGCCGTTTCATGATGCAATCATCGAGTCGAGGTAATGCAGGGGCCTTAGTCATTAGACTAGGGTTTGGGCTCCCGAAGAACAATATCGGCAACTATATTCCTTTATTAGGCCCCTATATTATGTCCGAGAGCCAGAGAGCTTTGTTTATCCCAAGGGTTCGAGGACACCGCGTCAAAGAATCCTGGATGCCACAGAACGCTAATGAGATGCGTAAGGCCCTTAAACCTCCTCAGGAAACCTAGACCCTAAACCCAAAGAACCCCCTACTTTTCCAGCATTGAAAGTAACTAAAGGCGAACCTTGAGGTTATACAGGGGTTTTAGTAGCCAAACAAGGTTAAAGGTTACCTAGCGTACTACTAAGGCCCTTGTTGAGGACCCTGCGTCTTGCAGTCTCCCGCGAACTTGATGAAGGACGTGGAAACCGGCCCTTGGGTGCCTGCGGCCTGGAGCAGATGGGAAAAGTGCTGAGGAGGCTGTACCTTTTACAGGCTGCAAGAAAAGGGCCTTAAATATTAGAATACGGGTTTGGGGGTATAGTAAAACTCTAACGAGGAATCCCCCACGGTAGTCTTGGCAATTATCTAGGTGTGGTATGAAGTTTAAAAGGCTTACACGGGAGGTTCGTGGCGCACTCCAGCTGCCGACTGCCAACAACGTAGTCACGGATCTCCTGCACTTGAGTCCGCAGTCATCCCAAAGAGCCCAGAGACTCCAAAACCCCCTTAATCAAGCAATAATTACTGCTCGAATTATAATCGGAACCCTGATATGACTCATTGCTTATAATTGCGGAATATTCCTCAAATTATAATAAGAACCCTAGTATGATTCATTGCTTGATTAAGGGCCTTTGGAGTCTCCGGGAGCACAGGCTTTACCCTGGATCGCATATAATGTGGATGTCAAGTGCCTTGGTGTCCGCGTTTCCAAAGAGTCCCTGTTCGTACATATCGCGGATTGCCTGGCTTCCAGTTCCCCAGCGAGCCTGGTACAAGAAGGGGAAATATTTGCTCCGCGTTGAGTCGACAACGCCACGCACAAAGCGTGATTCGCGAATCAGTCTTGTGTAACGGACATTCTACACAGCCCTGGATTGGTAGCTCTTGTCCTCGGGCAGGACAACACGCCACTGCCTTTCCATGTTCGCGTCCATATCAGGGACAAGCTGACCTTGAACCATCTGTGAGCGACTCTGAACCAGAGTGGGCCAAGCTTGAGTCATGCTCCACTCGCACTTGAGCCCGATCCACCATCGTTGGCTTACCTCCTCAGTCAAGGGGATACTTGGAGGATCATGGGACTTAGTAAGTAAGGTTATAAGTAGCTTAAGTGGGGATATAAGTAGTTATAAGTATAGTTACCCTAATTTTATAACCCTAGTTACTAAGTCCCCATGATCCTTTAAGTAGGGTCCAGGATTTAGGGTGTGGCGGCCCTGAAGTGTGACAGTAGGGTTGGGGTTTGCATCTTCGGAGCTTTCAGGGTTTTAGGGCTTCGGGGCTTTTTGGGGCTTTAGTAGGGCTTCAGGGCTTGCTTTGCGGTTAGGGTAGAGGGCCGTAGTATAGGGTTTTGGGGTCTAGGGCACAAGATTTAGAGTATAGGATTTGAAGCTGTAGGGTTTGGGATTTTAGAGTCTCTCTCAGTCCTCACTTGTGTTCACTTCAATTCTTGAAGGCCAAGGGGATTCAGTACGTGGGTGAGAACTTCGGTTGCAAGTACACTAGTTGGGGCTCTCCGAAACGTAATCCGATGTACGACCCACTTGCCATTCCTGCTGAGCCTTCAAGTAGCGTTAAGGGAAGACGACTTGCAAGTTATACAGGCTCTAGATTTGGGGATTGAGGGTTTAGGGCTAGATTTTGAAATCATACAAGCTGCAGTGCATGAAGATTTCTACCCTGTAAAGTAAGTCTGTTGTGAGGTGTCATAACCTGTCTGCTTCTGGGATTTGGGGTTGCAGGTAGGGTTCATGGAATCTTAAAACCCCTTCAAAAAGCTAAGGAGCCTACACCCCAAACCCTAAAGCCCACAAGTGAAGATCCTAGGGCCCTAGGTCCCACCGACTATCTGAGCCCCCAAAACGTATGTAACGGTTACCTACTCAGCCACTGACCCTTTAAAGGTTTATAAGTTAGAAGCTGCCCCCACCCTGTAATAGTGACGAAAAGGATGATATTAGGGCCCTATTATATTCCTATGATACCACCATTACAGGGTGGGGGCAGCTTCTAATTTATAAGGGTTTTATGAAGGCTGGTGGGCCTTACTGCTCTAATTTAATTAGCTTTGAAGTTTCTATGCGGCCGTCAGTCCGTCACTACCCTCAGTATGAGGGAGTAGGGTTTGGGGTTTAGTAAGCAGTGGTAGTAGTAGTAGTAGTAGTAGTAGTAGTAGTAGTAGTAGTAGTAGTAGTAGTAGTAGTAGTAGTAGTAGTAGTAGTAGTAGACCCTGAACCTAAACTTGGCTGTGAAAAGCATGTGGGCCCATTTCCGCAGCTTCCGCAAAGCTCTATCGGCTTTTCTAAGGTCTCCTCAGTCCGGACCAGGGTTCGGGGTTCAGGGTTTGAGGGTTGGGGGTTTAGAGTGCTAGAAAATCGTTTCTGTTTCATCCACCCAGAGCCTCCAAAACCCCTTAATTAAGGAATATACCTTAAATCATATTATGGATCCTACTATACTTTAAAGTATATTCCTTAATTAAGGGGTTTTGGAGGCTCTGGGCAGTGAGGGCGTGTGGGCCAGACAGGTTGACAAGGCATCCGTCTCCCAGTGCCACCAAACCCACACATGCCAGTGTAGGGCTAAATCCTCAACCCTAGCCTCAAGCGCCATACCTAAACACCGACATTCACAAAACAAAGCGAAGACCGTGATATCACATGTTGAGTAGCCTTAGCTGCCAGTCAGGTGCTTAAGCTATGTAAGCTACATAGCTTTCACCTGAGATTGCGAACCGTGCCGTAGGGACTAAGGCCGTGGCGCTGAGGTCCTCTGCAAATCCATGACACCATGCCGCGGGCATTGTGACATGAGGGTCAGTCTAGCTTGGGAGAGTCTTTCCTGGATTTTGCAGCGGTTTCGGGGGCCTAAGGATTCAGGATCTAGGGTTGGTTGAAGGTAGAGTAGATCTCTCTGTGTGGTCTCTTCTGGCTATGTGAATCAACAGCAAACAGACCGGAGTTCACAGCGACACCTTGATGTTTGACGAGAGGGCTGTTGCTTGCGAGGACGCATCCATCCGCCCACTGTTGTAGAGACTCCTCATATGGGGGAGCTCTTAATTGCGAGTAGTCTCAACAGAAGCCAGCACTGTCGCTATCAGGATGCTGCAGCTCGATTTGTAGATTGAAGTACCGTCTTTGCGGATTGTGTGGCAAAGGGTCGGTTGGGAGTTCGCTGTTGAGTTTGTGGCCGGGTTTGGTATGGGTCTTGGGCATCGAACGGCAGCGATGAACATGTTGGTCGAATGCTCTAGACTTTCTTAAACCCTAAAACCCAACTGAGCCACCCCAAACCCCAAACCTAAACCCTAAGCCATACTCTAAGCCCCTATAAACCAGCCATAGCTTCAAGCTCTATAAACCCTAGACCACTCCTGCCTTCAGGGCGATAGTATTGGGATCCCATGGGTCGACTGATTCTGGCTTCCAGCAGCCCATGAACACGCAAACCCCGAAACTTCCAGCTAGGTTCCCCCTGGACTCCCGTAAAATCAAGGCATGCTGGGAAGACCTAACCTTGAGGCACCTTGAGGCACAATTTGGGAGTTTCCGAAAATAGGGGACCCTAATATAGCACCCTAAATAGTAGGATTCTTACTATAAGGACCCCACAACAAGGTACCCCTAAGTTTCGGAAACCCCATTTTGCCTTCTGCCAGTCCACTATGTCTGCTGGTGCTCACAAAGCCTGCATGTGGGGAGTCCCTGCAAAACAGAACCTGCCCTAAGGCTCCCAAAGGGGTCATGGGCTTTCTGGGGGAGGGTTTGGGGCTAAGGTTTGGGATTTGACAACGAGGGTCCAGGAGCCTTAGGGTGGACCCTAAACCCTCAACCCCATCTCTTCACGAAACCCACGCGCGCAATGAAACTGCAAGAGGAGTGCAGGGATGTCATCGGGCTTCACCCACCCCACCCCACCCCGCCCCACCCCACCCCACCCCACCCCACCCCACCCCTTCTCTCAGTAGGGAATAGGGGGAATATGGCTTGCAGGGGAGCCTACGGCTACTAGAAGGGAGCTTAAGGAACTATCATAGGGCATCCCTAAACCCTAAACCCTAAACCCTAAACCCTAAACCATTCCCAAATTACCTATATACGAAGCAGCAGGGAGCCTAGCAGTTAAGATAGGGCCCCCCCAAAAACCACATAAGCAAAAATTAGGATAGGGATATCCCCATATAACCCCCCCTTATAATGAAGCCCAAGAAGGTAGGGATATCCCAAGAAAATGCTCATGCTTATGTGCCTGTTGGGCTCCTAATAAGAGGTCCAGGGATTCGGGTTTACTTCATGGCTCAAGCACGTTTGGGTTTAGGGTTTAGGGTTTGGAGCTCATTGGGCACAGGTAACCAAAACCCTAAGCCCAGTAGAATGGCGAATTAATAAGTAGATTAGGTTTTCGGGGCGCAGTATGCTATAATTAAACTAAGGACCCCCCAAAAATAGTATAGGTAATTATTACGGCCCCTATACTAGAATGGGGAATGAGAACTTGGACTGGTACTCCATTTGGCGTACTTGTAACTCTACATGTAGCCGACTTACTAAATCCGCTGGGCCTCGAAGTATCGCTAAATTACACCAGGCGGTTCCCGCAATCTCCAATTTCGGTCCTTGAGTTTGTAGGTAGGAAGGACCCTTCAGCAAAGAAGAGATGGGACCACTTAAGAGTACATCAAGCGCCCTTAATACAAATCACATCTTCGGTAATCCCTTGGAGCCTGATTATACTAAGAACCCAAAGCAATTCCTAACAACACTAAAGGTACAGGAAGACCTTCAGAATCCTACACCCTGAACATCTGAAGTTACTGTATTGAACCCTGAAACATCCTTCGCCCCTACAGTGCACTTATGGAGCCGCACGGAACTGACCCTGAACCTTCAACCCTATCACCCCCATGCCCTAATCCCGGAGCCCTAATCCTAAATTCCTAAACCCGAATGCCGCCCCAAAACCCTTTCAACTTAAAACACCCGAGCCAACAAAAGGGTTCCTTTAGGAACTCATGTAGAAGCTTTAGGAATTCATGTAGAACCCTTAACTTAAAGTCACTGGCCCAAAACCCAAGGTCCTTGGGAATCGACTACATTATAAGAACCCCAAAAGTTGAACAGTTGAGTTTACAGCCAATAAGTAAAGGAGCGCCTTTGAGGAGCTCTGTCGAGATCCTGATGCCCCCCGCCGGGGCTGGGCTCCCTGCGTGCATGAGCCAGATCGGCCAGAAAAACGTCTCGGCAAGCACTTGGAGGCCATGGGCCTGGTCCGGGGGGGGGGAGGTCTCCCCCTAAGGGGGTCATAAGGGATATAAGGGTGCCGGAAGGGACCTACAGGGCTTGTAGCTTTAGGTATAGCACTGCTGATGGACAAAATCTTGCATGAGGGGATTTGGGGTTGACGCTGCTGCCTATAATGTAGGAGTCTTAATGATGAGAATAGGGTTTGGGGCTCGGCTCCTTGGTAGTGTAGTGAAACTAAAGAACCCTAAGGAATAATGTCGTACTTGTTGAGGCTTCTAGATTATACTCTCCGTTCCATGTTCGCGGGTCTGATTTCTCATCTGCCCTATGCAGAGGCACGAGCCTGGTTAGCCAACAACAGGACCTACCTTCAGGAACAATGGGTCAAGATACTGCTGATGGACAAAATCCTGCATTACCCAATATAAGGAATATACCATAGTTCCCACAGTTTAGAGTCCTTAGGGTCATGCAGGATTTTGTCCATCAGCTGTAACACCGGGGTCTGGGGCTTTGCAGCTTTCTGGACATCTTTAAAGTAATGCTTTTTCATTAGAGCAGGGTTTTGCGATGTATTGGAGTTGTCTGGTATGCTGAAGAATGATGTTTGCAATTGTTGAGGCTGCTTTACAGCTTTCTATGGCTTTGTAAAAGCTGCATTGGGTCTCATAGGCGACGTAAGACACCGCTGAGGGCTCACCGGGTCCCCACCGTCTAGTCAGAACTCAGAACTCCAACCAGGTCTGGAACGCGACCACTTGACAGTAGCGCCGTGGTAGTTACATGGCCTCATACCAAAGTCATGATATTAAAAAGGGAGCCCTATTGAGTTGTCTACGACCAATTCGTCCGACCCCTGTGTGCCGAAGCTGCAAAGCCGTATTGTATGGCTTGGGGATTCAGCTTCGCATACCACTGCAGAGCTGCAAGACGTCTGTCAACCCTACCCGTAAAGAGTCAGACCACAAATCCCGACTAAAACATGCAAGCACTTCACACAGACCCCCAAAATCCCATTTGGCTTCAAACTCTAAACCCTAAGCCCTAGCCCCTAAACCCCTGGCCCTAAACCCTAAAGCCTAAATCCACACCCCTAAACCCGTAAACTCCCAAGCCCCTAAACCCTAAAGCAGATGGGCTCTCCGACGCCTCCGGATAAAACGCCACCCTTGGAGGCCGTCTGAGGCCGCCATAGCCACGGTAGCGTCCTCGGACTTCGCCCTCGGCGCCCTGTCGAGGAAATTCATCGGGTTTAGGATTTCAAGTGTTTTGGGTTTAGGCGTTAGGGGTTCAGGGTTTGGGGGGAAGGGGATTAAGGCTTTCGGTTTTGATAAATGCGAAAGCCCAGTTAGTTGTGGCAGGGTTGTGGTTGAATTGCTTTCAAGATACTGCAGTTTCGTGCAATGTCTGTGCCCGTTTCGGTTTCCGGGAGCAGAGGACATACTTTTTGAAACTCGATAGTTGTAGTTATATGGGGTAGAGCTACAGTATAATCATAGAGGGTCCTTTAAGGGAATATTACAAACCTCACGCAATAAATCCTAAGCCCCTAAACCCGAAACCCCGATAAACCCCGAAACCCTAAAGGAACCCCTAAACCCCCAAACCCTAAAGACACCCCTAACACCCTAAACCGCTAAGCCCCCATAGTACTCCCTCCCAGCCTGTGACAACTTCTCCACAGCGCCAAGCAGGCCCTCCATGGGCCTTCCGCAGGGCTTACCTGGAACCTTCAAAACCTACCGTTTTAGGGTCCCGCATTCCGGTTGATGATATAAATCCTGCATGACCCATGCGCAACCCATAATAAGGAATATACCATAATTCCCATAGTTTAGGGTCCTTAAGGTAATGCAGGATTTATATCATCAACCGTATGAATTCCTCATATAAGTCCTCAAATAGGTAGCTTACTGTTTTAGGGCTTAAGGTGGGCTGTAGGGTTTAGGGTCTGGGGGTTTAGGGGTTTAGAGAGTTGGGTCTGGGGGTAGGGGTTTCGGTGGTTTTGGGCTTTGGGGTTTCGGGTTTGGGGTTTTCGGGGTTGCTATCGGGCTAAAGTTTAGGGCATGTTGCGGGGTTACAGGTTAGGTTTTGGTTTTCTGGCTTTACTGTGCATTGACGCACTTTTCTCCGAAAGCAATGTCAGCACGGCTTCTGCAAGTCTCAGGCCTGAACCTTTCATTTAGGACCTTAACGTAGAAGCCCAAATAATTACCAATACTATTTTGGGGAGGTCCTTAATAACATTATCGTATAATGGGCCCCGAAACCCTATTCTAATTATTAAGGCCCCTATATTAAGGATAAGGAACCACTAAAATAATACAGGTCATTATTAAGGCCTCTATATTCGAACCTTAACCTTCAAACTCCCCATTACAATTATAGTATAATGGGCCCCGAAACCCCATTCCAATTATTAAGGCCTCTGTAGCAACCCAGAGACTCCAATATCCCTTAATCAAGGCATATGCCTTAAATTAACGGAGGATCCCTCATATGATTTAAGGTATGTTCCTTAATTAAGGGATATTGGAGTCTCTGAGAACCTTCAAACTTTCCCCCCTCGATAGCTCTAAACCCTAAACCCTAAACCCCTAACCCCTAAACCCTAAGCCCCTAAACCCTAAACCCCTAACTCTAAACCCTAAACCCCTAAACCCTCAACCGCCCTCGCTCTCCTCACCACAGCACTGGCTGCACCCAGGGCGACGCCGCTCGCCAGGCCGATGAGACCGTCCTTCGCACGTCTGGTTCCCTTTAAAGGGATCTATGGGGGGTTCCTTAAAAGGATCTACAGGGTTCCTTTAAAAAGAGAGGTGTCACGAGTGGGGTTTTTCGAACTCGAATCTTTGAGAGTTTGAACGTAGTACATGTTGGACGGGATTCGAGAGTTTGAAAGTTTGAAAAGTTTGGAGAATGAAGAGTTTGAAGTTTGAAAGTTTGAGAGTTTCGAGTTCGAAAGCGGGCGCGAGTTTGGAGTTTGAAAATTTGAAACCCAGGAAGTTTGAAAGTTTGAAGCTTCGAAGATTGAAAGTTCGAAAGTTTGAAAAGGAGAAGGACCGCTGGAGACGCGTAGGGGTTCACAGAGCAGCCCTCAGGCTCGAGTTCGAAAGTTTGAGAGCTTGGAGTTTGAAAGTTTGAAACCCAGGAAGTTTGAAAGTTTCAAAGTTCGAAAGCTTCGAAGATTGAAATTTCCAAAATTTCAAACTTTGAGGGGTTGCAGGCTTGAAGTTTTGAAATTTCGACAGTTGAAAGTTTGAGAGCCGTGGAGTTCGAAAGTTTGAGATGTTCAAAGTTTGAGAGTTTGGGAGTTTGAAGGTTTGTAAGTTTGAAGAGTTTGAAGTTTGAATACATTGAAAGTTTGATTTTGAAACCATGTTGACGTCCTCATTTTAGGCTCTGGGCCCGGCAACTCCGAGTCCGATTCAATAGCCCGGGACCCCCCTGGGCGACAGGTAGTCCTGGATTTAGGAAGAGTATGAAGGTGGGGAGGGGTTGTAGTTCTGGATTTAGGAAGACCATGGGGGGGCGGGGGGGGGGCCGGGCTTGGAGTCTTCGGGGAACCCCACCGCTCTGTTTAGACTGCAAACGCCCCGCTCTGTTAAGCCGAGAAAAACTTAATGAAAGCGTCTCCCACTTCATACTTCACCAAAAACCAAGATTACGGGCCCCCCCAACCTCATACTTCGTCCAAATCCAAGACTTCGAGCCTCCCCCTTCCCCTTACAGTCTTCCTACAACCAAGATGTTAAGCCCCCCTTTCTCCAACACAGGCAAAGGAGAAAGCAACACGAGAACACTTCAGGGGTTTAAACGCGAAGAATTAAAATTTATCATGAGTGATTAAGAAGCTGTGCAAATGGGGGTGCTCTCTTAAGATCCCCCTCCCCTGATACGTCGTCCAAATCTAAGACGTCGAGGCGTCCCCTTACAGTCTTCCTCAATCCATGACTTTAAGCCCCACCTTTCTCCAGCACACACAAAGGAGAAAGCAACACAAAAATGCTTCAGGGGGCTAAACGCGAAGAACAAAACTTAAGCATGAATGATTTGGAAGCTCTGAAAGGGGGGGGGGGCTGCGCCCCCCCAACCCCCCAACTTGTTTTGGACTGCAAACTCCCTGCTCTGTTAAGCCGCGAAAAAAATAAAACGTAACCCCCTTCATACATCACCAAAAACCAGAGTACGAGCCCCGCCCCCTCATACTTCGTTCAAATCCAAGACTCGAGCCCCCCCAGTCTCCAACACACACAAGGGAGAAAGCACACGAAAACGCTTCAGGTGGATTAGAAGCGAAGAAGACATCATGAATCATGAGTGATTTTGAACCTCTGCAGATGAGGGAGGGGGCTCTGCGCCCCCCAACCCCCCCCTCCCCCCCTCCGCTTATTTTAGACTGCAAGCGTACTTCACCCAAAACCCCCCTTCTTTCATGAATGATGTGGAAACTCTGCAAATGGGGGGGCTGCGCCCCCCCCCCAACCCCCAGCTGTTGTGAGACTGCAAACTTCCTGCTCTCTTAAGCCGCGTTTTCTCCAACACACACAAACGAAAAAAAAACAGACGAAAACGCTTCAGGGGGGTTAAAGACGAAGAAAAGAGCATTATGATCATGAGTGATTTGGAAGGTGATTTGGAGGACTAGGTACTTCACCCAACCCCAGTGATTTGGAGGACTACTTACTTCACCCAACCCCCTCTCTCATGCTTCGCCCAAACCCAAAACTACAAGGCCTCCCTATCATACTTCTTCGCCCATGATTTCCCCCCCCCCCGACTAGTACCACTGATCGCCTGGAAACGTCTTCTCCCAGACACGCAAAGCAGAAAGCCGCACGAAAACACTTCAGGGGGTTTAAAAGCGAAGAAAAGATCATAATAATCATGAGTGATTTGGAAAGTGATTTGGAAGGTGATTTGGAGGACTACGTACTTCACCCAACCCCAGTGATTTGGAGGACTACATACTTCACCCAACCCCCTCTCTCATACTTCGCCCAGATCCAACACTACAAAGCCCCCCTATCATATTTCACCCATGAGCCCCTCGCCACCCCCCCGAATAGTACCACTAGTCGCCGGGAAAAGTCTTCTCCAAGACACACAAAGGAGAAAGCCACACGAAAACGCATCGGGGGGTTAAAAGCGAAAATAATATTCATGTTGGGTGGTTCTGAAGCTTTGCAAATGGAGGGGGAGGGGGTGGATGCGCTTTTAGACAGCAAACTCCCCGTTTGTTTAAGCCGCGAAGAAATGAACCAAAACGTCCTTTGGGCGTGCTTGAGATATACTAGAATCGCCAAAAGAGAAGGCGTGTGTAAGATGTGAAATTAACCGAAAGCGCCAAATGAGTAAGCGTAATACGACAATACGATGACCCGGAAAAGCTAAATGAGGGGTGTGCTTAAGATCGCCAACTCAAGGGGTGCGTTTAAGTTACACGGTGTGCTGGAATCGCCCAATGGGAGCGTAATTAAGATATGTGGTGAGGGGCTATGATGACCGGAATCGCAAAATGAGGGCGAAGTGAACCGGAATCGCCAACAAAGAAGGCGTGTTTGTTCAAGATACTTAATTGAGGTTGCGAACAACACCCATATACGTGACCGCATGTCGAGCGCTTCAAACTCTGAAACTTTTCAAACTCGAACTTTCAAACTGTCAAACTCTCGAACTTTCAAGCTCGAAACTCAGCGGACTTTCAAACTTTGCATCTCGACGCGCTTCAAACCTTCAAACTTTGCAAACTTTCAATCTTTCGAACTCTCAAACTCGCGAACTTTCATCCCTTTCAAACTTTCGATCTCTGAAACTTTCAAACCTTCGAACATGAAACCTTTCGAAGTTTGAAACCTTCGAACTTTCAAACTCGTCACCTCAGCCCAAGCCGAAGAGGAAATCTGAAGCCAACCTTTCAAACTCCGAACTTTCGAACTTTCAAACTTTCGAACTTTCTAACTTTCGAGCTTTCAAACTTTCGAACGTTCGAACTTTCAAAGTTTGAAACCGTCGAACCTTCGAATTTGCAAACTTTCAAAGTCTCGAACTCTCAAACTTCGAAGGCCGATCGAACTCGCCCGCGGGAAAAGTTTGAAGTTTGAGTTTCAAGCAGCCAGTCGAGCTCGAAAGTTCGAGAGTTTGAAAGCTTGAAAGTTTGAAAGTTTCGAGTTCGAAAAGTTCGAAGTTTGACCGCGGCTAGCTTGTGCACACCAAGGTGCACAAACTTTCGAACTCCAGCACTTTTCGAACCTTCAAACCTTCAAAGTTTGAAACTTTCAAACTTCAACCTCCAAACTCTCAAACTTTCAAACCTTCGAGTTCGAACGACCTCGCTCGCGACACCATTCCTTTAAAAAGGGATCTATAGGGTTCCGTAAAGGGATCTATGGGGTTTAGGGTCTACTTGGAGGTTCCTTTAAAGGGACCCTTTTAAGGGGTCTATAAGGCATCTATAGTAGGGTTCTATATGAAATTCAGCCCCTGGTGGTCTTTATCAGTACGTGGAGGGGCAGGGGACTTGGTAAGTCGTTTAATAAGTAGGGTTCTAATTGGGGTAACTCCTTTTAGGGTACTTATAACTCTACTTATCACCTACTTACTAAGGGGGTCTTCATCAATAGAATACGGGAGTTTCCTAAACGAGGGGATCCTGGTATAGTGCCGTAAATGGTAGGCTCCTTGTTATAAGGACCCCCAAAATACGGCACCCCTAAGTGTCGGAAACTCCCATATGGTTCGGGGTTTAGGGGCTCAGGGGTTTAGGGTTGATATGAGGGTTTTGTGCAGGTCCTCATAAGGGGCAAAAAAGGGTGCGACAACTGTTAGGAAGCTAAGGAGATGCGAAACTCTCCCCTGCATATGCCGCAAACAGTACCCCTGACGGGTGTTGGTGCACCTGTAGTCCAGCCACCCTTACTCATCTGCTCCAGAACCCTGCGAAGATCAAGCAAAAACAGTGCCCAGCAGTTGAACAGCTCGAAGTTGTCCAGGGGTATGTAGGCTGCTAGCGCAGCTGCTTATGGATGCTCAGGACTTCGTAAGATGGTCCTTGAACAATTGAATGCCCTGATCCACACGTATGTTGTGGTTGGCAATCCTCCGACTTGACCAAGCCCCGTCTTCATCACTCATGTCGTCTGGCACGTGTTTTACGAACTCTCTCTCACCCATGGACGCGAGTTCAGCACATGCCGGGCAAGGTAGTACAAGGCCTTGAGCTCGCTTGTGCCTCTGAAGATCAAGAGCTTATTTCTCAGCTTGACCTCAAGTACGAAATCGCCAGTGGTGGGCCATTTGATCCCCTTCGTAGCCAAGTACGTTCCAAGATCCAGCAACTCACCCCTGTTGTATTTGCTAATGATGGGAGGCCATAAGGGAGGTTTGAGATGCTTGGGGTGGGGATTCCCTAATATGAGCCCTATTATGAGAACCCTAATCCCTACTAAACCCCTATAGGCTAAAACCCCTTTTGGCCTCCTATGAGCTACACAGGCTCTCAGCACCATTGTTGACAAAGTGCATTGGACTGGTGGCAGGGCCTCGGACCCAGAGAATCCAATATCCCTGAATTAAGGAATATTCCTTAAATCATATTAAGGATCCTACTATAATTTAAGGTATATTCCTTAATGAAGGGGTATTGGAGTCTCTGGGTTGTTCTGAGCCCCAGACCGTTTCAGGATTGCGCTTATCTGCCAACAATGTTTTAAGGGTTGTCCAGGGTTTAAAGAGTTTAATATACAGGCCTTGATACTTAGAGTAAGGTCCGCCGACCCTGGCGGCGTGTTGGGTGGGTTTCCGCAAACCGGGCGCACCCTGGGGGGCCCCTCCCCCCCTCTCCCCCCTCCCCTCCTCTCCCCCCTCCCCCCTCCTCCCTCCCCCCTCCTGCCCGCCTCCCTCCCCCCCTCCCCCTTCCGCCCCCTTTCCCCGCCCACCCGCCTTTGCCCCCTTCTTCCTCTTCAACCTTGGCATCTCCGCTCCAAAGTGCTCCTTGTTCCTACTTCGTGATCGTCGCGCAGCCTCGCGTGCTTCCGCCTCTTCCCCCCGTTTTGTCTCACAATCTTAGAAGCGCACCAGCGAAGCTTGTCAACTTGAAGGTTCCCGTTTAGTCTCACAATCTTAGAAGCGCACCAGTGAAGCTTGTCGGCTTGAGGGTTTAGGACCACTGTGACCGCGAGTAGCGGCTCTTGGCGTCTGCTTCTAGAACTAAACCTACGGGCCTCGCGGACACCAAACGACTTTGCCTGCACAAGTGCATTCGGCTTCTGGTCTGTCGCCCACGGGGTCGGCGGCTTGAGCCGGAGGCTCTTAAATCGGGCAGCGCTTCGCTGCCCTGTATGGACTGAGCTATGGCTCAGACGAATGAGCTTCGTCTGCGAAGCAGAAGCCACGACCGACAGTGCCGCCGACCCGCCCCGGACCCCGCATCATCGGACCCTCGTTTCTCCCTCGGGCCGCGCGGGGCCTGGCCCGAAGGCGTCTCGGAACGCGCACGCGTTTTGCAGCCATTCCCCGCGGTGTGGCGGGTTTCGGGGCCGCCGTGGACGACGCCAGGAGGCGAGCCGGCGAGCATCATGAGCCCTCGGGCGCCCGCAACCGGCGCCGGCGGCGCGACGTGGGCGCGAAGTCATAACTCCCAAGTTTTTGAGTGGGTTGCGGAAGCCGCCAAAGGGCGCGCATCATGAGCATCAGCGGGGTCCGGCGGACGGGGGGTGCGGGCTACATGCAGGGCCGACGGGGGCTGAGAGCCTACGATCACCCACAAGTTGCTCACTTCGGGCCTACGTTGCACTTATCTATATACCGCGGGTTTCTGACAACAGCTCGCGCTGCCCGCACCTGGGCGCAGCCCCTAAATTCTGTTTTTTCGGGGCTCTTTAAACGGGTGCATCAAGCTGCGGTCACAAGCTGTTAAGGTTTACTTCATCATAACACTAGAAGAACGGTTGCACAGCTGCCTGGGTACTACCTGGCGATCGAGTCACAGCCTTCATGACCGAAATAAGGGCGCAGGAGCCGCAGAGAAGTTTAGGGTTAGGGTTTTCGGGTTCAATGGCAAAGTCCGGTCGTAGGAGGGTGAAGGGCTTTAGGGTTTAGGGTTTGGGGTTTAAGGTGGGGGCAAGCCAAAAGCATGACCAACGCAATAGCCCTTCCAGTAGTCTCCCGATGCAGTTCCTTTCCAGGCTAAACCCCTATACCTGAAAGCCAAAAGACCTAAACCCTAGACATTTACTGTATCCGTGTTTGGAATTTCATGTTCGAGCTACTGTAGCCACTGTTTCTCGGTGAGGACTCGATCTAACCAACAAAGGCTCAACCAAGGCCGAACTACGTTGGAGAGTCTTCGTCTACTGCAAGTTTCCTTCAAATGTTTCTACAAGGGGGCCTGTCATAGGGGCCATAATGATTAGAATAGGGTTTTGGGGCATAATATTAGTATAGAAGTATAATTAGAACAAGGAGCCCTAGGCAAGAGAATGCTACGGTTGATGATATAAATCCTGCATTACCTTAAGGACCCTAAACTATGGGAACTATGGTATATTCCTTATAATAGGTAATGCAGGATTTTGTCCATCAGCAGTAGTAGTACTTCTTCAGGCTTATAGATGAGAGCCTTCACCCTAGGCACGGAAAGTTACAAGGCCGCTCCTCGTTCGCTTGCTTGAAGGGCTCCTGGCAAAGTTGTGTAACATGGGGGCCTTAATAATTTGCATCGGGTTTGGGGGGGTATTCATATTTTTTAACAAATATGCTATACTTATCATGCGCAGGCTTGGGGTAGCAAGGTTTCTCTCGTATTGCCCTTGTGCGCTTGCGTGTGCCCGCTTCTTGGTGTTAGTATGTTTCCCAGCGGGGGGCGAGGGGACCCAGAGACTCCAATACCCCTTAATTAAGAAATATTCCTTAAATCATATTAGGGATCCTACTATAATTTATAGGCATATTTCTTAATTAAGGGGTATTGGAGTCTCTGGGGAGTGTTAAGCTGTCGAGCGCGGATCCCGATCTCGCATGCTCTTAGGAGACTGTGTTTCTGGGGGCCTGTTTTGTGTCAGGGCCAAGGTCTATGAAATCCCGTAAAGGAACCCGATAAACCCCTTCAAAGAGGCCTAAAGCGCCCTGTGGCGCTAAACTCACACCCCAAATGGGAGTTTCCGACAATTAAGGGGTACCTTATTTTGGTGTCCTTACAATGAGGATCCTACTATTTAGGGTATATATTCAGGTCCCCAGCACGAAAAGCACGGTACATACTAGGGCTTCCTTATCATCCCTAAATCCCTAAATAACCATACACCCCTAAACCCTAAACCCCCAAGACCCAAATCCCCTGAAGGAGCCCCAAAACCCAGAGACTCCAATACCCCTTAGTTAAGGAATATACCTTAAACTATAGTAGGATCCTTAATATGATTTAAGGGATATTCCTTAAATAAGGGGTAGTGGAGTCTCTGGGGAGGACTCGCACCTTGACCACTGCCGAGATGCCCTCGGAGATGCCTGTAGCAATGCTGGCATAACCGAGGTCGAGACCTGCCCCCGCGCCGATTTCGGATTTCGAGTTGAGGGTTGACAGGTTTAAAGTAAAAGCCAGAAAGTTGGAATATGATTATCCTAAACCCTTTATGGTAAATTCTAGGGTATCCTACCCTGAAACCGTATTCCAACTTTCTGGAGTTCCCTTTTGGGTTTAGGGGTGTCGGGGTTAGGGGTTAGGGGTTTAGGGCTTAGGGTGTTTTTACAGAAACAGCAGCAAGAATGAGGAGGAAACTAACAAGAGTTTCGGGTTGAGGCCGTTTAAATGACAGCAGAAACACTACCAAGAATGATGAATGAGGAGAATAATACGTGTTTAAGATCTAAAGCTAAGGTTTATGAAGTAATGACAATGAGCATGGCTAACACTGATCATAAGAAGAACAGATGTCAGATGATTAGAGCTTAGATTTAGCTTAGATCTTACATAGGCTCGGGACCTGTCTAGCTGGACTAAGCACGTTCGGCAAGTATCTTGCTTGTTTCTGCTGTTGTTGAAGCCCTTCTACAAAATACAGCCGCACCCCTTTCTCTGAATATCTCTGAAAAAAGCTGAATACATCTGAACATATTCGAATACATTCCGCCTAGGATGTAAAGAAGAACGCTCGCAGCACACGGAACCCTAAACCCTAAACGCACCTTCCGTCAAGTTCAGCGCCTTCCGATCGCCTGGCGAGTCACGTGCCTAATGTAGGAACCTGATCAAGAAACCCTGGGGCCTTTATTAGGGGTCTATCAGGGTTACTACAAGGGATCTATAAGGGGTACCTGCTATGGAAGCGAGTTCAAGGTTCCTTCATGTTCCTTCCAGGGTGCTTGAGTAGGGCTTTGGGTTTAGGGTTGTAGTTGTAGGGTTTGGGGTTGCAGGGTTTAGGGTTTGGAGAGTTCCGGGGGCAAGTTGTTGTAACTTCGATATCGGGACTCTGAGTGGAGTACTAAGCCCTGAATTGCCTTTGTCCCTTTCATCGCTGTTTTCAATACTAGGGGCATCTCGCATGTAGCAGTGACTAGACGGCTGCTCGTGCTATATCTTACTCACCCGCTAGTGCGAATCATGTGCTTGCTGATGCATCAGTTGTTGCTGATTACTAGCATTATGCCTTTGAGCTCATGGTTCTCCTTACGGAGACCGGTTTGCGAGTTGTCATCACTTTGACTGGTACTCGTAGTCGGGACCCTTAGCCGTTGTTTCTGCAGTATCTGTGTTGGTTCTGACTGTTGTTGCTACCGCGGCTGCTTTTCTTTCTATTGTGCTGGCTGGGTGCATGTCTTATGGTAGAGGTTGAATCTGCCGTTGTCTTTGATGCGACAGTTTCGTATTCCAAACCTTAAACACTTTATCCCCAAATCCCTACTTAGAGGCCTACGAGACTTAGTAAGTAGGTTATAGGTACCTCAAATGGAGTTACACCAACTATGACCCTACTTATAGCCGGCTTACTAAATCCCCTCGGCCTCCAAGTACACAGCGTGCACTTGTGCAGACCTCAATAACGTATAGGGCGAACAGATGGAAGAAAGACGACCCCGCCATCAATGCGGCAGCCCGCCAGAGATTCTGCGGCTCCGCCATGCGCCCGACGCACCGACGACACCGTCGACGGCGAGGGCGTTCCTCAGGCGCTGGCTTGATGCCGGCCCAACGACCGGCATTTCAAGCGCTTGTCTTCCCACAGCTCGACTTGCCGCAAGACGCGACCGTAGGTTGCCATGAGACCGGAGGTTTGTGTCGCTCCTGCCCGCTCGGAGCTTGTTGAGTTGCAGCAGCAGTAAGCACGCTTGCGCAATACGTGCCTACAGTAGAAGCCAGAAAGTTGGAATATCATTATCGTAACCCCTTTAAGGTAAATTATAGGGGATCCTACCATGAATCCATATTCCAACTTTCCGGAGTTCCCTTTAGGCGGAGGGTCGAGCCAGTGCTCGATGTCGCTAGGAACGTCTTCCTGCCGCACCACCAGTTCTACATCCTGCCCCACCATGAGCAGTCAGCATAGTCCGGGGTGCGCGGCTGCTCAGCACTGGAAGATGATGCACCCACACGCCTTATATTAATTGTTTCATGGATATGGGGGTGGAGAATTTTGAGCCCCACTCTGATCCCAGCCGAACCAGAAACCACCTCAATTCCCCGCCCTAAACCCCAGCAGAACCCCCGCAGGCTCCCAAAGATACTTGATATCAAACCCGTCAAGTTTAAGCCCCTTATGAAACCCTGAAAAAGCTTTGTGCAAGCCGAAACCTGTAAACCCTAAAAACCCAAACCTCAAGGCCACACAAAATTCCTTGAAATCCTACATCGTGGATCATGGCGATCAGTGGCTAGGGTGATCAACGAGGCAGCAATAACTACAGCTACTCAAATCTCCAATTCAGGTTCTTATGCGTAACCTTACTAACTAAGTCCCAAGAATCTTGAAACCCACGCCCCGGCAGATCTGTTTGAGGATCCCCGTACTTCCTAAGTCACAAACTGGGCTTTGAAGTAACCAGGGAAAAAGTATAGACTTTCTTTTCATAATTGGTTCCCTTTAAGTAACAGATCCCCAAGAAGTATTAAAGTATGGTACTCCAAAACCCAGCAAATCTCCCAACTCTGAGCGGCCGACTGCCCATTGGCTGCCCAAGTGAGCTTCCAACTGTGTCCTGGAGTTTGGTGTTTCGGGCTAGGGTAGTTCCTTTAAAGGGCTCCTTAAAGGGGTATAAAAGGGATCTGTAGTAGGGGCCTATCGTATAGTACAGGGGCCTTGATACCCATGGGCTCCATGGTAGTTCCTTTTGGGACTACTTTATAAGATTCTCTATAAGAACCACTGAAAGGAACGACTATGGAGCCCATGGGTAGACTGAAACGGTGTAATACAGGGGCCTTTAACAATAACCTCAACTATTTAGGGGATACCTGATTATACTACGAAGTATACGATGTCTCACAACCCTATTCGAATTTTTATGGTCCGTTTATTACAGAAGCTTCATAGAGCTGTCGGCTCCAATAGTTCTATAGAGGCTTGCTTCAGGGGTGAAGCATCTTTCCCTTTACCTTAAACCCTCTAACCCTCAAAATCTGGAGTTGAGGACTTCTTTCAGAGAGTTTGTCTTTTAACAGTGATGCAGATTTGTGAGGTTTTCTTGGCGGCTTGGGCTGTTGAGGGTTCGGGGATTCTGTACGAAGATTTTGAGCGTTCAGGAAGGAGTGAAAAGGTGCAGTCTCGGTGTTTTTTCATTTTGTCAACGGCTGAGGGAGGATCAAAGTTCCTGGCATTTCGGGGTCTGGTCGCTTCGAGGGGGATCTGGGTTTTTCAGATTTTTAGCGTCTTCTCTTCCACACGCGTGACAAACATGGCTTGATTCTCCTCAAAGCCTGACGGGAGTCCAAGTAATCAAAGCACCTTGCAAAGGCAGTAGTGTCGAACGGGCCGGGCCTTTTACATCACGATCGCATTGGGCTTTCTACGCAATGGCCCCTCAAAATTACTGATATTCTTGCTTATGCCCCCCAGCGTGTACTTGTCCATATAGATATATGTATGCATGAAGTACATATTCAGAGTATATTCGCAATCTATTGCTCCAAAAACCGTAGTTTTAGATAAGATACGGATCCGAGAACTCTGAGTTTCATGAACCCCCGTCTAGGTGTCGATTTCAACAGTCCTCAAAATCATGTGTAATTCGTGCTCTTTATACAAACCAATGAAGGGAATCAAATCGGTACCTAGGAAATTTTTCGAGTTCCCAAACCCTAAACCTAAAATTATCCCAAATCATACCTACCTACAGTCTCCCTTGTACTTCCTTTTTTCGGTTTAACCAATCTGAAAAGCAGGATTCTATAAGGTATCCCCAAAAAAGGACTCACAATGCAGACTACAGGCAAAACAGGGGCCTTTATAATGACAAAAGCTAGGAACCCACACAAATAGTATTGGTAATTATTACAGCTTACCTTTGGGAAGAACGGGGTACAATTATAACTACTATTACAAACATTCTTCCATTCCCTACTAACCAAAGGCACGTAATGGGGCCCCAATATTAGACTGTCTCGGTCCTTGAGGGATCCCGAGACTTTCGCGAAGGACCCTAAGGTGCCTTCAATGGCTGCAGGTGCTTCAGGGTTTGGAGGGTTGATGGGTTGAGGGTCAGGGGTTTACGAGCTTAGGGGCTCAGACCTTTAGGGTTTTAAGTTTTGGGGGTTTCAGGGCTTGAAGTTTAGGAGGGTTCAGGTTGCCCTTCTAGGCTCCTTCAGGTTTAGGAAGCACAACACCTTACGCCTGCAACTGGGTTGAGGTTCAAAGGGTCAGGGAGTCTGTGCACCTCACATGAGGGGATGCTGCGGATAGGGCTTTAGCTGTATTGTATTAGGTGTCCCGTTAGGAATCACCGGTTTTCCTAGTTTAGCATGTATATAGAACCCTTGAGAGTTTATCTCGCAAAGCCAACGGGTGGTGGGCTTGTTCTGATTTGGCAGCCATTTTGTTGCCGCGCGGCACTGGAACTCAACAATCATGCAGAAAGAAATGGACGTACATGCTCAGCTAAGGTGGCGCACTCGAAAGCCACTATGACGGTACAGGAAAGCTCTTCCCACTGGGTTCTGCTTCCAGCAACCCCCAAGCCGTGAATCCGATGCACCCAAGTCTCTTGAAGTATCCTTTCAACTTACTTCTCACTATCCTAGGGGAACTAGAGGTTAAATTTCGGCATTTATATAAGGAGTATGGTACCGCAAAAAGGTTCAGGTTACCTACTCCAGGACTAAGTGAAGGAACCCCTAAGACCCCTAAACTCCGAAAACGCACCCCAAAAACTCAGCCTCCGAAGATTCCTTCGGCGAGGTCCGAGACGCCGCCTCAATCGGCTCAGGATGCTAATGCTGAAACCCTATGCTTCCAAGGACCTTATAGTTAGGGCCCTAGACCTTTTAAGGACCCAATATCAAGGTCCCTTGAAGCATAGGGGAAAGTGTAAAACATCTTTTGAGGTTTTGAAGTTTTCCTAGAATCGTGATTCTCGGGTTTTGCTTATTGCGTTTACAGGCTTATTGCACAAGTATTGAAAAGGCTTGCAGCCTTACGCTGGTACCCCTTGTTTTGAGACTGACATATTGCCCGAAACAACATCTGATAGAAACCCGAATAAAACAAAAGGCTGCCGGATCTGAAAACCACAAAATAAGCGATACAGAACTAAACTTACTCACAGTTGCTCCCGAGCCAGCCACAAGTAGCCCTTGGTAGCCATACAATACGAGGATGTTGCAAACGTTGTTTAAGAAGGTACTGTCCACACCCCTCCTAAGAAATCTGAGGCAAACCCTCATCAACGAACGCTATGAGGAAGCCTTATGAAGAACCCATATCAAACCCTTCAAAAGAACCCATGTCGACTCCTTTGACAAGGAAACTCTACAGAACCATTCTATTGTAGAAGCCAAAAAGTTGGAACATGATTCTCCTTATGCCCTCAAAGTAAAGTATTAAGCATCCTAGCCTCCTAAACCCGTGTTCCAACTTTCTGGGGTTCGCTGTAAAGTAAAGGCAACAAGAACCCTTACAGACACCCTAAACACATAACCTGGATAAGAAGCACCAAATGAATACCCAATAATCATTCTAATGCTTAAAAACAACAATACTGAGGCAACGCAAATTACGATGTGTTCACCACCCGAAAGCAAGACAACGCTGCAACTACCGAGGTTTCCGGAACTCTGAATAACGAGGAATTGCAAATGCGCGAAACACCGACGGCACCGATGCGACAGCGCTTCGAGTCTAGGAAATGCTGCAAAACCGATTCAATCCGCATCTCGGTTTGCGCGTTTACGTCATGTCGGAGCCAATAACAACAATACTAATAGTTGCAATGGTGGTAGTAATAACAACAAGCATAAGAACCACAATAACAATACGAATAACTCGTCTACTAACCCTGAACCGCTAAACTCCAAACTCTACCTGGCCTAAACCCCAAACAACACAACTTTTTGAAGGACTTAGAAAAAGAAGTCATATTAGGGAACCCTCAAAGAGTAAGCTACTTGGAGGCCAGGTAAACCCTAAACCCGAAACCCGCTTAAGTCTTCAACTGAGGATGCTGATTGTCGCCCCTATAGATCCCTCTAAAGGACCCTAATCCTAACCCCTGCTTTCTTTATAGATCTCCAGGCCCCTATATGAAGTAAAGAAAAATCCTAGGGAACCCTAAAAAGGGATGTAATTTGGGGTCCAAGTAAACCCTAAACCCTTAAAGCATACTATACTTTGGGCCCAATGTACCTGTAAGGAGTACTCTAAGGCCAAAGTATATATGCAAAGCCAAAACCCTAAACCCAAAACCCCCACCCCTAAACCCGCTTAAGTCTTCAACTGAGGATGCTGATAGTCGCCCCTATAGATCCCTTTAAAGGACCCTAATCCTAACCCCTACTTTCCTTATAGATCGGGAACCCTAAAAAGGTGAATTTTTCGGGCTCCAAGTAAACCATCCCTTTAAAGGAGCCCTCATCCTGAGGATGCTGCTGCCAAGGCCGGCTCTTTGTCCCAGCACCTCCGAAAGAAAGGGCGAAGTGGCGAAGTCTCGGGCTTTGCGTGTTTACGGTTTAGGGGTTTAGGGCTCAAGGGGTTTAGAGGCTTAGGGCTTAAGGGGTTTAGGGCTTCATAGTCGAGGGAAACAAGACAAAGGAAAACTACACGGTGGAGTCTGACTTGTGCAATTAAACTATAGAAAGATCTGTCTATCTAACGACTATAGCCCATCACAGCCCTTAATATCAAGAACCTTGAGACCTAAACGTCTTTGTCGGACTCCTTGTCAAAGACTTATAAGGTGGACGCGGAAGAGTCTGGATGGAAACTTTGTAGGCGAAGATGGTAAGGTGGGACATTCTCAGACTCTTTGACAGTGGCTGAAGCAAGGCAGATCGGGCACGCGGCCGCTGCTGGGGCAGCAAACTCAGGGGTCACGTAAACGCGCAGAGCCCGAAGGGCAGCGCCGGCGCCTGACGCAGGCGTGGGGGGGTGCACAAGGGGTGTCTGGTCAAGGAGCTCGTGTGGAGCAGCGGGGCTGTCCGGCACGGTCATCGCGGGGGAGGCGCGAGATTGCCATGCTGCTTCCCCCCGCCCCCAGATTGTCATGGCGTGACAGTCCTGCCCACCCCCCCCAGATTGTCACGACATGGCTAGGGGTTTAGGGCTCAAGGGTTTCGGGGTGTGAGGTTTAGAGTTTAGAGGTTTGGGGTGTAGGGATGGAGTTCTCTCGGGCTATCTACGGGAAGGTAGGGTCCAGGGTCAGAAAGTTCGGGGCAATGACGAGCCCTGAGGAACCGTGGCAACAAGTACCTTTTGGCCCGGTATAGTCGTGTCTACGTAGGTTCTTGAAATGCCCAGGTAGGGGTTGGAATTGACGGGTCCTCAGGGCTGGTATAAGGTTTACGGTTGAGGGGTTTAGGGCTTACTTGGAGGGGCAGGGGACTTAGTAAGTCGTTTTATAAGTAGGGCTACAATTGGGGTAAATCCAATCAGGGTACTTATAACTCTACTTATACCCTACTTTCTACTGTTGATGATATAAATCCTGCAGTACCCATAATCAGGAATATACCATTATTCCCATAGTTTAGGGTCCTTAAGGTAATGCAGGATTTATATTATCAGCCGTAAGTCCCCTGCCCCTCCAAGTAGGTAGGACTTGACGAGTGTTTTGTGAGAATGGGCTCCGAGGGTCAGGGAAGGAGCTCTGCTTGGATGCATGTGGGAGTTTCCGAAAATTAGGGGGTATCTTGGGGTTCCCTTAAAAGGTCAGGTTACTAGAAGGGTTCCTCTAAAGGGCTCTATAGGGATTTAGAGTTTCCGAAAATTAGGTGTACCTTATTCCGGGTCCTTTTAATAAGAAAATAAGGATCCTACTATCTATGGTGCTATACTAGGGTCCCCTATTTTCGGAAACTCCCAATGTATGCATCATGCATGTATGGGCTCATACCAACAGGCGGTCTCGTTTGGATTCCCAAACTATACGGTGTCGTATCAAGATTAGACTTATTCAAGCTTCCCCAAAAGGTGAACCGAATTCGACAGCTATCCGAAAAGCGAAGAATGGTCGACTCCAAAGCCAAAAAAGCAGGCCGCTACACCCTGGCACTTCAATGGACGGACCCTTTACCGTAACCTTCATGTAGTTTACAGTTGGGGTTCCGAGTGCCCCAATTGGGATCCCCTTATCTATGACCCTATGTAGCACTTACAGACGGAGCCCTTGAGCTTGGAAAGACATCTTAAGGTTAAACGATTGCGGGAAGATGCGGGAAGGCTTTTCTCATGAGGGGTCGATGCTAAAGCTTTCTACAAACGCGACAGCACGAAGAGTTTTGATGCCTCTTCCTTCGTCTTGCTGAAGAAGGACATCACGCCGCTGCCGATCTCATCCAGCCTGAGCGACTGTCTTGGGTTCAATACAAACCCTGATGTCTACTTAGAGGCCCAGCGGACTTAGTAAGTAGGTTATAAGTAGAGTTATAAGTCACCTAAATGGATCCAAGTTGACCTCCCTTGCTTGAAAGGATTTGGTGTTAGGATCGGAGGGGGAACCCATATCGGAAATCTACTTTGGAGGCTTAGGGCTCTATGTTGTTGTAGGGACCGGAGGGGGATTCCTTATCGGGAATCTACCTTAAAGGTTTACGACCTTATGTTTTAGGGACATAGGAGCCTTGGGCTTTAGCATGTTCAGGAAGTGGCAGGCTCACACCAGCGACTCCCATACTCTCAAGTGAGCAGTGCTTGAAGGCTCAGGAGACTTAGTACCTGGCACCTAGACTAACTCATTGTTGGGATAGGATCAAACATGTACATTTTTATTCCTTATTGGGTTTAAGTACCGATAACGATGTAAGGTGTTACCTAACTATGACAAAGTAGAACTTGGGTACGGCCATAATCCGGACGATGCCAATCTAGGGCACTGGAGGGGTATGATATCAACCTGCCCTGGTTAGTCTCTTCGCGAATTTATTGCCTTTGACTGTCATGTAGGCCTTTGGTTCCTAACCCCACCTTCAAGGAAAGGGGTGCATTACGTAGTGGTCTCCTTAGCCTGGAAGGCCCGTCTTGGTTCTGTTTTACTTCATGTTCCAATCCGGGTCTTCTACGGGGCTTCGGAATCTGGTTCGGTTTTGGGGAACGTTGCAGCATATCCATAAACAGTCTCGAAGGGGACATCGCCAATGTCGACCTGAACAAGATGAAGACACCAACTGCCACAGCGGGAGGGCGACGGCGAGTGGAGCCTACCCATCCATCCCGTTGCCAGTCGGCTTGAATCGCTGCCATTATTTTCAAAGAAGCCGGAAGTAAAGGGAACAAGTGTTATGTAGAGGCCTTACGGTTTTTAGGAGTCCTTTGTACTATAGTTACACAACTATAATAAGCAACGCCCAAACTAGTATGGGTAAACAAATTAAGGCCGCCCCTACTAACAAGGTCAAGCTTCCGTGGCGAGGACGGGATTGTCACGAAGACTCGATACTACCATGTGGTTCTTAGCAGGAATGGGGGAATGGATCATGGAGACTATTACTGGGGATTATATAGGGACTTCTTGGGATCCATTCCTCCATTCCCTAACCCCTAAACCCTTCAGATCCCTTTAAAGGATCCCTTAAAGAGGCCCTAAATCCTCATAGGGATTTAGGGATCCCTACTAAGCACCAGGCAGTGGACCCTAAGCCTGCTGAAGCCAAGCTGTAGCCCTTAAGGGCCGGTTGCCCCGGTGCGTTGTCCCCCTACCCTGCATCCTCCCTTGTGGATGTCAGGGCGGGAGGCACGTGGGCAGAACATTCATGCGACCTTCTACATGCTTGAATCAACTTCTTTAGGTTATGCGCCCAATGCGTGCGAAAAAGCTATGCGCTACAGACATGCGTCTCTGCTGCGCCGAATCATGGTGCATCCTACTGCTTGGAGGACTTTGTCAGACCAGCACGCCACCACAATTAAATGCTGCCGCTATGGACTTGGTCGATGGAGTGGGGCTGCAATGGCGAGTAAACCATTGACGGCACCATCATCCAGGAGACGTGGGATGTTGGTTGCAAGGGAAGGCTGCCTTGGCAGAGGAAGATGAGGTAGCCGAGAGGCAGAAATCGTCTTCAGGCACGTAGGTGTCCTTGGTGCGGTGTCGTGTACGGGCGCGCTCTGCTTGGGATGATGCCTGAAGCCGTGGTTAACGCCATGGTGGAAGGTGAATCCTGAGTAGATTTTGCGTAGCCGGCCCACTGCCGGGGACAGGGGGGAGCAGTAACAGGGCACAATGCAAAGCCACAGCATGCGTTGCCATAGATGCTCGTCTCTTGGAAAGGATGGACAGCTTGTGAAGAGCGCCCAGCCTCCTGCCGGATGGCAGGCCGAGGGGGGTGCTGAAGCCAAGCTGTAGCCCTTAAGGGCCGGTTGCCCCGGTGCAATGTCCCCCTACCCTGCATCCTCCCTTGTGGATGTCAGGGCGGGAGGCAGGTGGACAGAACATTCATGCGACCTTCTACATGCTTGAATCAGCTTCTTTAAAGCCCTAAACCCTAGAGATCCCTTAGGAACCCCCATTCTTTACTAAGCACCAGAGATACCAGGCTGAATGAAACGGCCGAGCCCCTCGGTCGACGCAAATTTGCCTATGTGATGAGACGCACACAAGAGTCTGCCATTGAAGACTGAGTGGGTATAGGGGCCGTATAACACTTAGAACAGGGTTCTTCTTTAAAGGGTTCTATAAGGGCTACTGTAAGGATTTAGTACAGGGGCCTCGATAATTAGAAGAGGGTTTTGGGGTATATTATACCTATAGTGAGGAACCCTAAGAACGATGTTGGAAATTAGGTAACCTTCTGTATTCACCGCGTTTCACTGGCGTCTGTCCACGAAGAGACAGATTATAGGCAACATCGCACCGACCTGTGTATTTTAGGGTTTAGGGGCTTTGGGTGTAGGGCCTGGCCCCTTCGCGTGGATAGCTCAAGGTACAAAACATACTGCCTTCACACACGAGGGCCAATCTTGCGGTCTAGATCCTTCAACCTCTGAACTTAAAACCCTACACCCTGGACCCCAAAACCTAAATCTCAACCGCCACACCCGAAACGCTAAACTCGACACTCTAGACCCTCAAACAATGGCCGTAAACTTCAAACCCCCGGGTTTGAGGCTATTACTGGGCGATTCAAGAAACTATATAATACACCATAGGCCTAGACCTACAACGACGGTAAGCCCCCCAGGTTTGTTAGTGGTTCAGAGCGTAAAGGTACGTAGATCCTAGACCCTAAACCGTCCTAGAACCTAAACCCTGAACCCCAAGCCTCTAAAGCCTAAACCCTAAACCCCTCACCCCTACTAAAGCCCCAAACCCTGCTACACCCGACTAAGCCCTTCAACCCGTAAACCCTTAAGCCCGTAACCCCTAAACCCCTAACCCCTGAACCTTAAACCCTGCCACAACCTTTAGACCTTTTACCCGGAGACCTGTAACCCTAAACCGCTCAACTCCTGACCCCTAATCCCTAAAGTCCTATCTGAACCTACCAAAACCTACTTTTTTGTAGGGCCCCTATAAAATCCAAATTAGGATTGATAACAAGAACCTACAAAAAAGTAGGCTATGGTAGTTTAAGGTAACCCCTAAACCCTTAATCCCTAAAGTCCTAACCCCTAGACCCCAAACCCCGAAACCCAATGATCCCAAAAGCCCTAACCCCTAAACCCCCCACGTTCCTAAATCCTTAACGTTTTATCCCCTAAGCCCTTGTAAATCCCTTATAGCTCCCTTAAAGGAACCTTTAAAGGAACCCTTTAGTCCCTAACCCCTAAACCGCAAGATCCTAAATCCCTAAAAGGGCTCCAGTAAAGTACCCTGAGTAGTATGGCCAAATTAAATTTTAGGGGATCGACTTTCCAGCTCCTCCCGGGGGTCTGGGCTAAGATCCCAAAGGCCCCGGCAGATTCGCCGGATCGCCGAGCAGCTGCAGAGATCCGACCACCGCGCCCTGTTGGGCGGAGACCCAAACGTGCGGTCTAGGGACTTTAGGTTTCCTTTGAAGGGATCTATAAGGGTTCTGAAAGGGATCTATAGGAGTTTTAGGGCTCAGGGTTTAGGTTTCTTTTGCTTTTATTAAGAGTTGAGGGTTTATGGGTTTCAGGGGTTCAGGGGTTTGGGGTTTAGTAGGGTTTAGTAGGGTTTAGGGATTAGTGTTTCAGGGGTTTAAGGGGTTTAGGGGTGGTTTAGGGGTCTTAAGGACCAATGCAGGGAGTTCTTTTAGGAAGTTATGGTCTTTAAAGAGGGTTTTGTGTGGTTTGATAGGATATTCCTTCTAGCATCTCCTCGAGGGCTCCTATGTGGGGGGTTTCCTTGAAGGGCTCCTTACAAAGAAATAATTTCCTTCAAAAAGGTCCCTTCAAGGGTTGCTCCAAACATACCCCCCAAACCGTATTCTTAAGGTGTCCTTTTAAGGGTACTTCTAAGGCTTCCTTCAAGGGCCGGATCAAGGGTTCCTATGAGCAAGGCTACGGGCTACGGGGTTTAGTGTATTCAGACACAGGGATCCCAATTCTCCTTCTGTTTTCAGGGTTCTAGCTGGATCATCACCTACTATTCTGTAGGGTTTGGATACAGGGAGTTCTATGAGAAACTTATGAGGTTTAGCCAGGTTCGCCCTAAGGCATCAGGGATGAAGGCTTCTTTAAGGCTACCAAAAGGGCCCCATTTCGGGTTCCTGTCAGGGTTCCTGTATGTGCGCTTGAGATTTCGGATTCGGTCTTGCCCAATTTGGTCCGTAAGGGGCTTATGATTGAAAGTTCAAGGGTTTCGGGTCCGGCACTATGTTTAGACTTTCTTTTTCAGTATTCCTATAAGGGGCCCCGGTGAGAGACTTCTGAGGTGTGGGGTTTAGGTTCGGGTTTGGGGTCTCGGGGACTGGGGTCTAAGACTGCCGCAACATGTGGCCGCTTCTCAAACTCCATGCCAGGATGAGGGAGGGTGCTCTTTACCAAGCTTGCCAACCTTATAGTTTAAGGCTCAAAGGTCTTTTCAAGTCTTTCAACTACTATACTACGGGGTTTTGGAGTTTTTGGGGAGCCTTAAGAGGCAAGGCTCATCTACCAAGGGCGTCTTGTTGCGCTTTCGGCTCTATGATGCAATCCCAACCGTGAGCCCGAAATCCCAAAATCTGAACCCCACACCCGAGATGCACCAACAAATCGCCTGAACCAGAGCCCCTTAAGCCTTCCAAGGAGTCAGGCTTGATGGTTCTAAGGAATGGAGAAATTAAGGGAAAAAACCAGGGATCCCTATCTCAAACCAGAAGGGTTCTGTAGTGCTTGGGGTCTAAGCCTTCGCTGAACAGGCCCTACCCAGACCTGCGGGAGGATCCAAAAAGTAGATCCCCTAATTTGGGGCCCTATACTACCAAGAGTACTTTACAGGAACCCCCCATTAAGGGATCTACTTTTTGGATCCTCCAAAGGGGGTCTGGGTAAGTACATGACCCCGATATGGACTCCAAACAATAGGACCCCTATTGGAAGAGCACCTCAGGAAGAGATCCCAACACAACGCGGAGCCCAAAGACTCCAATATCCCTGTAATATGATTTAGGCTATACTCCTTAATTAAGGGATATTGGAGTCTCTGGGAGCCCAAGTAATGGGATTCTGATTCCAGGAGCCAATAAATTCGAAACCCAGACTTACGAAGTCCCTATTTTCCCAGCCCCCCTGGAGGATCCAAAAGGCAGATCCCTTATCAGGGGTTCCTATAAAGTAGTATTCTTAGTAGTATAGGGCCCCAAATTAGGGGATCTACTTCTGGGATCCTCCCGAAAGTCTGGGTAGCCAATCCCTGCAGTAAGCCTAAAGAGCAACCTTATGGACTTATGGTTGATGGACAAAATCCTCCATTACCCATTATATAAGGAATATACCATAGTTCCCATAGTTTAGAGTCCTTAGGGTCATGCAGGATTTTGTCCATCAGCAGTATGGTAATCCCCGTGGAGTAAGCTGCTGGTCTCAGGCTGAAGCCAACTGCTGCAGAAGCTGCTGCATGTAGTGCCTTCAGAGTTGCAATACTTTAAGGATCATGGGACTTAGTAACCAGGGTTATAATTCGGGTAACTATACTTATTAAGGTGCTTATAACCTTACTTACTAAGTCCCATGATCCTCCAAGTAGGGTCTAGGGCTTCGGAGGGTTTTCTGAGGGCCCATGCGGGTGCTATACTTGTGCCACGAAGGTGCTACATGGGTGGTAAGGTTCTCCAATTTTTTCAACGGCCAAGTCGCCTAAACCGAATACCCCAACCACACGCTCAAAGGCACAACAGGTCGAGGCACACTCTCCATTGGTACTCTGCCCCCCCCGTGCAACTCTTACTTATTGAGCTTTGCTGGGCTCCCGAGTGTCCCCTTAATGCTGTAGAAATCAAAAAATAAAATAGCCTAATATAGGGGCCTTAAGAATTGGAATAGGATTTTGGGCTATAGATACGATACGTTACAATAAATAAGGACCCCGCGCCCCCCCAAAAAAACAAATGAGGTATAGGTAATTAAGGCCCCATAGGACAAGACATGAGGTCGGTAATGAGCAAACATGCGGGTCGACTACAGGGTCCAGGGTTTCTATAACCTGAAAGGACCCTAAACCCCAAAGCAGCCTTTAAAGAAACCCGATCAATCTTCACAGGAACCTGAAACCAAGGCAGCCTAAGACGCCTGAGTTTTCTGTTTGGAAGGATCAAGAGAGCCGAGATTTCGGGGCAAATGAGGGGAATCAATTACCAAATGGGCCCTTGATTGTGATTTCTTTTGGCAATCTTGCTTGTAACCCATTTGCAGTACGAAGGTGCCTTGATCTACTCCACCTACTTGACGGGGTCCAAAGAAACCGCATGGACCCAAGACCATGAAACCCTGATAAACCCAACACCCCAAAACCCTAGGCCCCGCCCCACGACCGCAAGCTGCAACCCTAAAACGGCAAGCACCAACCGGCAAGGTTCCAGGCTAGGATTTTTGCAGTGATGTGGCCGTCTGAGTGATTTGCATTTTCTGCTTATGGGCGTATATAAGCACGATACTAGCTTTTTACCCTAGTACTGATGCTAATATCCGCCCCCATGCAAAGTAACACAAGGACTCCGTTGGGCATAGGGCTGGAGGCTTCCGGGGGGTCAGGGTTTTAGGTTCCAGAGTGCATCGGGTTTTGGGGTGCTTCGCATTTGGGTTGTGCGCTAGAGCTTAGAGCTTCAAGGGTTTGATTTTCTGGCTTTGGGGTGTCATGTAGGGGTCTTAATGATTAGAATCCGGTTTTGGGGCCCATTATACTATAATTATTAAAGAACCCCTACCGTAGTGTTGGTAATTATTTAAGCCCCTAGAGTAATGCTGAATCCTAAGCCGCCTCATCACGGCACCCTGGAGGACCGGCAGCACCTCGGAACCACTGATTTAGGGTTTCTAGCTTAGGGGTTCAGGGTTTAGGGTTCAGGGTTTAGGGCTTAGGCCGGGTTAAGGGCTTTGCGTTTAGAGTTTCGGGGCGGCTTCTGGTTTGATGAGTTCGAAAAGAAGCGCTACTTGGAGGGTCATGGGACTTAGTAAGTAAGGTTATAAGTACCTTAATTGGGGTTATAAGTATAGTTACCCTAATTATAACCCTAGTTACTAAGTCCCATGATCCTTTAAGTACATGCAGATCTTGCTGCAAGGGGTTTCGGAGTCTGTGAGAGCGAGCAAGACAGATTGCCTTACTGTCAGCTCCACCTCCAGGCTCCTCCCCTAGCAAAAACATGCCGCTACATTCCCGCAGGGTCCATATACACTACCATTATGGAAGTAGGCCCCCCAAAACAGTAATAGGGACAGTCTTTTAAGGCCGAATTCCATAATAGTAGTGTATATGGGAGTTTCCGAAAATTAGGGGTACCGTATCCCGGGTCCCTATAACAAGGATCCTACTATTTAGGGTATTATCTTAAGGTCCCCCCATGTTCGGAAGGAAACTCCCATATGGACCCCTTGGGAATCGCTCTCAGTTATTGTCTTTGAGGCTTTCACATCTCCTGCCCTGGCTCCGGAGTCACAGGAGGGCGGTTTAGGGTTTAGGGGGACTCCTCGCCGCCTTTGTCCTGCCTGTTTTGTCTCTGGGGCGTAAGGGAGGTTGGGCAGCGGCTGCAGATTTAAGGGAAGTCCGGCTTACATGCAAGTGACGTAGGATGATTAGAATAGGGCTTCGGGGGTATGCATTACTATAATTCCAATCAAGGACGTTTAGGAATAATCTTACTAGGAGATTACGCTTCTATACTATCGTGGCGTTAGTCGCCGAATCTCTGGCAATCCGGGTTTTAGGGCTCAGGGTGCCCAACCTGCAAGGCATGTGCCACATTCCAAGAGCTCCAAGAAAGGTACCGCACGCCCTCCGAAGTGACGGTGTCAGGAAACGACACTTAAGCTGCCCAGGCCCTACACACGGCACTGCTGCCCCAAATCCAAAATTCTACTAATGATACAACGAAATACTGACACAACAAGGACTGATAATCCTACAAAAACCCTATGCTTCCAAGGACTTTATAGTTAGGGCCCTAGACCCCTCAAGGACCCAATGTCAAGGTCCCTGGAAGCAATGGGAAACCTGGGCCAACCATACAGCCGGAGCTCCTACTGGCATAGTTTTAGGGTTTAAGGTTTGGGGTTTGAAGCCCAAACCTACAGCCGTGAACCTAAACATTTGGGTGATTATCAATATTAGGTCCCGTTTTGGGTCCTTATTTACCTTAGGCCACCTAATTTTTAGGGTACCCCAAAACCGAGCATGATGTTGAAATCACCCATTTAAATCCGTTGACCTTAGAGTCCTCAAGTGACCGCAGGGGGTTGCGGTTGTATGACAACACTGTATAGTGACCCCTCAAGTAACCCTTTGTAGTGGCCCGGTTCAATAACCTTGTATGGTAACCTGGTACGGTAGACCCTGCAAAAACCCTAAACCCGTAAACTCCTAAACCCCTGAACCCCCAACCCTAAACTCCTGAACCCTGAACTCTAAACTCCTGAACCCCTAGACCCCTAAACTCGCAAACCCCTGAACCCTAAACCCCTAAACTCCTGAACCCTAAACCCCTGAACCCTAACCCCCCCCTTGTGACTCAAGGTCCCCAGGTTTGGCAAAGGCACTGCCGAAGCGTCCGAGATCAACAGCGGGCTGAACCTTTGTAGTGTATAGTATAGTATCGTACAGTATATTACATCAGATTATTCTATGATGAACTATAGTATATGAAATATCTTCTAATATAATATAGCGCATTATAGTACGCGTAGGGAGTTGTATATTATAGTAGATTACAATATGTTATAGTATGTTACAGTACAGTATAGTAGGTCATAGTGTATTCAGTATATGACGGTATAGTATAGTCGGTGATAGTATACCAATTGAGTATATTACAGAGCACTATAGTGCGCTATAGTTCTATGGTGTACTACGGAATATTATAGTAGGTTACAGTGGATTACGGTACTTTTGGGCATGCAGAGCATGTAGGGGGTTTTAGGGTTCAGGGGTTTAGGACTTATAGGGCCTGGGTTTAGGGCTGTGGGGCTTGAGGTTTAGGAGCTTAGGCTTTCGGGTTTAGGGCTGTAGGGCTTGAGGTGTAGGAGTTTAAAGCTTTGGAGAAGGACTCGAAGTTTGTGGCTCTATAGAAGGCTTGTATGCACTTCACGAAGTTCGGGAGTTTAGGGTTCAGGCTTCAGGGTTTAGGGCTCTATAGAGGGTTTGTATGCACTTCACGAAGTTCGGGGGTGTTTCTCGTGTCCTAAACCCTGAACCCTCGTCCGAGAAGAAGAAGTCAAAGCTGTCATGGGGTTTGTAGGGTGGGGTTTACTTGGAGGGGCAGAGGATCTAGTAAGTCGTTTATAAGTAGGGTTATAATTGGGGTAACTCCATTTAGGGTACTTATAACCCTACATATAACCTACTTACTACGTCCCCTGCCCCTCCCAGTAGGGTCTTAAGCTCCTAGCTGCGTCCCAAAACAGGTTACAGTAATGCTCATGGATGTTATCTTCACCGGACAAGAAAGCTTAAGGGGAGTATTGAGGGATGATTCGGGATACTTATTACAAGAAACACTCTGAAGCCTAAACTTCAAAACCTGTATTGAAAGACCAGGAACCTAAGCCACGAATCTTGTACCCTACGTAATTCTAAAATCTTAAACCTTCAGCTGTTAATTGGGTGGTTGTCATCAAAATTAGGGTCCCTTTTTGGGTCCCTAGTATACTACGGCATCCATTTTTTAGGCGACCTCAAAAGGCCTGCTCAATTCTAAACCTTCAGCCCGTACCTTAAGCCGGGATAACCTACCTCTTTAAGGGCTTATATCAGGAAATCATTTTAAGGAACCCCAAAAAGGTAGGTTATTCTGGCTTAAAGTAATTCTAAACCCGAGCGCGACCATTGAAGACAGCCTTCGTCGATACTGTAGCCCTCACTCGGGCTCGGCGTCTTTGGGGGGGTTTGGGGTTTAGGAGATTAAGGTTTAGGGGTTTAGGGTTTAGGAGTTTAGGGTGTGGGGGTTTAGGGTTTAGGGTTTGTTTTGTTGGTAATTAGGTGTCGATTTCAACAATCCTCAAAGTTACTCATAACAAGAGCTGAGCAGCTGTAGGGTTTGGGTTATCTAAATGTAGGTGTGAATTAGGGCTCGAGGGGCTTTAGGGCAATGCGGGTTTAGACTTCAGCGGCTGCGGGCCCGTGGTTGTAAGACCTTGAAACCTCCGGGTTCAGGGTTTTGGATCTAATTTAGCGTTTCGGATTTGGGGTTTAGGGTTTGAGGTTGGCAGGATGACGAGTCTAAACCCTACATCCTACAGCCTACTCCCTGAACCCCAAACCAAGGAATAAACAAAACTCCTCCCTCGGAGCCAAAGAGCTATGACCCTATATGGGGGTTTCCGAAAGTAGGGGACCCAAAGTACCCTACATAGTAGGATCCACATGATCAGGATCCCAAAACTAGAGCCTTGAGGGAGATCCTTGAGCCCCTTCAAGCCCAAAAGAGGAGCTGTGACCCTATAATATGAATCCTTGAGCCCCTTATCCTAAACCCTACAACCTTAAACCCCGAAGCCCTAAACCCCCTACACCCTAAAGCCCCTAAACCCTGCCCAAAACCGTTCCCCTTCGGAGCCAAGGAGCCTAAACCCTAAACCTACATCCTAAAGCCGAAACCTTGACATTCAAAAACAAACAAGGAACAAAATTCCTCCCCCCTCCCCCCCCCTACCACCTCCCTCCCCCCATTTTTTTCTACAAAATCCCGGAGCCAGGGAGCTTGAAGCGCGGCGAGGCATCGGCAAAGGACGCACCCAGACCTGGGCACAGACTCCAAGGCCGAGGGGGCACAGGGGCTTAGTAAGCTCAAAGGGTTCCTACTTACGAACCCCCCTGGGTTTGAAAGCCTCTAAGTAGTATAACTAAATCCCTTATAATTAGAATCCTTCTAGAAACCCTTAAAGGAGCCCTTGCAAAAATGAGCCCTCTTAGGCTTCTCAGTTTCCGTAGTTTCCCTTATAGAACTCCTTATAGGCCCCCTTTAAGGAACCTTACTACTTATTCAGCCCCCGGCGATGCACTGCGGTATGCGATAAAAGTATTGTTGAAACAGCCATGTAAATCCCAAACCCTATACTTTAAATCTTGTGCCCCAGACCCCAAAACCCTGTACGGCCCTCTACCCTAACCCCAAAGCAAGCCCTGAAGCCCTACTAAAGCCCTAAGCCCCGAAGCCCTAAAACCCTGAAAGCTCCGAAGCTGCAAACCCCAACCCTACTGCAACACTTCAGGGCATATGCCATAGAAAGAGGCCTACTTTTTTGGCACCAGGGGTTTGTACAAAGGGGCTCTGCCCAAATCCCTAATCCCTCAACCCTAACTTCAGGGTTTGACTGCATCTAAATTTCAATGGAGCAGCACATCCCTGAGCATAGAAGGATGGGCGAGCAGGGGCTGCCATGGGTCCATTTCTGCTCCGCCGTCCATGCGGCCCATGATTTCTTGCAACGGCCTCATTGTCAAAGCCATAGACCTTTCTGGATCTTTTTCCATCATCCCGCATCTTTCAGTCACCAACACGCTTTGAGAATGGGGTCCAAAATGGTCACGTGTAGGCTCCAACGAAAACCATTTCAGACCCGCGGCTCTTCCATACCCTTGCAGTGTGCCCTGCAGCAATTTTGCCCATGCGCGGCAGGGATACTTTGGTCGCACGGGCAACGGTAGCATATGGTAGCCTATGCGTTGACCCAGGCTTGGGTGGTACCAGGCTTGCCTGGTACCAGGCTTGGGTGGTACCAAGCCCAAAACCCGCATACCTCATACCCCAAATCCAAAAGCCAAAATGCCAAACCTCAAAGACCCGAAGGCTCTCAAAGCCTTACAGTAGGACATGGGTAGAAGAGACCTCAACCTTTAACCCTAAATGGAGTTGCCCCAGATGTAACTTTTAACCCTAATCTAGGATGCCCAGTAACCTAGGAATGAAAAGCGTTCCCTTTTTGGTATTGGGTACCTTTATAAGGAACCTAGGACTGCAAACAGGGCATAAGGGTGCTACTGGGCGTCCTAGTAATTATTACCGACTTTTGCCCCCTGACCCTCCAAGTAGGTGCCATAAATTAACAGTAAGCCGAATATGGGAGTCTCCGAAAATGAGAATACCCTACTTCGGGGTCCTGAAGGCTGAGGATCCTACTATTTAGGGTACTATATTAAACTCCCCTATTTTCGGAAACCCCCCAAATGATTATCTTGAAGGGTTGCTTTCAGGGTTCCGTTTAAAGGGCTCCTTTCGAGGATTCTTTCGAAGGAAGGCCTTTTTACATTCAACCCTATCTTGACCTACCGGAACTACAGGCCTTTGTACATTCAACCCTATCTTGACCTACAAGAACCCAGCTTTTTTTTGAGAGGGCCCTTCTTTAAAACCAGAGGTCCCTCAGTCGGGCTCTCTTTCTTGAAGTGAGTTTCAGGATCCCACATCTGATCCTCTCTTCTTCAACAGCCCGGCCCTACAAAGTTCAAATTTTCCAAGATATATAAGACCAAAAAGTATAAAGTTCCTCTGTTCACTATCTAAGGATCTTCTGAAACAATTACAAAAGCCCAAATACAACCCTGCAGTCCTATACAACCTGAAAACATCTCATCTGAAGCCAAGCCCTCAACCCTAAGCCAAAGGATCCTACGGACTGTATGGGTGGTTGGCAAAAATATATGGGCCCTTATTGTAATACAGCACCTATTATTTAGGATACCCCAAAAAGGGACCATCATTTCGACAACCACCTATATCCACACGCTTGATACTGACAATCGTCGCACTCGGAACTGTTAGTCTTAGGATGGAAACCCTACTCAGGCCCTACTCTGCAGTATGTAAGAGCGTAGGAACCTCTTCGTATCGCCCGCAACTTCCAGGATGCCCAGTAACCTAGGAACAAACAGGGCTCCACAAGTCTCAAAAAAGCGGTCATGCCAGAATAAAAAGGTCTCCCTTTTGGGTATTGGGTAACTTTATAGGGAACCTAGGACTACACAAAGGGAATAAGGGCACTACTGGGCATCCTAGACTTCGTGCCTCTGGCCAACTGCGGCCCTGACGGGCGAAGAACTCGAACAGGGGCCGCAAAGCTCCGAATCGCGAGCAGCTCTTCCTGCTTGGGGAGTTTTCAGGGTTCTATATGGGAGTTTCCGAACATCGGGGGGTACCTTGTTTTGGGGTCCTTATAATAGGTATCCACCGTTTTAGGGTACTATATTATGGCCCCCTATTTTCGGAAACCCCCCATATGCAGCTCGGGATCCAAAAATCCTTTCGATGTACCTTTCAACAGTGTGCTTTCTTTCAAGAGCCTCCGTCCGATGTGCCCTTTCCAGAGTGTTCTTTCGACAGTGAGCTTTCGAAGTGCCCTCTTCGGAGGTGTTCTTTCGAACGTGTCCTTCATTGTGTTCTTTGTCGGCTATATCCCTACAGTAAGGGAGTTTCCGCCAATAGAGGACTCTAATATAGTACCCTAAGAAGTAGGATCCTGATTATAAAGACCCCCCAAATCAGGCATCCCTAATTTTCGGAAACTCTGGGGCTTGCCTTTCGAATGCTTCCTGTTGAAGAAGTTAGCAGTTAGTGGGTTTAGGGGTTTTGGGGTTCAGGTTTAGGGCGCGGTTTGTTTCATTCCTGAATTAAGTGTGGGGTTGATCAAGAGTGTCTAGCCTTAAGGGTCCCAAGGACCCAATAATTACGCACTTAAGTCTCGGATAGTAGTTATTTGGGTTACTATTTGGGAGAGTATATGATTATTAGGTACTTGGACCCTTATAGTAACAGAGAGGCTGGGAAGAAAGGATTGAATCAATATACGCCCTGTATACTCGGCTCCTCAGCACAAACAAGTTGTCTTTCTGTTGACATTGAGGGCTTTGCAAAACGTTTGTCGAGACATCTCGCGTCTAATAAAGGGGCTTAGATCATTAACAATATTGTTATGCATATATTATGGGACCACGGGCCCTTAAAGCCTATTCTAATTGTCAAGGCCCCCATGTTACTTGCAGGCGCTGGGCTTGTTTCTTCTGCAAAAGGCTCCACCGGCTTTTCGGAACCCTAAACCCTAAACCAGAGTTCGAGTGGCTCCGGGAGTCCCACGGGGTGGATCCAAAACCTTAGCCTTCGACCCTAGTGTAGGGGCCTTGCAGATTGGAGTAGGGTTCCCCTTATAAAGGATCCTTAAAGGGGGTTTATAAGGGCTCTACAGTAGGGTTCCATATTAAAGGGGCCTTACTAATTAGAGTACGGTTTTGGGTTCCTTTATAGTTTTGGTAGAAGAAGGAACCCGAGCACCAGTCTTGGTCATTATTTCGCCTTCACCCCTACACGCCCAAACCCGAACCCTTCCTGCCTAGACCTTAGGGTGCCCTTGTAGGTGGAAAGTTCGGGGCCCGATACCCTGGGCCTACCCTACACCCTAAACCCTCAATAAGGCAGCCTAGTCGATCTATCTGGCTTTCGATCTAGGCTCCCTGCATACTCCAAAATCCGACGGTTAAGGAATGTCTCCTGAATGACACATTAAGGATCGCTCTGAGAGCTAGTTTAAAGAATGCTGCTGAACCCTGGGCCCTAAGCCCCAAGCCCTAAACCCCAATGTAGGAACTCATTAAGAAACCTTAGGCCTTTATTAGTGTTCCTTATATGAATCCCTACTATTTAATGTTGTAGGCCCAGGGTTTCTTAATCAGGTTCCTACGTTAAACCCCAAACCTTTCGTCGCAAACCCTCAACCCTGAAGTACGAGGCTCTGGCGTCTCTGGGGTAACGAGAGGGGCCTTAATGGTTACCTTTAGTTCCTTTTGAAAGGATCCTTAAAGGGGTCTAAAAGGGATCAAAAATGGCTTCTATATTAGGGCGTTAATGGTTACCTGTGCTGTTTTGGGGGCTCCCTAGTTCACGTATCGTATACTGAGCCCCGAAACCCTGTCTAGTTATTAAGGCCCCTATATAGGCTCACCCGAACCTTATTCAAAAGCATTCAGAAAGGGCCTGGGCATAGATTCATGTACATTCCACAGAGAGCTAAGAAAGCAGTCGCGTTTACGAATGATTCAAACCTAGATATTGAACCCGCCCCCTAGTTGCCTCAGCTGTGATGCCATGTTTGTGGAATCTGCTTCCATCTCGGCATCCGCGCTCTCTACCTGTAAGATTTAAGCTTTCGCGGCATGCTAAGGGTTCGAGGGTTGTAGACGCCCTGAGTTTAAAGCTTGTAATAGCTTGTATTGAATGTAGAAGGTTCAGGAGGATCTGATGTAGAATGATGTAGAGCTTAAGTGCTTTGAAGGTTGCAGCTTGTCCTCGCGAAGGCTCTTACAAATCCCAACCCCAAGCCCGAAAACCAAAGAACAAAAACACACCCAAAACCCTAAACCTCAAAGCTCAACCTGAGCCCTAAAAATCGAACTCTAGCAAAAGGCCCCAAAGTAGTTCCTTTTTGGGGGTTCATATATAGAACCCTATAAGGTAATCTCCAAAAGGAACTACTATGGGGCCTTTGGGTAAACCTGTTCAACTCTGGGAGTCCTAACGTTGTGATTGCCCTGCGGCCGTGTTCCGAAAGGATGGTAGCAACTCCAAACCCGACACACTCGGTTTACATATTAGGGTTTAGGGGTTGGGGTTTAGGGATAAAGGCTCAGTACAGGGGCCTTAAAATTCATTCAATGCTCCTTTAAGGGCTCTTGAAAGTGTTCTTTCAGGGTACGGTAAAGCTTTGATGTTTCTTGAAGGTTTCTTTCGATTCAAAAGGTTCCATTAGGGTTGCCATTGGCCTGAATCTGTGTCTGGCTAGGCGCGGATAGCTGTGTCAGCTTTGTTAGTCAGGTTTGGCTTTTTTGGGGTTCGAGGTCTAGCTGACGCCGGAATGGAACCTTGAATAGAGCTCGTCGGAACCCTTGTATCAATCCTCAACAGAATCCCCATAGAGGCGAGATAGCATCTCAACACAACCCGTATAGAACCCCATAATTCCCCAAGCACTAAAGCTCGCATCTCTGTTCTAACTTGCAGGGCCCCTATCTTAAGGGAACCCTGATGGGTACCGCGTTCAGCAGGCACCCTTCCGGGTTCCCTGCAGGGTGATCCTATTCTAGAGCCCTTTACCCCTCAAGGACCCTTTAATTATAGAACCCTGTAAAACCGTTTAAAGGGGCTATAACTCCGTAAAGGAACCCTAAACCCTATAAACCCTTTCAAAGGAACCCCATAAACCCTAAGAACCTAATAGAAGCCCTATGAAACCCTTCCGAGGAGCCCTATGAACCTTATAAATGCCCTAAGGAACCCTTTAAAGGAACCCTGTTAAACCCTTATAGAAACCCTGTAAATTATAGAAACCCTATGAAACTCTGTAAAGGAACCCTATAAGCCCGTATGGAAACCCGAAGAAACCCCTGTAACGAACCCTGTAAACCCTCATAGAAACCCTTCTAGAAGCCCTTTTACAGGAATCCTATAAAACCTTTGTAGAAGCCCTTCTAGAAGCACTTTTACACGAACCCGAAAAACCTGTATAGAAACCCTAAGGAACCCTATAAACCCCTAAAGACTAAACTTTTTAAAGGAACCCTGTAAACCTTTATGGAAGCCCTAACCCTAAGTCTCAAAATAGCCCAAAAGCGTTACATAGTATGGTCTTTGGGCCCAAATGCTTAAAATATGAGTCCTTAGATCCTAAGGGTAAGAAACCCTCCGTTATAGGTAGTTATAAGTATAGTTACCCTACTTATAACCCTAGTCCCATGATCCTTTGAGTAAGAAACCCTTCGGAACCCTCTTAAAAGAACCCGAAGGCAACGTGACACAAGCTGCCTTCACAAGGTCGCCGCGACGGCGCGTCAGGCGCATCTCCTCGGCGAGGAGCTCGTGGTTTAGGGTTTGAGGGTTTAGGGGTTAGGGATTTAGAGGGTTTGGTTTAGAGTTTAGGGGTGTTGGGTTTAAGAGTCTATAGGGTGTGGGGCGTAGGGTTAGGGGTTTAGTGTAAATGAAGAAAGGTTTCTTCAAAGGGTTCCTTTGAGGGATTCAAGAAACTTTAAAAACTGATCTCCAAAGAGAGGAAATGCTTCTGCTGGATTGGCCGAGACATTTCGTTACTGTATACGGAAGTTCGTGGCGGTGACTAGCTCGGCTGATTGCCCCGCCTGCTAAGCTGAACACGGCACCTAAAGGTTCAGACCTCTTCGTCGGCCTGCCTGTTGCTGTGCCAAGCAGACAGACCTCTCCACTGTAGAAAACATGTTTTAAGTTGAACCGGGACCCGGACGCCGCTGGCGACGAGGGCAGCGACCGGTACCGAGCACAGCTGTCGCTCGTGAGACTTCTTCGCCAGGCGACGAGCTTGGTCGCATGACAAGCACCACTGGCTGATGCGGCGAGCGGATGCTGGGCTGCTGGAAGTCCGGAGGCGACGGCGCGTGCATGTTGCCGCGGCTCGTCAGCTTGAAATCCTGCTGCGAAAGCACTGCCCCCCTGAAGTGCTCACTCAGGCCCTCAGGCTGCACGGTGAAGGTAGCGTGATCTGCGGGGTCGATGCAGGTCAGGACCCGCCGTTCTCCGTACTGGGCTTCCACAAGATACGTGCGGTTTCACGTTTGCGGGAGCTCGTTCGAGCCTTGGCGACGGCAAACCACAGGGCAGTCGCGAGGTCGCTGGAGTAGCTCTGACTCGTGGGTTGTGCGCGACATGCTCGGTCACCGATGCTTCCCGCTGCCCTCCGTTGCATGCCGAAGCAATCACGGGATGATATGCCACAGGTTTCACAAGTGACGCCTTTCGGTGCGCAGCATTTCCTCAGAGACGACACTCCCCGCCACATCAAGCCTGTGTGAAAGCTGGCCGACAGGCTTTACCCGTTAATCGAGTAAGGTCTGATGACGACACAGGCAGCCTCGCCTATACGGAATTGTTCTTCTTCGCCCTGCTCGACGGCTGCATTGGACGTTCAGGATCCACCCCGGAACGCATGGAGTAGAATTCCTGCTGCGGGTTCTTGCATGCACATGCGTCTGCTGGCCTTCATGGGTGCTCCATGCTGCTGCTTGGCCTTGTTCATACATATGCAGACGGACTCTTGACCGAGGCCTTCTTGACCTTTCCTTGGGTCCTGACTGCTGCTTGAATTGCCTCCGTGCTCCATCCTGCGTTGGCCCAGCGGTATGCTTCGACCACCACCTGAGCGCTTCGAAATCCTTATGATGCGACGCGTGCCCGGTCGCTTAGTGCGAGGCGGCTCCCCCAAAAGCCATGCTGCCTTGGTCGTGAAGGCTTCAATGCTTCAATTTGATTGCGGCAGATCTTTGGAGCGATCTAAGTTCTCGGCAACGGGCAGAGGTTCTGTGTGTGGTCGAGACGCGAAGTTGCAGACTCGAGCCTACGAGGCTAGCCGAAAAGTTCATTGATTGCATGTTCATGCTGGTCTCGAACTACTGCTTGCTGATGTGTTGGCATCGGAAGCATTGCGGGCAGACCTTCTGTCGACGACATTCAGTGAACTCGTTTTTGGGGCTGGATCCTTGGCCTGAGATTTGCAAAACACAACAACCCTCAACTTCTCAAGGCCCTGAAAAACGAGGTCGCAACCCAGCTTTATTCTTGAAACTAGGTCGCACGGATAAGCACGCATTTTCCAGTTTATACAGTATTTTGAATGTCTTCAACCCTCTGCCACAGGCATGCAAAACAAGCCACTATTTTCATGCTCTTTTCACGGTTTTGTGACGGTCTAAGCTGGGGTCGAATTTCTCTTATTGGCTTTACGTAGTTGCATGGTCGCTCTATCACTTACTAGATTTTCATGCAATTCTCACTCTAATGTCACGGCCATTTACCCCTCATCATGAAAACATGCTTGATGGTCCAACTGCGAAAAAGCTAGGGCGCATGTCTGGAAAGTCCGGTCGTATGGTGCTACCGCAGAAAAGAAGGTCGAAGAAGAATAGGGCAATCATCAAAATCGGAGGCCAGAGTGAACAATCCATATAGGAAACTGTACAACGCGCTAGGTTTGTCCAGAAATGATGAAACTGGAGATTTGCGGACACTGTAAAATTGAGAATCGCATGAACAAGTTCATTTATATTTGTGGTGAATGTATCACCAAACACTCAAACACAGCGATGGTTCAACCGTTCTGTCCAAGCCGGTGTGTGATGAGTGAAAACATTTGTCACTCAAGCACAGCGATAGGTTCAAGAATTCTGTCCAAGCCGGTGTGTGATGAAGGTAAACCATTTGTCACGCAATCAAAGCGATGGTTCAAGAATTCTGTCCAAGCCGGTGTGTGATGAATAAAAACAGTTAGACATTTGTTTCCCAGATGTTGCACGGAGCGGGAGCAACCGGGAGCAGTGCCATTCCAGTGACCCCTTGCACCGACATTGGCACATCGGGCAATGTCAAACTGGACGGCTGTCCGTTGTTTCCTCAAGCAGAGAAACTTGATGGCTCTTCGGGCCACAGCCCGGCAACACCAACAGGTTTTCGCAAGGCTGAGGACATCTTGACCACATGTCTCGGGCCAGAAGTGCAATTGACAGTACTGCTCTGGTCCACTGTCGAAGAGAATCACACTAAGTGTCTGAGTTCCTGGATTGTGAACATACTTCCTGAATTGTGCACATACTGCTCCGGCCCGCTGTCGAAGAGACTCGCATTTTCACAGCACTCACAGCCTGTCACGTCACAATGTCTGTGAGTCCAGCGACGACACCCCACAGCAGATTGGCCTCAAATCGTGGGGTTGAGCAAGGTATGAATGATATGATGTAACGTCTTTGGCTGAAGAAGTCAGACGGTCGTCACAATAGATTCCGGGCAATCTGTGCAACTGCTTCCCCGAACTCCGCAATGTATTCCCCACTAGCCTGTACATCTGCTGACATACCGGTGTCACACGAATGCATGCACCTCGACGTCAAGTTGTTTGCGTCAGGCTGCAGCGACCTTTCGAAAGCCACGTATACCTCATTGGGTTTAGAGTTGAGGGTTTAGGTTTAGGATTTAGGGTTCAGGTTTAGGATTTAGGGTTTCGGTTTAGGTTTTAGGTTTAGGATTTTTGTCCGTTTGAGCTTGTGGTTTGCAACACAGCCCCAGCACCGCTTGAACTCAAGAACGCTGGAATGGCAGTGCATGTCTAAATGCATCAATGCTCGTGCGCTGTACACGGGCAAGTAGCACGGTCGTAGTCCTCAACGTCTGCACATCTTCAAAAAGGACGACGACAGGTGGAGCCAGCAGCCACCTCCTGAATCCAGCAGCAACACAATGCTGCCATCGTTCGGAATGAACTGCCTGGAAGGCTTGGTCAAGCACTCTTAATCCATGCTAGCAGATGGCGCCCGTCGTAGCAGTCGTAAAAGCTCACGTCGCGAGGGCCAGACGAAAAGCTATACACATCGCAGGCGTGCATCCACCAGAGTTGCTACACACGGGGCCTGCGCCGAACACGAACTCTTCAACCCGGGACCCTCCAAGGGGTGCTCTAAGTTTCAAGAACCCTGAGGGTGCCTGCCAAAAGAAACCGCTAAGGCGAAGGGTCCTAAGCACCTACATGGGAAATACCTCCCCAAATAACAGGGATTCCTCATGTTCAAACCCTCCTTCCTACAGGATACTTGGAGGGTCGGGGGACTTAGTAAGTAGTTAGTAAGTAGACTTATAAGTACCCTAAAAGGGACCCTAATTGGGGTTATGGTACTTATAAGTCCCCAAAATAACCAGTTACTAAGTCCCCCCCATAGATCCCTTTAAGGAACCCCTATAGATCCCTTTAAGGCGAGCCCTATAGATCCCTTTAAGGAACCCCTTAAGCCCGATCTCGAGGCTCTACTTCTCCTACAGGATAAGTACTAAGGACCCTTGGGCTAAGGAACCCAGGGCTCTCCCCCCGAGGGGGTTTAGGCTCTCCCTAGACCCCCCCAAAACCCTGTTTTTTTCCTAGGTTCTTATCATAAACCCTAATAAAGGGGATTTGTAGGGACCCTACAAAAAAGGGTAGGTTCTGGTAGGTTAAGGTAGAGTTTAGTGGGATTTAGGGCTTATGGGTTTAGGGTCTAGGGCTTAGTAGGATTACTGTTTAGGGTTTGAAGGAACCCGGGAGCAGGATATAAACCCCGAAAAGGAACCCGTAAAGGAACCTTAAACCGTCCTGAAGCCCGTAATGGAGCCCTTTAAAGAGCCGACGAAGCCACCCGTAAGACGGAGCCTTAAAGGAACCCTATCCTCCTGCAGAAACTTAAGGAGCCCTACATTAAATGACAGGAACCCACATCCTAACAGAATCCATGGACCAAGGCGACTACACTATAGTTCATTGTTGAGATAGGATCAAAAATGCATATGCTTTATTCCTTATTGAGTTTAAGTATTCATAAAGAATTGGAAATGTTAGCCAACTATGACAAAGTACAGCGGAGGCGCCCTCAACGCAGTTGGAGTTCGAATCCCAGAAAGGAGCCAGCTGTTAAGGGCTGTATGACTGTTGAAGGGGCTTTACCCGGAGGCCCCAAAGTAGTTCCTTTTTGGAGTTACCCTACAGGATTCTATATATGAGCGGCGGCCTAAACCTATTGTTCGACCTGCTCATGCCGAGATCTCGGGTCGGCCCCTATCGGTTATGCAGAGATCAACTACAAGATGCCATGCCGAGAACATGGGTCGGCCCCTATCGGTTTTCCTACTAGACCCTAGTTTTTCACCATCTCAGTTGCGCTCTAGTCATGTTAGCTCTTACGGAGGTTTTGTCCGATGCTCATATGAACCCCAAAAAGGAACTACTTTGGGGCCTTTGGGTAATAAATCAGCTCCCTAAACCTCTAAAACCTACATAAAACCTTAAACCCTACATTACCTTAACCTACCAGAACCCACTTTTTTGCAGGGTCCCTGTAAATCCCGAACTAGGGTTTATGATAAGAACCTACAGAAACGCAGGGTCTAGTGGGTCTAGGTAAACCCCGAAACCAAAAACTCCCAAAATAACTCGAAGCTCTAGTATAGGGGCCTTAAGAATTAGAATAGGGTTTTGGGGGTATACTATACTGATCATGATAAGGAACACCCAAAATACCATAGGTAATTATTGAGGCCCCGAATAGAGAACCCCATTATAGATCTCTTATGGGCCCCCCTTTAAGGATCCCTTTAAAAGGCACTCTAAGTAATTCTTAAGGCCCTCATAATGTTGATGGACAAAATCCTGCATGACCCATTATAAGGAAGATACCATAATACCCATAGTTTAGAGTCCTTAGGGTCATGCAGGATTTATATCATCAAACCTAAACCCTAAACCCCCTATAGATCCCTGAAAGGAACCCCTTAAATCCCTTAGGGTCATGCAGGATTTATATCATCAAACCTAAACCCTAAACCCCCTATAGATCCCTGAAAGGAACCCCTTAAATCCCTTAGGGTCATGCAGGATTTATACCATCAAACCTAAACCCTAAACCCCCTATAGATCCCTGAAAGGAACCCCTTAAATCCCTTAGGGTCATGCAGGATTTATATCATCAAACCTAAACCCTAACCCCCCTATAGATCCCTGAAAGGAACCCCTTAAATCCCTTAGGGTCATGCAGGATTTATATCATCAAACCTAAACCCTAAACCCCCTATAGATCCCTGAAAGGAACCCTTAAATCCCTTAGGGTCATGCAGGATTTATACCATCAAACCTAAACCCTAAACCCCCTATAGATCCCTGAAAGGAACCCCTTAAATCCCTTAGAGTCATGCCGGATTTTGTCCATCAAACCTAAACCCTAAACCCCCTATAGATGCCTGAAAGGAACCCCTTAAATCCCTTAGGGTCATGCAGGATTTATATCATCAAACCTAAACCCTAAACCCCCTATAGATCCCTGAAAGGAACCCCTTAAATCCCTTAGGGTCATGCAGGATTTATATCATCAAACCTAAACCCTAAACCCCCTATAGATCCCTGAAAGGAACCCCTTAAATCCCTTAGGGTCATGCAGGATTTATATCATCAAACCTAAACCCTAAACCCCCTATAGATCCCTGAAAGGAACCCCTTAAATCCCTTAGGGTCATGCAGGATTTATATCATCAAACCTAAACCCTAAACCCCCTATAGATCCCTGAAAGGAACCCCTTAAATCCCTTAGGGTCATGCAGGATTTATATCATCAAACCTAAACCCTAAACCCCCTATAGATCCCTGAAAGGAACCCCTTAAATCCCTTAGGGTCATGCAGGATTTATATCATCAAACCTAAACCCTAAACCCCCTATAGATCCCTGAAAGGAACCCCTTAAATCCCTTAGAGTCATGCCGGATTTTGTCCATCAAAACTAAACCCTAAACCCCCTATAGATGCCTGAAAGGAACCCCTTAATCCCTTAGGGTCATGCAGGATTTATACCATCAAACCTAAACCCTAAACCCCCTATAGATCCCTGAAAGGAACCCCTTAAATCCCTTAGGGTCATGCAGGATTTATATCATCAAACCTAAACCCTAAACCCCCTATAGATCCCTGAAAGGAACCCCTTATATCCCTTAGGGTCATGCAGGATTTATACCATCAAACCTAAACCCTAAACCCCCTATAGATCCCTGAAAGGAACCCCTTAAATGCCTTAGGGTCATGCAGGATTTATATCATCAAACCTAAACCCTAAACCCCCTATAGATCCCTGAAAGGAACCCCTTAAATCCCTTAGGGTCATGCAGGATTTATATCATCAAACCTAAACCCTAAACCCCCTATAGATCCCTGAAAGGAACCCCTTAAATCCCTTAGGGTCATGCAGGATTTATATCATCAAACCTAAACCCTAAACCCCCTATAGATCCCTGAAAGGAACCCCTTAAATCCCTTAGAGTCATGCCGGATTTTGTCCATCAAACCTAAACCCTAAACCCCCTATAGATGCCTGAAAGGAACCCCTTATATCCCTTAGGGTCATGCAGGATTTATATCATCAAACCTAAACCCTAAACCCCCTATAGATCCCTGAAAGGAACCCCTTAAATCCCTTAGGGTCATGCAGGATTTATACCATCAAACCTAAACCCTAAACCCCCTATAGATCCCTGAAAGGAACCCCTTAAATCCCTTAGGGTCATGCAGGATTTATATCATCAAACCTAAACCCTAAACCCCCTATAGATCCCTGAAAGGAACCCCTTAAATCCCTTAGGGTCATGCAGGATTTATATCATCAAACCTAAACCCTAAACCCCCTATAGATCCCTGAAAGGAACCCCTTAAATGCCTTAGGGTCATGCAGGATTTATACCATCAAACCTAAACCCTAAACCCCCTATAGATCCCTGAAAGGAACCCCTTAAATGCCTTAGGGTCATGCAGGATTTATATCATCAAACCTAAACCCTAAACCCCCTATAGATCCCTGAAAAGAACCCCTTAAATCCCTTAGGGTCATGCAGGATTTATATCATCAAACCTAAACCCTAAACCCCCTATAGATCCCTGAAAGGAACCCCTTAAATCCCTTAGGGTCATGCAGGATTTATATCATCAAACCTAAACCCTAAACCCCCTATAGATCCCTGAAAGGAACCCCTTAAATCCCTTAGAGTCATGCCGGATTTTGTCCATCAAACCTAAACCCTAAACCCCCTATAGATGCCTGAAAGGAACCCCTTATATCCCTTAGGGTCATGCAGGATTTATATCATCAAACCTAAACCCTAAACCCCCTATAGATGCCTGAAAGGAACCCCTTATATCCCTTAGGGTCATGCAGGATTTATATCATCAAACCTAAACCCTAAACCCCCTATAGATCCCTGAAAGGAACCCCTTAAATCCCTTAGGGTCATGCCTAAACCCTAAAGATCCCTTCAAGGAGCCCATTAAAGGTACCCCTATAGATCCCTTTAAAGGAGCCCTAGGGATTTTGTCCATCAGCTCTATGGGGTTTGCTCTAAGGCCCTCCTAAAGCTCTCCGGGGCTCCCGGCCACGTTTAGGCCAAAGGCCTGCGCCTCCAGGATTCCCAAGGAGCAGGTCCTGAGCAAAGGTTTAGGGGTTTTGAGTTTAAGGTTCAGGGTTTAGGGTTGAGGGTGTAGGGAGCTTAGGGTTTAAGGATTACAGTAGAAGCCAGAAAGTTGGAATATCATTATCGTAACCCCTTTAAGGTAAATTATAGGGGATCCAACCATTAATCCATATTCCAACTTTCTGGAGTTCCCTCTAGGGCCGGGGGGAGATTTATAGGATTTAAGGTTTGGGGATTTAATAAGATTTAGTGTTTAGGGTTTAGGGCCTAGGGATTTATAGGACTTAGGGTTTAAGGGGGGGCGGGTTCGCATTTTTGCTTAAAGTGCAGTAGCCACCCTGTCTCCGCAAGAAGACGGTTTCGGGTTTAGGGTCCACCCTGAAACCCTAACACTTTCTACAGAATAAGTTGCAAAACGCCCAGGCCCGAAAGCCCTCCATTTGTAAACCATCCAGCAGGAACCAAACGAAACCCACCTAAACCCGACAAAACCCAAACCCGAAACCCCTAAGCCCTAAACCGCTAAACACCAGATCCCCACAACCGTACTACTACTACTGCTACTACTACTACTGCTACTACTACTACTACTACTACTACTACTACTACTACTGCTACTGCTACTGTTACTGCTACTGCTACTGCTACTACTACTGGGATGTGCAGTGATTTACGAAACAAAAGGGCTCCCTTTGTGGTTTTGGGTGCCTATATAAGGAACCTAGGACTACAAAAAACGAGATTAAGGGCACTACTCTGCATCCTAGACTTCGTGACTCTGGCCAACTGCGGCCCTGACGGGCGAAGAACTCGAACAGGGGCCGCAAAGTTCCCCCTAAACCCTAAACCCTACTACAACCTTACTCTTTGCCTGACTTTCGAATTTGTGGCGCGTCTTTAGACTCAAGCCGATCCCGAAGAAAGAAAGACACCCTACTACAACCACTACTACTACTACTACTACTACTTCAGTCCCTGTCTGTAGTTTGCTCGGCCGCTGGCAAGTCCCCGCCCGCCGGAGCCCGGAAGCCTGGCGGAAGCACCTGGGCTCAAGGACTCCCAAGTTGGGCTTACAGGGCTTATAGGGTTTATGGGGCTTATAGGGCTTATGGGGTTTATAGGGTTTATGGGGCTTATAGGGTCTATGGGGCGTATAGGGTTTATAGGGCTTATAGAGTTTATGGGGGTTATAGGGTTTATAGAGTTGAGGGTGTAGGGTTTAGGGATTAGGGTTCGGGGTTTAGGGTTTAGGGTGGGTTTAGGGTGGGTTTAGGGTGGGTTTATGGGAGGGTTTAGAAGGTTCAGAGTTAGGTTTATACAGGGCTTACAGGGTTGAAGGGGCTTATAGGCTTTTACAGAATTTATAGGGTTCTAAGGGTTAGAACTGCGTAAAGCTTGATGGGGCTTCTTCGGATTTGTAATTTGTAGTTTGTAGGTCTACATGGGGCTATACGAACTCCTTCGGGCGTAAAACGGCTTGACAGGTTTATAGGGCTTGAATCTTCTCCGTAGTCTGGCCCCCAAATAGTAGGATCCTTATTTCAAGGACCCCAGAACAGGGTACCCCTAATTTTCGGAAACTCCCATATAGGGTTTAGAGCACAATAGAGCTGCGTCTTAAACTCTATCTAGTCGGCCACACCCTAGCCATGTATCTGTTATGTAGACAAATGGGATGGGTATGACCCCATGGGTGTTCTTTAAGGTTCCAAACGCAAACCCCCCTCCCTCCGAAGCGATGTGTACGAACTTGCGGAAACACTCTGCCTCTTGCTTGCCAACATCTTTCCCGAAGTGAAAACTGTCGCGTTTGTAGCATATATCTCCTGTTCAGGCCTGCGCGTGGTGTGTAGCCATTCTACAGGATTCTACCTAGGTTTAAGCCCCGTCCAAAGCAGCAAGGTGAGGTCCCGGCACGTTCTAGCATACCGACGGCATCTGTCTGACCTTTCATGGTTTGCTCGAAGGTTAGGACGACGGCTGGTCGGATATTCCAGCGCTTTACCGTGTCTTGTGTCTCTTTGCTCTACGGGTCCGGGAGATCTGCTTTGGTTGGAGCTGCGCTGGGACCAACATGTAAACACCATGTACCCGCAGTATCCTAAGTACATATGTTGAAATACAATGACGGGTTCACATACTAGGAAGCATTGCTCTGCACTGGGGACCTTTCGAGATACCCCGTGGCTGGGCTTCTAAGTAACCTGGGAGACACAAGTCTAAACTTGTAGTTCGCTCCTTTAAGAAAAAGGGTTATTAAAGTATGCCCAGAGAGCCCAATACCCCTTAATCAAGGAATATACCTTAAATTATAAGCGGACGCATCATATGATTTAAGCGATATTCCTTAATTGAGGGGAGTAGGGGCTCTCTGGGTGGTACTCCAAAGCCCAGCTGGTGCTTTGAACCGTCGGCTTTTTCCTGGCCCGCGGGACTTCCACCAAGCGGATACCAGTAATGTAGGAACCTCATTAAGAAACCTTGGGCCTGTATTAGGGTTCCTTACATGAATCATTCTTTTTTACAAAGTATGATTCCTTTAAATTTTTGGGGGTTATGGGCCCAGGGTTTCTTAATCAGGTTCCTACATTAGTGATGACATCAGCCGACTCACTAGTTCAAACAAAAACCCTTAAACCCTAAACCCTAAACCAGTTCAAACATGTCTGTCTCGGACCTAAGCAGTAAACTGCAACAAGCTCTGAACCAACAGTATCGCTCCGACCTCCGCAAACTCAAAGTTAAAGGCACCCTTACAGAACCCTTTAAAGGAACCCCTACAGATCCCTTTAAAGGAACCCTAGATCCCTTTAAAGCAACCATTACACCCTACTTGTCGGGTATCATGGGGAACTAAAGGTTAACCTTTTCGGTTATGTAGGGGGTTATATAGGGCCCATACTGCCCAAAAAAAGTTAAAGGTTACCTACTCTCCCTACTAGGTTACTAAGGCCCCTACATTAGAATCCTTATGGTAGCGCTTCTAGACCCCTTGAAAAGGAACCCTTACAGGAACCCTAGGAAGTTAAGCAACCGGCCGGGTTGTTCGATCGAGGCCGTCCAACCTCCGGATGCGCAGTGGATCAAGATATGGAGGTTAGGAGTTCTGCAAATTCATAAGGGAACTTAACCACAACCTTTTCAAAGATATAGAAACCCTAAACCCCCAAAGCCCTAAACCCCAGAACTTCTGCCTTAAGGCTAGAATCGAGAAGACACCCCACCGTCCAGAGGGGGCTTCAGGCTCGAGGATCCTACAGAAAATGTGTACCTGTGCGCGTTTATGTATATAAAAAGTATACACCTACATACATACATACATACATACATGCACACGAAAACACAGGCTGCTAAGGCATAGCTTCACATACTGCAAGGATATTAACAAGCTTAAAACATTTCGCATGCGAGACCGCAGAATTCACCGGTCACGGTTCGCAGACACGCCAGCTGGTTATGGACCTTGGTCGGCCCTGAGGAATACTCACATAAACCATAATGATGGCTCCTCGTACGCTAGCCCCAACTTTGTATTATATAGGTACTTAGGATGCTTTGGTATAGGGAACAAGATGCTCACATACAGATATGCATCTTGCACTCACTGAAACTGGAGCAAAGACAAACCAGGCACAAAAGCCCTGACCTGTGCCGCCTAAACTTTGCCAGGCCCTCGAAGTGAAACCTTGCCTCCACCTACGGTCCTGAAAAGCTACGCTTCTGAAACCCTAGATAAACAAACTTGCGCAAACAAAGAATGGGTACCTATTGAAGATGTCAGGTACCCACTAGATCAAACGACCCCGTTGCCGGCACCTGCAATGCTGCCCCAAGACTTTACGAATCAGTTCAAAACCATCCAAAACCTAAGCCCTTTTTGGAGGTTCATGGGTAGTCATACGTGGTGTTATACACCCCGCAATATGGAACTATAGTTGTCCTTCTTATAACACCAGTTAACACTATCCATGCAACTCCAAGTAAATCCTAGACCCCAACCCCTAAGACCCCAGAACCCTAGACCCTTAAACCTTAAGCCCTTAACCCGTAAGCCCCTTAAGGCTAAACCCCCAAACCTTAAACCTTTAGGCTCGAAATCCGGCGTGGATCGAACCCTGCTATCGAGCCCTTATAAATCCCTTGTGAAGAATCCCTTTAAAGGAACCCTATTCTAACGATTAAGGCCCCCTGTAGAAAATCTTTTAAGCTCGATTTCCGGCTTGGACGAAAGCGTCGACGGCCTCGGAGCCTCTTGGCGACGTATAGCAATCGAGGCCTTAGTAGGAGGCTTCGGGGTTTTCAAGGGCTTCAGGGTTCCTTTAAACGGATCTATACGGGTTTAAGGGTTCTATAAGGGTGCTATAAGGGTTTAAGGGTCTAGGGCTCTTAGGGTCTTCTATAAGGGTTTAGGGTTCTTAGGGTCTCCTTTCAAGGTTTTGTGGTTTTTCAAGGGTTGAAGGGTTCCTGTAAACGGATCTAGAAGGGTTCCCTCAAGGGGCCTATAAGGTTGTTGTGCTTAGGACTTAGCACAGGGTTTCGGGGCTTTGGTGTTTAGCGATTTGGGTTCAAAGGTTAAGGGTTTAGTGGTTAAGGGTTTTGGGGTGTTAGGGTTTATGTTAGGACTCTGGATTTTGGGCTTGTGGCCTAGTTTCGGAGTTTAGAGAGGCTCACAGAAGGGCTTGTATGTAGAGTTTAGGGTTTCTTGGTTGTAAGGCTGCAAGTAGGATTCCGGTTTCAGCTTCGTTCTGTCGGGCAAATGTGAAGGTTCAGGGATCAGCTTCATGGCTTCGCGATCAACCCCCTAAAACCCAAAACCTGAAGCCCAAACCGTAGCAAAGGGAGGGACCTTAAAGGTAGTAAACTCCAGATGGGTGTCAAAATTATGGTCCCTTTTTGGGGTTCCTATATCTTCTAATATATTCAATACGGCACCTAATATTTAGGGTACCCCAAAAGGTATTTAATTTGGACAACTGCTCAGATAGTTTCCTGTCCAGGAAAAAGATGAGGGACTCACACAACTTAAGCCCCTAAACCGTAAACCCTAAACCCCGAAACCCTAAACCCGGTAAGCCCTAAACCCTTAACCCTAATCCCTAAAACCCTACACCCTAATCCCTAAAACCCTAAACCCTAATCCCCAACCCCTAAACCCTAAACCCTAATCCCTAAACCCTAAATGACTCGAAGCCCTTAAACCTTCAAGGGTCAGGATTCCAGGTAAGGGTTCACCACACCAAAACTCTGAAACCGTGAACCGAATCCAAAATCACCAGAAGCACAAGCCCCCGCAGTACCTTGGGTTTAGGTTCAGAGGTCTATGGTTTAGCGGGTTCTGGTTTAAGGGCAAATGATTTATGAATGAGCCCTTGAAAAAACAAAACCCTTCCAAGGTAAACCCAACGCAGGAACTCGCACGTCTTTCAAGGTTCTACGTTGGCTATATGTATATGCGTATGTTTCTTTCTATCCATCTGTCAATCTATCTCTCCATCTATCTGACTAACTATTCATCTATCTGTCGTTCTATCTGATTCTATCTTTCTTGCGTTCTATATGTCTTTTGTTCCGTCTGTCTATCTGTTTATACATCTAACGATCAGTCTGTCCAGATTCTGCATACCTGTATATAAAAACGTGTATATATATACATACATATACTCATAAATGTAAACACACACATACACACATACACAGACACATCCGCATGCACAGACAGACACACATATACACATACACATACACAAACACATACACATACACATTCATATGCACATGCACATGCACATACACATCACATACACATCACATACACACACATACACGTGCACGTACACACACACACACACATACGCATATACATACGGATACAGATGCATATACACATATGTATGTATGTATGTATGTATGTATGTATAAACATTTACATTTATAAATATGTGTATATATATATATAAATAAATATGTATATATATATATATTATATTATATTATATTATATTATATTATATTATATTATGGATATATGGAGACCCGCAAGCTGGTTGTGAATAGGTACCTCTGTCAGGCCATAACAGAAATCGAAAGGTATGCTGGAGACCCATATCGTTGCGCTTTGACAGCTCGGTTCAAAGTGATGACTCCGAAAGCATCCGCGCGAGCAGCAGCTTCTAGAACAATAAGTTACACCTTGCTCATCACAGCCTCCCAACTCGCAGCAAGCGCCACGCTTCGTAGGTCATGCAATGTCACAGCTCAGTTCAAAGTGATGATTTTGTAAGCATCCATGATGGCAGCAACTGCCAGATCAAGTTACGAAATTCTCATCACAGCCTCCCAACTCGCAGCCAGCGCCACGCTTCGTAGGTCATGCAATGTAACAGCTCAGTTCAAAGTGATGATTTTGTAAGCATCCACGCAGGCAGCAACTGCCAGATCAAGTTACGAAATTCTCATCACAGCCTCCCAACTCGCAGCCAGCGCCACGCTTCGTAGGTCATGCAATGTAACAGCTCAGTTCAAAGTGATGATTTTGTAAGCATCCACGCAGGCAGCAACTGCCAGATCAAGTTACGAAATTCTCATCACAGCCTCCCAACTCGCAGCCAGCGCCACGCTTCGTAGGTCATGCAATGTAACAGCTCAGTTCAAAGTGATGATTTTGTAAGCATCCACGCAGGCAGCAACTGCCAGATCAAGTTACGAAATTCTCATCACAGCCTCCCAACTCGCAGCCAGCGCCACGCTTCGTAGGTCATGCAATGTAACAGCTCAGTTCAAAGTGATGATTTTGTAAGCATCCACGCAGGCAGCAACTGCCAGATCAAGTTACGAATTGCTCATCACGGCGTCCCAACTCTGAGCAAGCGGCGTGCTCCACAGGTCCACAGATCATGCCTTCTACCATTCCCAAAGGCTCCATGTACCCATAGAGTAGGTACTTAGCTCTTACAGTACCTATATAGGGACCCCTTTAAGGCCTAAGTACCTCCTATGTGGGCACATGGAGTCTTAGGCATTGGGGTTTCTCAGTCCGAGGTGTTCCCAGAGAGCCCCTAATCCCCTTAATTAAGGAGTATGGCGGAAATTATATAGGGCGGCTTCAAATAATGATTTAAGCTATATTCCTGAGTTAAGGGGTATTGGGCCCTCTGGGTTAAGTTGGTAAAAAAATCATCTCGGTGACAGCTGCTTGCTGCCGGCGCCACTTAAGCAGTTATGTGCGCAAAGTGTGGAACTGTTCCGACCACAGACCAGCTCTGGCATCTCAAGCCATTCTGACTACGTGGAAGCATCCAAGTTGGATCTGCCAAGAAAGACGGTTTGGAGTTTAGGGTTTGGGCTTCACTGGTACTGCGCCGACTTGCAGGCTATCACCCGGCAAAACCTGCTGAACCCTACCTGCACAACCGCACGAAACACGGCGCAAACCCACTGCTAGAATCTTTTGCCCCCCGATCACCGGCCCTACCTCCCTAGACCCCAAACTGCAGGAAGCAAGTCCCAACTCCGTTCCAGAAGGCTGCCAAGAAACCTGAGGTGCACGGTACGTAATTACTAGGATGCCCAGTAACCTAGGAATAAAAAGGGCCCCCTTTTTGGCATTGGGTACCTTTAGAAGGAGCCTAGGACTACAAAAAGGGAATAAGGGTACTACTGGGCGTCCTAGATTAAGATGAACGATCTTAACATGGGAGTAGTAGCCTGAGCTCTTGACTCGCAACCCTGACCCGCTATGATCCGCTAACCTCAACCAAAACACCAAACTGTAGAAGCCCAGATAACTACCAATACCTTTCCTTCGGGCTCCTTGTTTTAAAACCCCAAACTGTCGAATGCCAGATAATTACCAATATCTTTCCTTAGGGCTCAATATTATCGTAACAAGATAAAGGAGCCCGAGACCTTATTCCAAGTATTGAGCCCCCTACATTAGAACCCTTATTGAAATACTATAAACCCTATGAAGCCTTTTTCACTATAGTGGAACCCTTGTTAACATAAGTTAGAAAACCCTAAGACCCTTTTTTCTCAACAGTCACAGTCGTACAGCAGATATCTGAAGCACGTACACAACTGCCGCGAGGCCCTGACACGTCCACGCGGACCTCAATGGGCCGTGCCGCGATGCAAAAGCTGCGGAGATTAATCCTGGGAGTTGCTTTTGTGGGTTTAAGGTTAGTTACAGTTACTTTCGGGTATTACGGGATTAGGTCCAGGGCTTAGGGTTTAGGGCTCTGAAGGGGGATTAGAAGGAGTGTTGAAAATGGATTCTGGGGACTTTATATGTGGGCTTGACAAGACTACTGCGACGATTGCTATATGGGATGTATGGGTTACTATGAAGTCTACTTCATGTTTGAAGGAAAAAGCGCTTGCAGGATTCGTTGAAGAGTTTTGAATCTATGGATATTCAACGGTGTTAGGATTGTTGAGGGCTTTGGGATTGAGGCGGAGACGAAAGCTTAAGACGCCGGTATTGGCCTCAGGGTTCAAGTGCGTAAAGATCAGGCTTTAGGAGGGGATTTATGATCAACTAGTCGGGGTCTTGATACAGCTTTATTTTAGTACTTCGGCTGCTCGGGCTGGCGATTCACATCGAGGCCTCCACAAGCCAGAACAGGGCTTTGCGGTACTACAGTATCATACTGGTTAGGTTGGTTCCATCAGAGTTGTCATACGGATTAATTATGGCGTACCATCACGATCCTACAAAGATTATATATATATATATACATATATATATATATACATATATATATATATACATATCTTTAACTGTATACTCCCACTTTGTTTGCAGCTAAAGCCCTATACTATCGGGGTAGTTAGACACCTAGGGATACTTCGCAGTGATCTTTTATCAAATCTGCACTGTGCTTACACTGACCTGCAAAAATGATCCTGGCAGAAGTCACCGCGACCCAAGTGCCGGCTCGGCTTGGGGTAGCTTGAGTCATAGGGACCCTTGGGACTCCCTTAATAATAATAATAATAATTAGGATAACTCTAATTAAGGTACGTATAACTCGCCATAACCTACTTACTAAGTCACGTGGGAGTAAGGGGTCCGTATTATGGGCATTAAGGCCCCCTACCCCCCTCCCCCTACCCACCTGAAAGTCCCTATGATTGAACTTCAAAAGCCCCTGAGACTTCTTATGCGATGCCTCAGAACAGTCAACAGGCAGCAACCCCTATACATCTGAAAGAACAACTGACCCGGCTTAGGAAAAGCACCCAGCACCCCTGCACCTGAATCCCTAGAGCCCCAGTGGGACAGCGGCGCACGGTGGAGCCCATCGAACATCTTCGTCGCCCTGCGGTGTGTGTGTGTGTATATCTGTATGTATGCATGTGTGTGTGTGTGTGTGTGCGTGTGTGTGTGTGTGTGTGGGTGTTCAGGGTTCTTCTGGCTTCAAATCCCAAACCCCAAATCCTACCATAAGGGTTCCTGTATGGGTTCCTTTTCCGGATGTTAGCGGGTGTTAGGGTGTAGCTTGTGTAATCAGTACCTGGACAAAGCTGGATGTACCTGCAGTAATACGCGAGGTTGCTCTGTGTTTTTGCTTGTAAGTTGGACACTCTATGTGAGCTCAAAGCCCGAAGTTCCCCCTGCCAATTCCTAAGCCCGAAACCCGAAATCCATGAAGCCTACATCCCTAAGACCCGAGACTTCTCTTTTCAAGGTCGGGCTTAGGATTTAGGATTTTCGGGTGCTTTGGGGATGTAGGGGTTGGTGTTTAGGGTTTCGAAACTCGGGCATGGAAGGACTTGGCTTGCGGGTCTGGGTACGGAACAGCTGATGTCCCGTCCTGTGTTTCTTCACATTCAAGTACAGAGTCCAGCTTATCGAGAAAGCCATATATTTTGGAAAAATGATACCTTAAGCTGCCACCTCCTTGTCCGGAGAACAAGTCTGCCTGCACCAGAGCTCCTCAACAACCGGGACGTCGAATGTCCCGGATGCCGCAGAGCCCAAACACGCGAAGCTATTCAAGTGCCATTGACCGTTGGATTCGGTTAACTCGGTGTAACTCTGATTCTTATGTTAGGTTACTTTGTTTTGCTTTGTGTTTAGAGTCTGGTGTCTTTGCAAAACGAGCCATCATTTAAGGGTTTGTAGGCTTCGGGCTTATGGCTTACAACCGACAGAACAATCGCCAATTGCCTAAAACTTTCGAATCCCTGGATGGATCGGATTGGGGGAGGTCCTTCATGTAAACAGTCCGCCGTGGTCAATTCGTTTCGATGATAGAACGATCCAACAAGTCCGACATCAGCGCCATTACGACCGCGAGATCTGGGAGTTTCCGACAATAGAGGGCCCTAATATAACACCCTAAATACTAGGATCCTTTTTTTAAAGAATCCCAAAATACGGCACCCACCCTATTCTCGGAAACTCCCAATCTGCAAACCCTTAAAACTCCTAAGTGCGCGGCCCGTCAGACCCCAACTCCCGGCCCCCGACGCTTAAAGTTAAGCCTCAGGACTCTAAAACCCACTCAGCCCAAATCCTACTGTCGGATTAGGTTTAGGGTTGAAGGCTTTAGGGTTAGGGATCAAAACCGCTGCAGTAGAGCCATAAGTGCTTTGGTTTTGAGATTTACTTAGGGTCTCTATCTTACAATGTGAGATGTCATGGAAAATGATACCTTAAAGGAATCCGTAGGCAAGATGCTGAACCTGAATGTGCTCTTCTAAAGCCCTAAACCCTAAACCCTAAACCTAAACCCTAAGCTGTCTGACATCACGGCAACATCCCGGTCACCGGACCGACGAAACCTCCTCAAATCGGCAGATCAAGCCTCGTACACTACATATCAACCTTCATATATTAGGGTTTAGGGCTTTGCTAAGGTTTAGGGTTTAGGGTTTAGGGTTTAGGGGTTAGGGTCTATTATATGATATGTGACAAACATTTACAAAACATACCCCCGGAACAGCTGAACCTAGAAAGCACCGAAACTCCACCTACACCCCTAAACCCTAAACCGCTAAACACCTTAATTAACCCCTCACCCTAAACCCATCGCCCTAAGCCCTAAAGCCCTAAACCCCTCACCCTCAACCCTAAACCCCTTACTCTAAACCCTAAACCCCTAAACCCATCACCCAAAACCCATCACCCTAAACCCTGAACCTCATGACTCTAAAGAAACCCTTCAAGGAACCCCTACAGATCCCTTTAATGAAGGAACCCTAAGCCTCATGACACTGAAGACCGCCTGTCGGTAGGCCCTTGGACGGTGATGGCCAGCATGGGCCGGGAAGTGACGCCCTGATACGAAACAGGCCTTAACCTTTCGACTAGGGTTCCTAATCAAAGGGTCCTTTACGGGGGTCTATAAGGGATCTATAGTGGGGTTCTTTCAGAAAGATACCTCAATACCTAGAATAGGGTTTTGGGGTATATTATTTTATACTATAGTTAACAAGGAACCCCCAAACCAGTCTAGGTAACTATTTAAGCCCCTATATTTCGCGCGTGGGTGTTGCGTTTTGCTATGGACTTTTTGGGGGGAAGCGGGGGGGGGGGGGGGGGGTTGGGGCTTCTTCAATTTCCACAGAAATTTGCATGACGGCTGTCATTAAGAGCTTTACAAGCCTCCGTAAACTTCGGTAGCGGATTTTGTGGCTGCTGTGTGGGCTTAGGGGCTCCCGGCCCATACTTGGAGGATCATGCAACTTAGTAAGGTTATAAGTACCTTAATAACTGGGGTTATAAGTATAGTTACCCCAATTATCACCTGAGTTACTAAGTCCCATGATCCTTTGAGTAGCAGCAACTCCAACCCTGTGCGCTGTTTACCCGACATCCCAAACGGTCAGGGCGTCAGGGCTTGCAACAACTCCATGACATGCTTGTGTTGTGCGTTTTAAACCTTGAATAATCCTAAATTTCAAGCAATAAAACTGCTATACTACCACAACTGAACCGCAGCCGTTTTTCTCCAATGTGACTTCCCAACAGGTCATTGACTGGTAGCAAGAGGCTTCTTCCTTCCATATACTTACCCATAGGCTGCATAGTGTTCCTTTTTGGGAATACCTGAAATGATTCTAAATATGAGCCCCCCAAAAACGACTATGGAGCACACTAATGGTCGAGTCGAGTCCTGCCGAGAATATATGCTACTGGAGGGTCATGTTTACTTTGATGGGAAGACCGGGTGCCCAGCCACCATGTAATGTCCCTTTGCTCAATTTTTTTCATGAAAGGAACCGCTATTCAAGAAACCAACCGACCTACAAAGGAACATCACTGCGGACTACTTAGGCTTTCAGGTTGATCGAGACTTGGGTTTCGGGCTTAGGATGACGGCTTGCGTCAAACTCAGGCGGTCGGAAAAAACCGACAGGGGCATCTTTATGGAAACTCTTAAGAGTTATCGGGGGTGTAATTTCAAGCTCCTGCCTGCTTTACAGTGTTGTCGGCTGCAGGTTCATCTAAGTCCTCCAAAATCTCATCATAGTAAAGCGTGAGAAGTGGACCTGCCTGCTTTACAGTGTTGTCGGCTGCGGGTTCATCTAAGTCCTCCAACATCTCATCAAAGTAAAGCTTGAGAAGTGGACCTGCCTGCTTTACAGTGTTGTCGGCTGCAGGTTCATCTAAGTCCTCCAAAATCTCATCAAAGTAAAGCGTGAGAAGTGGATCGCTTGCGGAAAGCCATTCGCTGCAGGACTTGGCGACTGAAGTGATCATCTCCTGCCACCCTCCTTTGAGGTACGGCCCATATTGGAGAATTTTTTGGGCCTATGGCGAAGTCGGCTCGCCGGAGCACGCCTGCTGAGGCTAACCCAAGATTGCATCGTTCCCCCGACGATGGCTGCGGGTCGAAAACCAACTCGAGCATAGCCCGGCTTGCTGCGCATCCCGAAGGAAGTTAGCGGGAGCTCACTGTGTTCCTTCTTGATCGGTGGCCCGGATCGATGTCTTGGGGATCTTACGGATATACCCCAATCTTCTGACCCCAATGGGAGTTTCCGAAAATAGGGGACCCAAATATAGCCCCCTAAATAGTCGGATCTTTATTATTTAAGGACCCCCAAATTAAGTATCCCGAATTTTCGGAAACTCCCAAATGCATGACTTCCGCCATGCGAGACAGAACTGATCGCTGCTTGGGAGGGGCACGGGACTGAGTAAGCAGGCTATAAGTAGAGTTATAAGTTCCCTAAATGGAGCTACCCCAATTGTAACCCTACTTGTAAACGACTTACGAAGTCCTCTGCCCCTCCAAGTTGGGAGTTAGGATTAGGGCACCCTTGGGGATATAGACCCTCTAAATAAGGCCCCTTTTGAGAGAGCCAGAAGTAGGGTTTAGAAGGGGTACCCTTCAAGGGGTCTCCCTAATAATACTACCTACAAGTCCAGAACTGATCGCTGGTGTCTGCTCTGGCGCTTCGCCTGTTCGCCCGGCCCAGCTCGCACGTAATAAAGGGGCCTTAATCATTACCTATACTATTTTACTATTCCTTAGGGTTCCTTAAAGTTCCTTTAAAGGGGTCCTTTAAAGGGCTACTATAAGGGCTGTTATGGCCCAGCTCGCACGTAACACAACCCGGAATGGATTATACAGACACTACTGAGAATTATATAGGGACGACTATAGGGATCCATTCCCCCATTCCGTAACGCCTAAACCCTTTAAGGATCCCTTAAAGAGGCCCTAAATCCTCATAGGGATCCCTACTAAGCACCAGGCAGACCTTGACCCAAACCCTGGGAGCCTTCTAGAAACCAGCCCGTGAAACGCAAGCCCCTCAAGCCTCGAAAGCCACCAAACTCCCCCGTCCGTTTGGAGCCCTTCTATAGCCGAGCCGACAGCAGAACCGTCCTAGAACCACAAAATTGCAAGAAGGCCAAGGCAGCAAGCGGGGTGGGTGTTCTTCATTTTCCCCTCCTGCGCAGTCGCAATGAATCTTATGGCGCAACAAACCAAAAACGATCTTTTGTCAACCAGTCGAGCCCTTAAACAAAAATCTACGGCAACACGTAAGGAAAAATCCTGCCGAAACCCCTTCGAAGCCTCAGCCCGAAACTCTAAGCCCGCAAATCCCCCTAAAACCCCTAAAACCCCTTACCCTAAACCCCAAACCCCCAACCCCTAAGCCCCAAAACTCTAAACCCAAATACCCTTCAATCCCCAAACCCTGAACCCCCCCTGAACCCCTAATAGACCCTAGACCCTGAACCCTAAACCCCCAAAGCCCCTATAAACCCCGAAACCCTCGCCTGAACGTCACGCACCGCGCTGGTGCGGGCATTCAGTCCACTGTCCATGGGACCGAGAAGGAAGGCTTCCTGGCGGTCTCTTATGATACGGATCCTACTATTTAGGGTACTGTATTGGGATCCCCTATTTTCGGAAACTCCCATATAGTAGAAGGAAGGCTTCCTTCACGGCTTCTTAGGGTCTCCTTTAAGGGTTTAAGGCTCTAACACGGAAGGCTCTTAGGGCTCTTGTTTATTGCGGCTTCTTCGGTTCTTAGTTTAATTTAGGCGTTAGGGCTTTAGGGTTCAGGGTTCCGGGGGTGTTTAGGTGAATAGTTTAAAGTCTAGGGTTCAAGGAGGTTTTGAGGTTCATTCTTAGCTTAGGACTTAAGGTTTAAGGCTTTGGGATTCTTGGGGAACGGAGGCGTTCTCGGAGTTTGGGGTTTGGCGTGCAGGGTTTAGGTTTCTTATTAGGTTTTTTAAAGGTTCTATAAGGGATCTAGAAGCGTTTCATGAAGGCTTCTTCTGAGGGTTGAGCCAGGGATCTATACTAATCTTTAAGCCACTAATCTTTAAGCCTTAAACCCCAAATCCTAAACTCTAGAGGGGCTTAGGATTTAGGGCTTTCTGATTTTCAGGTTGTTCTTATCATCATGGCGACGACTATTGTTCGGCTTAGGGCTTAGGGTCGTTTAGGGTTCGAGGTTATAAACCCTGAACCCTAGGCCCTGGGTTGGTACAGGGGGCTTAGCAATTTTGCAAGTGTACTACATATAGTATAGCTGCTATAGCTCCAAGGAGTGCTATCACAACCGAGCTATTCAGGGCCCTGTGTTCTATGGGGCTTTGTATCCCAGAGACTCCAGTATCCCTTAATTAAGGACTATTCCCTAAATCATAAAAGGGATCCTACTATAATTCAGGGAATGTTCCCTAATCAAGGGATGTTGGAGTCCCCTGAACCCTGAAAAATCCCTTATAGTTCCATTAAAGGAACACTGAGGAACACTCCTTAATTAACCCTAGGGATCAAAATAGCCCAAAAGCCTTCTATAGTATATGGTCTTTGGGCCGAAAAGCCCAGGGATTCAAGGCTTTACAGTTTCCGGGGTCTCGGGAAAGCTCGGGTTCCCCATGGCATTCATCTCGCGGTGGACAGTGTCCCCGGTGCAGTTCCATGAACAAACCACGGTTTAGGGTTTAGGGTTTAGGGTTAACAAACCACCAAAATGTGGACTGCATGCTGCGGGATGTTGTTTCGCATGCGCTCCAACGAGCGACCAAGCAGCAGCCCGATGACCTGGTCCGCCATCGCTGTACGGAGATGACAGTTGTTGGAGGTGTAGATCTGCTCTGGCATGTAATCTGCCACAAGTACACAAGACTTCATACAAGTGTCTCGGCATTTCCCTTTGCGGCCACGTTGGTGAAGGATCGTCTCACCATGTATGTTCAAGTTCAAACTCAGCAGCAAAAATGCCGTCTCGACTTCCTGAAGTGGAGGCATGTCTGGGGACAACTCGAGCACATGCTCTTGTGTCGCCTGTTAGTTTCATTACTTTGTGGCCCCTTTAGCAGGTTTTGGGGTCTATGCGGGCATTCAGCCTTGGCAGCTGAGACCCTAAACCCTAAACCCCGCGAACCATATATGAATGGTTGTCAAAATTTGGGTTCCTTTTTGGGTACCCTAAATATTAGGTGCCGTATGATAATAAGGATCCAAAAAAGGACCCTAATTTTGACAACCATCCATATATAAATACGTTTCTCACCATTCGTGCAAAACATACTGAATGGAGAAATATCAATGACCAAACATCAGCACTAAAATAGGGAGAATGAAGATTGCCGTGCTGCATCTTTGAGAATTAAACCGCGAGATCCTAGCTTCGAACACGGAGCAAAACCCCAGAGAATTTAGAAAGAGATCTTTGAGTGTCCCAATGCCCAAATAGTTGGGAACCTTTCTCTGATTAGGTTTTGGGAGCCCATTCCAAAGCCATTCCTCGCCGGCCTTGCCAAGGAACTCCGGCGAACATCAACATAAACCGCTCATGAAAGCCCATGGCTCCTTGTAACACTCTGATTTAGACCTAAAGGGTTTCGGGTTTAGGGTAACACTCTGAATAAAACCAAAGTTACCATAATATGAAATCGTATTCTTTATGATAGATCGCTACTATGGTCTCTTGAATTACAATCCTCAACAAGAACTCAGAAAAGGAGAAGCCTGTTCTTGGAGACTATGCTTTGACGACGTGCTTGGGTGCCTCATCACCGAAGTCGTCCAGCTGAATGTGGTGCACCTTCCACTGTTCCATGTAAAGCCTACAGCCTACAGCCTGCGGGCCTGAGGACTCGCAGTTCAAGGGTTTGGGGCTTCGGGTTTGGGGGGTTGGGGCCTTGGGGTTCTACTATTTGCTTAAGAACCCCCCAAAAAATAAAACATATATTACTTATGGGGGTACTATAGGGATTAATTTCTTTATTTTTTGGGGGTAGGGTTCATGTTGTGTTTGGGGTTCAGGGCTTTAGAGCTCTCAAGGCTCAAACATGACTCGCTTTTCGCACGAAGGACCACAGTCACGAACGTGCTCAGAGTTACCCAGGAGAGCCCAGTACCCCTGAAGTAAGGAATATGGCTTTTATTATATAGGGCTTCATATTATGATTTAAGCTATATTCCTTACCCAGACCCCCGGGAGGATCCAATAAGTGGATCCCTTAATGGGGGTTCCTGTAAAGTACCCTTAGTAGTATAGGGCCCCAAAATAAGGGATCTACTTTCTAGATCCTCCCGGGGGTCTGGGTATTTAAGGGGTACTGTATTGGGCTCTCTGGGTAGCATTCAGTGTGGACCCGATACAGCCTTGCACAGAAACACGATGCAGCAAGTCATTCTAAAACCCTAAACCCGAAACATCCACCCCTGAACCACAGGCCAGGCCCGGTGTGCAGAAAGCCCAAATACAACTCAACTAGGGCTTATACCTCTAAATTGTAGAGGGCTACATGTTCTCCGTTTCGGGCCTGATCAATTTATAGAGTTCTGAATATTCAGACTTCGTCGGTTTTATCACGAATCACTCGTTGGTGTTTCCACAAAGATCCTCTAAGAAGTGGATATCACACACGCAGCCAAACCAGAAGTAGTTGAACACGTAACCAGCAAAGAACTGTGAGAACCATGACACCTGTCTAAGTCTCGATATACAAACCCTAAATGCCCAGCACCCTACACCAAAATATCCCGAAACCCAAGCTCAGAATCCCCAAACCCTAGAGCCTTGAAGACCTTGAAGACCCAAGGCCACAAACGAAACCGGACGTCCCTGCAACTAACAATCCTTGCCCGGTTTCCTAGTAGAACTAGAGGTGAACCTTTGGGGTTTGGGGTCTAGGGGTTTAGGGATCTAGGTTTTAGGGGGTTTAGGGTTTAGGGTTGGCTATACAGAGGTCACAGTACCCCAAAAGTCACTCTACTGCCAGGAATCCCTGCAACCTCAACCCTACAGCTTCTGCGCTTACAAAACTTATATACCCCCCCTCGAACCCCTATTCCACCGTCAGCTTCGCAGTCTTCTCTTTCCGGGGCTTCTCAAGCTGCACGTAGTCAACCTCACTGCGGAAGTAAGGGTCTAGAATCTCAGGCTTTCCCTACCTACCGGGTCATACCCTACACCTTTTTCGGGTGACTGGTTTCTGCAAACTAGGCACCCTTAAAACAAGTGTAGGGTATGGCCCATGAACGTCCCTGAACGTAAGGTCCGAGTTAAGTCCCCCCGAGGACAGTGCATGACTTCCATGTGAAGGCTTGCTCAACATGTTAGCTTGTTTTGATGGGCCCCAATTATTACCCTTAGGCTCTACGGAGTCATATTTTAAGGCTTTCGGGCCCAAAGACCATACTATATAAGGCTTTGTGCTATTTTGAGCCGTAGGGTTAGGGATCCCAATATTCCGTGCCTACATCGTAGACTACAGTTTTGGCCCAACTTCAAAGCTCGGACTTCTCTGATTGTTTTGGAATAGGGTCCCTGGGGGGCTAGAGACCGGCTGGACATGAAAAGCCCAGAGTCCCAGACGATTGGGCACATGTTAGACTCCCATTATGTGAAGCAAGTGATGAGTTTAGTGCTGCGTGGACACTTTCGGGGCTTTGGGCACGCCGAGGCGTAGAATTAAATCCGAAGCCCTACATCCTAAACCCTCTACGCCAGGGCCATCTTCTGTGTGCAGCTAAGTAGCCGTGAAACCCAGGAGCTCTTGCGGCGTGGAGATGAGGGTGTCCACCAAGCAGACGTGCAAGCCTCTCGGAACGGCTTAGTACAGGTTTAGGGTTCAGGGTTTACGTCAACACCCCTCAATTGAGGAATATACCTTGTGTCTTATTCGGGTTCCTCCCATCAGAATTTCCGGTCGATTCCTCAGTTGAGGATTTTTGGAGTCTCTGGGGAACGGTTTAGGATAGAGATCGCAAGAACTAGAATAGTACTATCCCATTATTGTATAGTCTCTACGCAGTTATGCTATTATAATATACCCTCAAAACCTTCTCGAGCTATGAAGGCCGGGGAACCTTGTTCTAATTATTAAGGCCCCTATATTAGCTACACTAAACCCTCATAGCAGTCCTTATAGTAACCCTTTATAGGACCCCTTTAAAGGGAACCCTTTAAAGGCTTCGGATATGGGTTGTCGGGTGGGTTTTAGGGTTTCAGCGGAGGTTGTGGCAACAGGGGACTTACTTGTTGGAGGTTCTGCTCAAAGGGGAAAAAAGGAGGGACCCTTAACACGGACCCCTACCCTATAATGGGCTATATGATGGGTATATACTAGCTATATTAAGGGTATATACCTAGGGGTCCTCATTAAGGGTCCCTCCTTTTACCCTTGGATCTGCGGGTCTATCCATCCTCGGGCCTATGTTACGGTGCGCCATGTCCGAAGGGTGGCCTTCGAAGGCTTTTGAGAAACGACTACCTTAAACTACCAAACCCTACTTTTTTGTAGGTTCTTATTATAACCCCTAATATGGAATTTATAGGGACCCTACAAAAAGTAGGTTTTGGTAGGCTAAGGTAGTATAGTAAGTCCCTATAGAACCCACGGGTCGTTATATGTAAACCACCAAAAGGCCACCCCATCCCCGTATCTGTCCAGTATATCCTACTAGAACCAAAAAAGTTAAGCTGCAGGGCTATTCACTCACAGGTTCTTGTGCCCCGAGAGGGGTCTAGGTTACTTACTCTACTACTCAGTTTGTGTTAACCCCGCCTGACAGAAAGATGTCGAAGCCGATCTTCGTCCAAACGTGCTCTTCGTCCTTCACAGGGCAACTGTAGGGCAACTTGTGTTCAGAGCTCTGGGATCTATAGTGATCTTGGAGTACTGTATACATGCTGATTAGTGTTCTGTAAGAACTTTAGGATGTGAGTTTGTGTCTAAGGCCTAAGGGCCTAAGGGCTCGGGTTTCAAAAGGCGCCGGGCATCATACACAGAACACTCCTCCCTAAAAGCAGATGCTTTGCCATGAGGTTCGCTTTCCCCGTTTTCTTTCGCCCCGGTGTTGAATCTTTCTGAGCCTGAACCTCTACAGCGACAGGCAACAACTTTGCCTTGGGAATACCGCGACTCTCGCACAATCGCATAAGTTTAAGCTGGGAAACATGCATGACTTCCAGTAATATCCAGTGCTTCGACCCGAAACAACTTCAGCTTCGAATACGTCATGTTTAAGGTTTAGTGAAAAGTCTAAGCCCCGAGCCCTGAATCCTAAACCCCAATACTCTGAAACAATCTTCAAGCAAAATTTTCGTGGCCTCGAGCCCCAAAATCTGAATCTTAAACCCTAATTCATACTTTTAAACAATCTGCAACCATAATTTCTAAGCCCGAGCCCCACACCCTAAATCTTCAACCCGAATCAACCAAAAAACCCTAAATGCTAAACCTCTGAACCCGTAAACCCTAGACCCGCAAACACCCTACACCCTTATAGATCCCATATACCGGTCCTTTCAAGGAGCCCGAATAAAGCCCTTGAGCCTGCACCATCCTGACTCCTCGTCCTAAAACACCGAAAAAACCCAAACCCTACTGAACCCATAAACACGTCCCTAAGCTGTCCAGCTCGCTGGCGATGAGGTGGTCCGCCTCGGCCTGTGCTCAAAGGGGATTTGTTTAGGTTTGGAGCCTGAGGGTTTAGGAGTTTAATTTAGGGGCTTATAGGGTTTAGGGCTTTAGGGTTTAAGGGGTTTAGGGGTTTATAGGGTTTAGGGGTTTAGAGTTTAAGGGGTTTAGGGGTTTACAGGGTTTAGGGTTTAAGGAGTTAAGGGGTTGACAGGGTTTAGGGCTTGGGGTTTAGGCTTGGGGGGTTGCTTGAAAGTTATAAGGGGCTACTGTAAGGGTTACTGCCGGCAAAGGTTTAAACACTAACTGAAGGTTTAGAGCTTTGAACGCTGCGTCAAAGTGAGCGGGCCGTCGGCGGGTGGGTGAGTTGGGATCTTTTGGGAAGGACAAGGTGAGCGGGAGTGGTCAGTACCTCCTTTAATATAATCAAAGAGGAGAAGGAGGGACCCTTAATGGCACCCCTACCCTATAATGAGCAAAAGTCTTGGGGTGGACCACCGTAGCCCGTAAACCCCCAAACGCTAAACTCTTGGCCCTCCTCCGGCTCTGAATCGCTAGACCGTTGCTTGGAGAGGCAGGGGGACTTCGTAAGGGCTCATAAAGGGCTCCTTAAAGGGATCTGTAGGCTTCCTTAAAAGGGGTCTATTGGGTTTAGGGTTTCGGAGTGTACTTGGAGGGGCAGGAGACTTAGTAGGTAGGTTATAAAGTAGAGCTATAAGTACCCTAAATGGAGTCGCCCCAATGATAACCCTACTTGTGAACGACTTACGAAGTCCGCTGCCCCTCCAAGTGTGCCCTTTGCAATCATGGCGAACAAAAGCACTTTTTGGAGATGGCATGGAATCCCAGATTCCATGATCAGGCTGGCTTTACTTTCGCAAACCCTAAACCCGGTAGACCCTAAACCCCAAAATCCTAATATAGTACATGTTGACCCTAGTATAGTTCCCTAAGGGTCTAAGTACCTAATAGTCATATACTCTCCCAAATTACCCTAAACACTAAACCCTACTATCCGAAACCTAAGTACCTTATTTTTGGGTTCTTCAAAGGGCCTTCAAGGGTTGTTCGACCCTAAGCTTTAAATCCCTAAACCTAGGGCTTCTCAGCGACCCAGAGTTTGGGTTGCGCCTGGCTAGTTGCGATCACTACGGCTGATGGACAGAATCCTGCATTACCCATAATAGTTAATATATATATATATATATATATATATATATATTTATTTATTTATTTATTTATTTATTTATTTATTTATTTATTTATTTATTTATATTTATATTTATATTTATATTTATATTTATATTTATATTTATTATTATATTATATTATATTATAATCTTTTATTTTTTTACCCCCTATTTTTATTCCCCCATTATGATATAACAGAATATATTATTATATATTATATTATATTATATTTATCTCTATTATATTATTATATTATATTTATATTATATTATATTATTATATTATAGTATATTATATTAGATTATTATTATATTATATATTATTATTATATTATTATTATATTATATTATATTATATTATATTATATTATATTATATTAGATTATATTATATTATATTATATTATATTATATTATGTTCTATTATATTATATTATATTATATTATATTATATTATATTATATTATATTATATTATATTATATTATATTATATTATATTATATTATATTATATATATTATATTATATTATATTATATTATATTATATTATATTACATTATATTATATTATATTATATTATATTATATTATATTATATTATATTATATATATCTCTCTCTCTTAGAAGGGGCCACCACCCTGTAATAGTGGTATAATAGGAATATAATAGGGCCCTAGTATAATCCTTATAGTCACCATTACAGGGTGGGGGGCAGCTTCTAAAAAATATATGTGCTAAGGATTTAAGGTTTAGTATGACTGCATGTTTGGGGTCGTCAATTTCGCAATTGAAGTGTAAATCGGAAGCCCTACCCCCCCCTGCCCCCAAAGCCCGAAACCCTGGTCCCTTGTTGATGGCAGGCCAAAAGGGGGTTTAAGATTCTTGGGGTATTCATTCCTTAATATGAACCCGATTATGGGAACCCTAATCCCTACTAAACCCCCATAGGCTAAAACCCCTTTTGGCCTCCTATGACTTGTATCCGTGTATCTTGCCAAACCCTGGTCCCTTGTATCTAGAGACTCCAATACCCCTTAATTAAGGAATCTTCCTTAAATCATATTAAGGATCCTACTATAATTTAAGGCATATTCCTTAAATCATATACTATAATATAAGGTATATTCCTTGATTAAGGGGTATTGGAGTCTCTGGGTATCTTGGGGTCCCGCATTGTCACCATCCTCGTTGGCCTGCGGCATGAAACCAAACTTAGTAAGGGCTCCTTAAAGGGATCTATAGGGTTCCTTAAAGGGATCTATAGGGTTCCTTAAAGGGATCTATAGGGCTCCTTAAAGGATCTATAGGGTTCCTTAAAGGGATCTATGGGGTTTAGGGTTTAGGGTCTACTTAGAGGCCCAGGGGACTTAGTAAGTCGGTTATAAGTAGGGCTAGAATTGGGGTGACTCCATGTAGGGGACCTTAAAACTCTACTTATAACCTACTTACTAAGTCCCCCGGCCCTCTAAGTACGCAAAACAGCACATGCTTCAAAGAGAGTTCAGTCAAGGGTTTCCATTAAAAAAACCGCAGGGTCCTATGTACCGATATAATAGAATGTAGAGTTGCCATATGAGGAAATACTACTATGACTGAGTGAAGTATCCCCCATAACAGTACAAAGGACACATTGGGAAAGTATCCTAGCAGTGGTCTGGTTGGGTTTCTATCCATGTAACACCTTACTTGTACAGCGGCCCGGAAGCTCGTAGATAAGGATCTGAGAATTAGGGTCCTCTCGAATCCCGCTTAAAGGCACCCGTATACCCCAAAGCTGGGTTTAGGGTTTAGAACCATTTTGTTAGGTGCTCCGATGGAGTTAAATGGTATCACACTTTCTATGCTGCACCCTTGACTGGGAGCATCTCCAGTACATCATAATCATAAGCTCTCCCAAACACTGACCTACGAAGCTACTATCCTAAACCCAAGTCTAAGGGTATGTGCTCTGGCTGCTCCGGCAGATATGCAGTCGTTAGGGGCTCAAGGGGTTGCAGGGTCAAGACCATCACATCCCATCCTTCAGGCTCATACTAGAAAGGTCTTCATACCTTGGGTACGGGCCCCACTCAGTAATAGTTGAACTACATTCATAATATAGATATATAAGGACCTTAATAGTAGCCCTACTATAGACTCGTACTGTATGGGGGCAGTACCTAATTCATACCGAAAACCCTGAGTCCGAAGATCCGAAACCCTAATCTAGAACCCCACGCCCTTACGCCTAAGACGCTCTTAGCCCAAGCCCTAAACCCTAAAGACACCCAAACTCAATCATGGAGGCCCCGCATAAAAGAAGCTCCAAAAACTCACATCCAATAAAGGCCTAAACCCACAACCCTACCCCAAAACACCTGAGACCCTAGACCCTCATCCCGGACCCCAAATGCCAACACTTAACACACTAAGGCCCTCTGAACCGTAAGCGCTAAGCCCTAAACCCCACGCCCTTTATCTAGTTCATCGTTGGGTTAGCATTTAAAAAAATGTTGAATTTCTATTCCTTATGTGGAGTGTACCTGGTTACCCACCTATAACAAAGAAAGCCCTCATCCCTCGTAGTCCAAACCCTAAACCCTCAAAACTCCCAAAGACACTCGAAACCCTACTTAAAGGATCATGGGACTTTTAGTAAGTAGGGTTATACATAATTAGGGTAACTATACTTATAACCTATAGCTACTCATAACCCCAATTAAGGTACTTATGACCTTACTTACTAAGTCCCATGATCCTCCAAGTAAGCCCTCAACCCGAGAAACCCTAAGCCCTAAACCCTAAACTCCGAAACCCCTCAAACCCCTAAACCCTAAACCCTAAACTCCTAAACCCTAAACTCCTAAACTCCTAAACTCCGAAACCCTAAACTCGTAAACTCCTAAACCTTAGACTCCTAAACTCCTAAACCCTAAACTCCTAAACCCTAAACTCCTAAACTCCTAAACCCTAAACTCCTAAACCCTAGACTCCTAAGCCCTGACCCTAAACTCCTAAACCCTAAACTCCTAAACCCTAAACTCCTAAGCCCTAAACCGTAAACTCCTAAACTCCTAAACCCTAGCCCTAGACTCCTAAGCCGTAAACCCCAGCCTCAGGGTCGTAGAGGCGCAAGCACCGGGCGGCGCCCCGGAGCTTCAACGTCGCGCGCAGGGACTGGGGCAGGGAATCGAACATTTTTTTGGGTTTAGGGGCTGTTTTGGGTTTTGAGGGTTGAGGGTCTAGGTTCAGGGCGTTTTGGGGTTTTGAGGTTCCTTTAAGTCTATGAAGGCTACTATAAGGGATGAGGTTTTCGGGGGTTGGGCGGCTTTGGAATTCGGATGTTTTGGCGCTTTAGTGTTTGGGCGTGCTGGGGACTGGGGGTTTGAGGATTTGGGGTTTTGCGGCTGGTGAGTGCTTTTTTGGGGGGCTTAAGCCCAGAGAGCCCCTCATCCCGTGAATTGAGGAATATAGCTTAATAAATCATAATAATATGAAGCCCTATATAATTGAAGCCATATTCTTGAATTAAGGGGATTAGGGGCTCTCTGGGAGGTTTTCGGGTTTAGGTTTGCAGCTTTCGGGCTGTAGGCCGAGTTCACCCTTCATAAGCATCTAGGACATGGGGCTTGGGGGTGCACTGGCTGAAAGTTGTAGGATATTGTTAATGGACAAAATCCTAGGCTTCCTTTAAAGGGATGTATAAGGGTACCTTTAAGGGGCTCCTTTAAGGGATCTAAAGGGTTTTGGGGTTTAGGGATATAAATCCTGCATGACCCATTATAAGGAATATACCATAGTTCCCATAGTTTAGAGTCCTCAGTATTGAAGACGTGGGTTTAGGACTTGGAATAGAGGAATTTGTATGTTAGGGGGATAGGGGTCCTAGGGTTTGCACAGCGGCACTCTTCAGTATTTCCATCACTGGCCCGAACACACGCAGAGGCTTATATAGGGGCCTTAGTAAGGAGAGTAGGGTGTCGGAGTGTTCTATACAATGTGCTCATGCACATATGCAGCCCTTACACAGGGTATTGACGATCACCTAGATTTAAACCGCTACACATACAAGATACCTCTCCGATACGAGAGTCTAGAGTCGTCCAGATGAAAGTGGACTGCGGACTGCAACCCGACTAAGGCTAACGCCATGAATCTACCCCGTCAGCCACGACACTGAGATCCAAAAACAACAGTTACTACGCATACCGATACAGTAAAAGCAAAGATGCAACATCATCATCGACCCAGCACTAGAGCTACTCTGCTAGTAAAAATGGAAATCTAGCATACATCATCCTATGTCTGTCCCAATATTTTGACCCTACCTGTAGACTCCTTCTTTTCTGGAAGACAGTCCGCACTGCAGACCCTGGACTAGAGCCCCAAAAAAGCACATAAGCAAAAATTAGAATAGTGATATCCCATATAAACCCCCTTATAAAGAAGCCCATTATGGTAATCTCCCTCCCTCGACTTACAGACTACAATCCTGGTCATTCTAGCATCAAGGCCCGCAAAATAGATACAGACCGTCTTGTGCCGAAGTCACTATGCCATAGAACCCTAGACCGAAAAACCCTCAAAGAAACCCTTCCAGGAACCTTCAAGGAACCCTTAGAGGACAGCAAGACTCTCTGTGCTTGCAGGACCGTTATGCAGCTCTACATAAACCGTGTAAGACCCTTACGAAACGCTCACAAAGTACTCTTTGATGACGACTCCCCAAACCCGCGGGAGGATCCAAAAAGTAGATCCCTTAATGGGGGCTCCTATATAAAGTACCTTTAGTAGTATAGGGCCCCAAACTAGAGGATCTACTTTCTAGATCCTCCCGAGGATCTGGGTCTTGGGCAACAGAAATCGCCCTGTTGTCTGGGCCGACCGGCAGGTCCCGTTGTACCCGGCAGCCATAGGTCCCGTCTGCGCCCGCCCGCAGAGATGTTATCCAATTGGTAGTGAGCCACCTGAAACGGTTTAGGGTTTAGGGCCTAAACCCTAAATCCTAAACCCTAAAAACTTTAGGGTAAGTTTCGAGTTTAAGAGTTTCTGGTTGGGGTTTGGAGCTTAATGCTACGTGGTCTAGGGGTTGCAGGGCTTGTGAAACAACTGCAGCAGTGTTCTCGACAAGGGCTTGCAACTCCACCTGTCAGAGACGGTTTGTAGATGGGTAATTCTCTACATTGGGGCATTAAGGTCCCGATATGGAAAAAGATCGAATGAGAGGCACTGCTTAAATTATGTAGGGCTTCATATTATGATTTAGACTATATTCCTGCAGTAAGGGGTATTGGGCTCTCTGGGCCAGTAGCATATGTCTGCGATCAGCGTCTTCTCCTCACCCGCTCATCGATTGCAGACTTCGTCCTCCTTCCAAGTGGTTGATGCCACCCATCACTCGAATCTTGTCGCAGGCATCTCTGACGGGAAAGAGCAATTCGGGTGGTGTACGTGCACTGTTCAACACGAACCGCATTCCACCCACATCCCAGGCAGCTGCCGTGGGAGATGTGGTTTGAGGGTAGTTCCACCAGGCTTCTGATGGCAGCTGCTGAATTTAGAGAGCTGCCCAACATGATCGAGGGCCTATAAGATGATGAATAAGCATGCATGAATCTTAGCGAACACCCGGACAACGAGGGAGACAGCACATATATATACATATACATATATACATATACATATATATATATATATATATATATATATACATATTATATATATATATATATATATGTATATATGAATATACATATGTATATATATATATATATATATATATATATGTAAACATATATATATATATATATATATATATATATTATACATAGGTATATACAAATGTCCAGTTTAACATCACTCCGACAGAAAAAAACACAGCGGCGAGCGCCTTTCTGGCTTCAAGCAAGCTACTTGGAGGCCTGTGGCGGCTTAGTATCGGGGCCTTGATATTAATTAGAATAGGGTTTCGGGGCCCATTATAGCGTATAGTAACTATAATCAGGAACCCCGAAAATAGTATGGGTAATTATCTAACCAGTGGTTTTTCGGTTCCCTTGGCTCTTTAGCTCCTTACTTAATAGGGATTATCATCATCCCTGGCTCCTTAGCTCCTTCAATATCAATGGTTAGGAAGTAAGTAGAGCTGAAGGACTCAGGATTTAGGGTTTAGGGTAAGATGTGGGGTTTAGGATAGGGTTTTGGATTCCAGGGTAGGGTTCCGAGTCTAGGGTTTAGGGTTAGTAGGGTTTTGGGGCTCAGGGCGTTAGATACTTGTGAGCGAATACATGGAATGTCCTGTCCTGATGGGGGTACACAGGCAGCCCACACCCTTGAAAATATTCTTCACCTCCACAGCGCTTTGCGTTCTAACTTGTTCTTAAACCGTAGGTTGAATTACCGGGATGCCAGTTGTTGAACCAACTGTTCCGTAGTTCCGACCACGGACCGATGATGCTTCGACGAAGATGCTCTTTGTCTGTTGTGCCCAAAGCTCCAAGGTTGTAGTTGGGTTGGTGATATACATCCTGTATTACCCTACTAACCATCCTAGACTATGGGAATTATGGTACATATATATATATATATATATATATATTCCTTATTAATTACTAAGTGTAATGCAGGATGTGTTCATCAGCCGTAGGTATTAGGCTGGGTTGCCAAAGACATAGCGGGCTGCCGGGAACTGGAAGCTCTCAGATCTCTTAATCCATTGGACCGTTTCGGGTCATGTGCCCAGAGAGCCCCTTGTCCCCTTAATTAAGGAATATACCTTAAATTGTATAGGGCTTCATATTATGATTTAAGCTATATTCCTTATTGAAGGGGCATTGGGGGGCTGTGACTGTTTGCCTAAACTTAGCGTATATGAGGAAGACCTTAACCCTAAACCCCACGAAAACTCCATACCGCTTTGTTACATGATTGCGCTGACCAGTGTACCGCACAGCTATCCGTAGCGGCATAAGGGCTGAAAGGGTGGGATGAAGGGAGGCGGGGTACTCCCCAAATGAAACTTCTTCTTTAAGGCATCCTTCAAATCATCAGCATCGGAAGCCGTAAACCGGGAGCCTAAAATTTCAAGTCCCAAATCCTAAACCCTAAATCCATCAACCTTAGACCTAAATCGTCAACCACAAACCGTAAAGCTCTAAACCCCTGAAGCCCCGTAAACCGGAAGCCCCTCACCCATAAACCCGGAGCCCAAACAGCCCAATCCTAAACCTGAAAGCCTAATCACTAACCAAACCTCCAACCCGCAGCCCTAATCCCTAAACCCTTATTCCTGCATTCCTAATCCTACTTCCCCGAACCCCCAATCCCTAGATCCCTATACCCCAAGTGGTCCAACTACCTAATCCCCACAGCACCAAACCCCAAATCCCTCAACCGCAGCCCTAAACACCCTCATCCCCTACTAGCCCTAAACCCCCAAAAGCCCAAGTTGCCTTGTCCTGGCCTGCCCCAAGGATGCGCCCTGCTCATCAACTTTTTCTTTCGGGCTGGTTTCCATCATGGGCTCCTTTAAGGGATCCTTTCAGTCATTCTTTTGGGGGATCCTTTGACCTTTGAGGGATCCGTTATAGAGCCATTAGAATCCTTAAAGGGATCCCTTGAAGGGTTGGTTCTTTAAAGGAATCTATACGGCGTCTAGGTTTGCTCTCAGGGATTCATAAGGCTTCCTTAAGAAGGGTCTTCAAGGGATCTATACTTAAGGGAGCCAGACGTCCTTCCAGGGAGCCAAAATAGCCCTTCAAGGGTGTAAGCTCTCAGAGCTTTGCAGCGGGGCCGAAAGAAGCGGACTCGGGTATCATAGTTTCTTATAGGATCCAATAGCTTCCGATGGGTTGTTGTAAGCTTTCATAGGCTTCGATAGGTGCTGTCGGTGGGTTTTACGAGTCGTCAAATACTGCTGAAGGGCTTTAAGGCTTAAGTCTTCGGGGATCCAGAGTTTACGGGTTAGGGTTTACCCATAGGCCCCAAAGTAGTTCCTTTTTGTGGTTCATATACAGAATCCTATAAGGTAATCCCAAAAAGGAACTACTATGGGGCCTATGAGTAGGTTTAGGGGTTTAGGGTTGTTAGTGTTTCGGGCCTTACGGCTTGGGGTTGGGCTCGAGGTGTTTTTCTCGGTAATCGCCGCCTTTGCAAAGAAGGGCTTACATGGGGTTCCGTTTTGAAATGGAGGCTACGACATTTCACTATGCACCATATATATATATATATATATATGTCTTCAAACTGGTCTTCCACACCCCAAGCTCTAAACCCACCGGTTTGACCTCGATCCCGAAGCCGGTGGCTCTACGTTGGCTTTATTGCAACGTGGGTGCACTGGGTTTGTGTCAAAAGCCGCCTTTCACCTGACATTGTTGAAAATGCTTCTTGGGAATATACCATTCCGAATTTGTTGGTTTTTGTACGTGCCACGGGTGCTGAAAGACCCAAAGCAGCAGCGTTTCGGAAGGGGACCCCAACCAAAGCCCAAATAACTCCCATTCCCCGAAGCTGCTGAACAGCTGACTGACAGGATGCGGCGACGTAGGTTAGAAGTGAGGCTGTAGCTGGGATTACTCTTGGAAGGTCCTTCAACTTCTATTTCCGACACCTAGCCCTGAATCCTAACCAGTAGAACCAGCTTACTACGTCTCTGAGCCTAATTAAATAGAATTCAATGTTTCCGGGCTTGGGTTTATAAGTTATTGGAAGCCTCGTGGGGTAGCTTTCTAAGGAACCTAAGACCAGAAAAAGGAACAAGGGCCCCACTAGGAGATCTAGATGAACTTCAAGCACAGAAGATCTGGCAAGTATAGGTGTAGACAGGGTTCTATGTAGGAGAACTTCCAAACCCCCTTGTAGTATGTAGCTTGTATAACCTGTCAACGACGTCCTCTGAATTTATCGGTCCTACTTGGAGGGGCAGGGCACTTAGTAAGTAGGTTATAAGTAGAGTACCCTAAATGGAGCTACCCCAATTCTAAACCACTCTCAAAAAGCAGAAGCGACACTCTTCCCTCACAGGCACCCCCCTCCATATCAAAACGAGGGGTCTAGATGATAGAACAGGGGTTTTTGATGGTCTGTGGCGTATGGAGTTGCATTAATGAATACATGTGACTTTTAAGGCCGCGACAGTAGGCCTGCGTTTTGGGGCCCTGGGTCTTTGATGCAAGGATAGCCTACCTCTGGAGGGAGTCTAAGGTTCAGAGTTTAGGTGGGATGCTAGATACCGACGCCTAAGATGCGTTAAAAGGCTTCACGGCTTGGGGTTCAAGGATTGGGATGCGAACTTGAAGCTAATCGCAGAAGCTTAACGAAGGCTTAGCGTTTAAGGGTTTGGGGCGTCCAGACCCTAAGCCCCAAAAGCCCACACCCCGAGTAGATCCTGCACCGTCAGAGTTTAATTAAGAGCTCCGGTGCAGGGTTAGGGTTCAAGAGTTTACCTACCCCCCAACTACCCTCTAATATGCCCTAGATAGACATCCATGAAGGACCATCAGGGCTCTGTTACATAACACTTGGGGGGTCCTGGTAAGCTTTAGGCTACTATCGTGGAATCGTGCGGGTTTCTGTTTATGATTACGGTATAATATACCCGCCCAAACCCTATTCTAATTATGAAGGACCCTTTAAATTATACTATACCCGCCTTAGAACCATACTAAAAGTAATATTTTTTGAATTCTCTTGGGTTTGATATGAACAAAAATAAGAGCATATTTCCTATAAGGCCCCTATACTGTATCATAGTACCCTTATAGATCCCTTGTAGTAACCCTTATAGACCCCTTTAAAGGAAGCCCACAAGCCCAATTCTAGTTGTTAAGGATAGATCCCCTATGGAACCCTCGGCCCAGGTGGCCTACCAAGGTCTTCGGCTTCTCCGGATCCGGGAAAACGATGCGACGAGCCTGCTGTCGAGCTCAGGGCTCATACCCTAAGACTCCATGTGCCCATATAGTATATAGGTACTTCGGCCTCAAAGGGGTCCCTATATAGGTACTTTAAGGGCTAAGTACCTACTTGATGGGTACATGGAGCCTTTGGGATATAGGGTTTAGGGAGGTTCCCGGTTCAGGGTTTACTATACTGAACTTAGAACCCTAGCAAAAATTGTAATTTTAGCTGTTTCTTAGGGATTATAATAACCAAAAATTAGAAAGTATTTCTAGGTACCCCTAAGTTTAGGCAGTTTAGGGTTCAGGGCTTAGGGTTTTAGGGAGTTCGGGGCTCAGGGTCGCAGAAGCTTCAGGTTTTCGGCTTAAGGAGGTCTGCATGACACTTCCTTGTGAATATGGTGTCTACTTGTACAAGCAAGTAGATAGTAGATAGACAACTGGGTAAGTAAGCAAATCAACTACCGCATCTGTGCCTCTCTTCCTCGATATACAAATGTGTACATAGAGAGAGCGAGAGAGAGACATCGAAGGTTGTGTTTTTATGTGCATAACACTCTTTCGAATTTCCATACTTGTTTAACTGCGTCTCTGCATATGTACAGATGCGCGCTACCGTCGCCACTTGACGGCAGCCGCTGCAGAAGCAGCAGTACGGGGAGGTACTTGGAGGCCCAGGGGGCTCAGTAAGTAGGTTGTAAGTAGAGTTATAAGTACGCTGAGAGATAATTACCCCAATAATAACCCTATCTATAACCGAGTTACTAAGTCCTCTGAGCCTCCTAGTATGCCAGTAGCAGATGCAGTAGAAGGAATAGTAATTGAGTAGTAGGAGGTGAAAGCGGCCACAGCCGGAGCAGCGCAGTAGCTGCAGCAGAACTATTGTCATGGTCATCTTCGTCAATAAAGGGTACCAAAAAGTATGTAGAATAACAGCCTTTTTCGGTCTTGGGCCATTATTTTAACTATTTTGCGGGCTTAGGTAATAATAGTCAAAACAACCATGTAAAACTGTCAGACACTGGCCTAAACCGTAAACTTATAACCCTGAACCCCAAACCTCAAAGCGTCTAGTAGAAGCAACAACAGTAAAGCCATTCGTCATTTGTGCTGGTATTGGCAGTAATATTAATACTAATCCTAGCATTAGTGTTATATAGTATATTGGTACAAAGCAACAATAGTACTTGAAGCTATCACAAGCAAATGTTAACCTTTTCAATCATTATGGTAGGGTTACATAAACCCCAAGGCTACTCAGCTACTTAGTGATAGAAAAGGCCACAAACAATTCTGATGTAGTATGGTCTTTGAGCCCAAAGGCCTTAACATATGAGTCCCTAGAGCCCTACTGAATAATAATTGAAGCTAATGTAGGAACCTGACTAAGAAACGTTGGGCCTTTATTACGGCTCCTTATACGAATCTATCCTACCATTTGGGGGTTAACTATAGGCACAGGGTTTCTTAATCAGGTTCCTACATTAAACCCTAACCCCTAACCCATAAACCCCGAACCTCAGAGCTTCAAACCCCAAATGCCGTAGGGGTCCTCAGCCCGCACTCAGTCCCTGACTCAGGTTCCTGCAATATCACCTCTGAACCCTTATAGTACCCTGAAAGATATCCCTGAATGGAGCCCTATTCTGATTATTAAGGCATTAAAAGGATTTGAAAAAACCCTATTCTGACCATTAAGGCCCCTATCACGTCTGCAAGGCAAGTGGTGTGCTTGGCCTCGCAAGGCCGGAGTATCCACTCCTCGCAGCCGGGAGCCTAGGGAAGAGCAGCTGATTCCGGTGGTTAAAGGGGGGGTTTAGGGTTCAGGGTATACCTTAACCAAGAAGGACCTACCATTTTAAGGACCTATATACAGAAATCATAATAAAGAACCCGAAAAAGGCAGGCAGGCTATTCAGGGCTAAGGTAGAGCTTAGGGGTTAGGCTTCCGTTGTATAGGGCTTAGGGCTTATAGGGTTCATAGGGTTTATGAACAAGTGATTTCCGGTGGTCAAAGAGGGGGTTTAGGGTTTAGGGTTTAAGGGTTTCATGGTTTAGGGCAGGAAGGGGGGGAAGGACAGCTCTAGGGGGGTTTAGGGTTTAAGGGTTTCAGGGTTTAGGGCTTATAGGGTGAGGAAGGACAGCTCTGGGGGGGGGTGTGGGTTAGGGTTCCGGTGTATAGGGCTTAGGGCTTATAGGGTTGATAGGGTTTAAGAACAGGTGATTTGCGGGGGTCTAGTGGGGTTAGGGTGTGGGGTTCAGGGTATAGGGTTTATAGGGTTTACAGGGCTTATAAGGTTTAAGGTTCAAGGGATAGGGCTCAGGGTTTATAAGGCTTATAGGGTTTAGGGTATAGGGTTTAGGGCATAGAGTTTATAGGGTTGAGGGGCTGGGGTTTATGGTTTAGTGTTATGCTTTTAAGCTTTGCGGAAGTTGTGCATTTAACTTTGGCATTCGTACTCCTCTGATGTTTCATACCGAGTTTGCAGTGCTAGTGGGACGAATGCATTATTCAATCTCATGTTGATGCAGCACGTATTTAGGTTGCCTCAAGGTCGCTACTATGTGCCGCAGCTTGCTGTCCTCGAGGTCGAGGTGCTGTGCCACCCATCGGCTCCATAGTAGTTTCTTTTTGGGATTACCTTATAGGATTCTAAATATGAACCCCAAAAAGGAACTACTATGGAGCCTACGGGCACATCCATCTTCATCTGGATCAACACGTCCAAGCAGAAAGCGCAGCCTGGACCCCCCTCGACAACGACAAGCGATCTGGTGCTTGCAACGTGTTTAGGACTCCCGAGCTCAATCGGTCCTGACAGCGTGTGAACCAGGAATGATCGACCGTGGCCAAGGACTGTCAAAGGAACAAGCTCAGATGCTGGAGACGGGCCGTGAGTATGATCTCGTTGAATTGGCGTCTTGTATGTGGCCGGCGGATGGGGAAGGCTTGCAGGGAGTCCGAAATCAGAAAAACGTCCGTGCCTTGGTGGCGAGCGCCAGGTTTTTCTCTTGCAAGTCGCGGATCTCCTGCAGGCCCCGATGACCCAGTTCCGTGCCATGTGAGTGTACAGCTCAATGTCCTTCACCTCGTCGAGGCTGTCGTTCCCTGCCAAGATGATGTGAAACCCTAACAAACTAATGCACAAATCTTCTACACGACCCTCTTCCCAGAAATCCTAAAACCGTGATACCTTAAACCCTCAGTCAACCCTGAACCCTAAACGGAACCCAACTTCCTCAGCACCAAAGCCACGCAGGCCCATCCGGGGGCCCCCGGCAGTGACATCGGCGCCTTGCTGGTAGAAAACCACCTGAGCTACTTGGAGGCCCAGACAACTTAGTAAGTTGGTTATAAGTAGGGTTATAATTGGGGTAACTCCATTTAGGGGACTTATAACTCTACTTATAATCTACTTACTAAGTCCCCCCTCCAAGTAGTTGTGCTGGAGGTTTGTGGGGCTGCATGGGTTTGGTGATAGAGTCTTGCCACGTCTTGGTGATCGTGTTTAGGGTTCCGTAAAGTCTTTTTAGGGTGTAGCGTTTAGGGTTTAAGGTTCAGGGTTGTTTTTGTGACCCACAGTCTCGCCTGATAGTCTTGCATTACAATTTGTTGCAAAATCCCCTTGTGAGCTGCAGGATTTGGGCATTTTGGGGTCTAAAGTTTCGAAAATTGGGCCTGCACGAGGAGTTGGTGAGCTTCAGGGGTTTAGGATCCGGGCTTTGAGGGCTCAGCTTTGGAAACTTTCGGTGCAAAAGGGTTCAGGGATGCAGGGTTCGGGAAAAGACTTGGGGGTGGGGTTGGGGCAGAGGACAGCTGCGCTTCCAGCAGCACTGCAAGCAGAGCAAGACTTTTGCCACGGAACCAACGACAACTCCTGCAACGAACTAGAGAGGCAAGAAGGGGATGAAGAGAACTTCTTGACTGCCACAAAATGGAGACGCTTCGTCCCTTCACTTCACAGTGATATTCAGATAGAATGATATAACTCTTTCTGCAAAAGACCGTAAACCCTAAACCCTAATTACAAACCAGGGACCCAAATTTAGACTTCACCCACAAAGAACCCTTATAGCGCCCTTATAGAAACCCTACAGAAACCCAAATAGATCCCGTTAAGGAACTCTAAAACGGGACCAGTATGCTCTAAACCCTGAACCCTCAACCATAAACCCCAAACCCTAATCCCTAAGGAACTCTAAAAAGGACCAGAGCTACGCGGCTCCAACTTCAAGGAACTCTAAAAGGGACCCTACTTTAAGGCTCAGGGGTCTTAGTAAGTAGGTTATAAGTAGAGTTATAAGTACTGTAAATGGAGTTACCCCAATTATAACCCTACTTTTAACCGACTTATTAAGTCCCTTGGGCCTCTAAATGTTTCAAACAATTACCCAACTCTACTAGAACTCTATTGTAGATCTCTTATAGAACCGTTTAGAAGGAATCCTAAAAGGAACGTATTCTAACTGCTAAGGCCTCTTTAGAGGGGACCCTAATTTCAGAGAACTACCCAACTCCTTCGGAGGCCTCCAAAGGTGGGATGAAGGTAGGTAGGATTGAGGATCCCTTACATAAGGACTCTTATTTGGGAATATCCCACCTTCTAGGATACCCAGTAACCTAAGAATAAAAAGGCCTCTCTTTTTGGTATTGGGTAACTTTATAAGGAACCTAGGACACAAAAAGGGAATAAGGGTACTACTGGGCATCCTAGAAGAGGAGACAGAGGAGGTAAAACCCAGAGACGCCAATATCCCTTAATTAAGGACTATTCCTTAAGTCATATTAAGGATCCTACTTTAATTTAAGGTATATTCCTTAACTAAGGGGTATTGGAGTCCTTCATCCCACCTTTCGAGGCCTCTGACTACTGAGATCGGCACGGAGTGTTGGCAGGAGCGGTTTTCGATCTCGAAGGGCCACTGTCCCCTTCGAGGCTTGGGGTTCCAGGGCTCCAACGGGGGGGGTTTAGGCTCTAGGGTGTACTAGGATTTAGGGTTTAGGGGTTTAGGGTTGAGGGTTCTAGGGGCTTTAGGGTTTTAGGGTTGAGGGCTTGAGGGATCATGGCGAGGTTTAGGGTGGAGGGTTTGAGGGATTGGGGTGTAGGGCTTGAGGGGTTTGGGTTTAGGGTTGGGGTTTAGGGTTGAGGGTTCCAGGGGCTTTAGGGTTTTGGGGTTGAAGGCTTGAGGGATCATGGCGAGGTTTAGGGTGGAGGGTTTGAGGGATTGGGGTGTAGGGCTTGAGGGGTTTGGGTTTAGGGTTGGGGTTTAGGGTTGAGGGTTCCAGGGGCTTTAGGGTTTTGGGGTTGAAGGCTTGAGGGATCATGGCGAGGTTTAGGGTGGAGGGTTTGAGGGATTGGGGTGTAGGGCTTGAGGGGTTTGGGTTTAGGGTTGGGGTTTAGGGTTGAGGGTTCCAGGGGCTTTAGGGTTTTGGGGTTGAAGGCTTGAGGGATCATGGCGAGGTTTAGGGTGGAGGGTTTGAGGGATTGGGGTGTAGGATTGAGGGTTCGAGGGATTGGGGTGGAGGGTTGCGGGTTTGAGGGTTTAGGGTTTGAGGGATCAAAGTTTAGGGTTGAGGGTTTTTGAGGATTCGGGCTTAGGATTGAGGGTTTGAGGGGTTGAGGCTTGGGTGCTTTTCAGCGACATACAGGTGCAGCAACTTCAAGGCATTAACCTGAAGGGACCGACCGCTTCCCCGATCACTCACATGATGGATAAGGTTTAGGGTTTGGAGGTGGCATGCCACTACTTAACTCGTGAATCGTCTGATGCCCTGCCGCGCAGAAGCTACCGCTGCTAAGAATGATTACCTCCTGTAGCCTGATTCGAAAGCTTTGCAGATGGTGCCCCCTGGCGTCCTTCGGTATCGTAGTGGCGCTGACGGAATGTTTAGGCCTAGGGTTAGTTTGGGGTACGGGTGTGGGCTTAGCACTTAGAGTTTGACTTGGGTTTGAGGGTCTGGGGATTATCGTAGAAGCCAGAAAGTTGGAACATCATTACCCTCATACCCTTAAAGTATAAGGGATCCTAGCACTAATCCTGCTAAAAGTATGCTCCAACTTTCTGGCTTCTACTATACGGTTTTTGTTTTCGGGTCTAGGGTGTCGAGTTTTGATCAGACAGGGCTTTTCTCCTGCAAGCATGTACCTTAACCCACCAAAGCCTACCTTTTTGTAGGGTCCCTATAAAATCCTTATCAAAGTCTAGAATTAAAAGAACCTACAAACAAGTAGGTTTTGGTAGGTTAAGGTAGGTTTTACGGTTCCAGCGGGTAGGGAGCTCGGGACAACAAAGACTGCCTGAAGGTCTCTTTTAGAATGCCTGAAGGTCTCTTTTCTGTGCTTTTGTAAAAGCTCTATGGGGGTGTTGGGGGGCTTAGGGTTTCGGAGCTTAGGGTTGACTGTTTAGGGTTTTGGGGTTAGGGTTCAGGGTTTAGGGTTTTGGGGTTTAGGGTTCAGGGTTTAGGGTTTAGGGGGTCGAATGTTGAAGGTCATGTGCACCCACAACATCCGACTCAGTACAGCTAAGAGCTTGGGTGTAGGGTTCGGGTACATCACAAAAAGAGACTATACCCCCCTTAGAACCATAATGAACCCCTAATATTCTTAATATTCTCTTGGGTTTTAAATGAACAGAAACAAAACAATAACCTTGCGTGCGCGTTGGCGAAGCTCATAGCGGTCACCTGCAAGGGTGCCATGCCAGACCGCACGCACCAAACTCCACATGAAGGACGGACGCAGCAGCCCCTCCAGCAATTCTGGCGGGAGGCTACCCAACCGCTGTTGGGCAACTCGCCTCCACTCAGATGTTGTGAACAGGAGCATGTCTGCCAAAGTGGTAGGTACTGCCGGTGCAGCAACGCCAGTGTCCAGGCATGCCGCACAGTCTGTGCGGTGTGCTGTGTTGTGTTTGCATGCGCAAGTTTTGAGACTCGCAGGGAATCTGCACGGTTCTGTGCTCATATGCAGCAGCCGGTCGGCCAAACTGCTTGAAACATAAACTCTGTGCGATCACGTGCCTGAAGTTCATCACTAAACCTAGGTTAGAAGCCAGAAAGTTGGAAATTCATGCTCCTAATGCCCGTGGAGTAACGGACAGGGAATCCCAGAAAGAATCATCCAAAATCCGTGTTCCAACTTTCTGGGATTCACTATACTTTAACCCACCAAAACATACTTTTTGGTAGGGTCCCTATAAACTCCATATTAGGGTATATAATAAGAACCTACAAGAAGAAGTGGGTTTTGGTAGGTTAATGTCTGTCACAGAATTACCCAAATCCTAACCTGCATAACTACTATCCCAAAACCAAGTACCTAGTTATTGGGTCCTTCTGTTGATGGACAAAATCCTGCATTACCCATTACAATCCTATACCATAGTTCCCATAGTTTAGAGTCCTTAGGGTAATGTAGGATTTTGTCCATCAGCAGTTTGGACCCTTGGGGTTAAGAATTAGAATAGGGTTCCTAAAAAAGGGTTCCTTAAAAAGGGTTCTATAAAGGGTTCCTTTGAAGGGGTCTACAAGGGTAATTCTCAAATCCCAACACCTCCGAACCTCAGCGCCTCGAGAGGATCAGAAACAGAGTGGCCCCATCCAGCTGGGTTGACACGCGCACCTCGGAGTTTCACACACACACACACATATATATATATAGATGTGTGTATATATATATATATGTATGTGTGTACATATATATGTATACAACTATATGATATGTGCGCACATACTCTTTAGTTACGTACTGACTCATTTACTTGACTATACATCCAGCTACATAGCGCATCATGATTGGTGTTGTTATTATTGTCGTGGTTGTTGTTGCTGGTCTATATAAGTTTTTCCTCAGCGTCCAGAAGCTACTTAAAGGGTCAGTGTGCTTGGTGAGTAAGCTCTAGCTGTCCACTGCTGTAACCTATCGTGGGACTATCCTAACCACCGAAATACAGGGATCAGAACCGGATTGTGGAGTGTATTCGTCTATAAGCATACCAAGGAACCCCCCCAAACCCTATTCAAGCTATTCGGGACCCTGCATTGGCTTCCGTACCTCTTGTCGAAGCCACAAGGGCCTTCAAGCAGGGGGTGCTCAAGATCAAGGTTGCCTTCGAGCCCCACCCGTCCACACATGCGCCCGAATATCCTCGGCATGACGCAGTCCCAAGCTTTGGCAGTCCCAAGCCCCAGACACTCAGAGGAGGGGCCGGACTGCCATAAAAAGGCTTTTGTATGGTTGAATAGATTAATCGCTAAACCTTCACATCTTTGATTCGACTTTAAGAGTCTCTGTACAACTACAAGAGTGGATGCACAAATGGTCTCAGGCCGTTTCCAATCTCGGGGTACTCCGTGCACATCCTAAACTACTATTTGCTTAAGAAACCCCCAAAAAATAAAAATAATAATCCCTATATTACCCTCCATAAGGAATATTTTTTTTTTTTATTTTTGGGTGTTCTTAAGCAAATAGTAGTAAACAAGAACCAAGCCTGGGTTTTAGGTGGTTCTTGGGTTTCAAGATTCGGAGGCCTCAAAAAGGTGGGATGAAGGTAGGTAGGATTAAGGATCCCTTATATAAGGACTCTTATGTGGGAATATCCCATCTTATTTGGGAATACCCTTATTTGGGAATATCCCACCTACCTTCATCCCACCTTTTGAGGCCTCCGAAAGGTTTTGTCCGGTGTCAGAAACCTGAACATCACGCTTGAAGGATCCTCAAGGGGCACGCACCCTGGCTACTTGGAGGGGCAGGGGACTTAGTAAGCAAGGTTATAAGTAGCTTAGTTGGGGTTGTAAGTAGTTGTAAGTATAGTTACCCTATAGACCCCAGTTACTAAGTCCCATGATCCTTTAAGTAGAGACTCTCAGCACAAAGCTTTAGCCATCATCGAGACACGAGAGTGGTGCCGCGAACATCAAAGACCTTGAAATAAAGCAGAACCCTGAATCTAGGATCCCCAGTAATCCCGCAATAAAAAAGGCCCCTTTGCGGTATTGTCTCGTTAGTTCTATATAGGGAACCTCCTAGGAATCCACTCCGCAGCCAAAGAACCAAGAGGGGTCGGCCATTCAGCCGGGCCAGGGCGACCACGCTGTCACCAACCTGAAAGCTCCGGTAGAGAGCTCATGGAGGGTCCAGGGCCTTACCGTTGGTTAGTAGGGAATGGAAGAATGGTAGTAATAGTAGCTATAATTGTACCCCATTCCTCCATTCCCTACTAACCCAAGGTAAAGGGCTTAGGCTGAAAGGTTCAGGGTTCATGGGTTACGTTTTGGGGCTCAACCCTTCCTGGAAACTCGGATGCCCAGTAACCTAGGAAACAAGGAAAAAAAGGACTCCCTCTTTGGTAAGGGGTAACTGTATAAGGAACCTAGGACTACAAAAAGGGAATAAGGGTACTACTGGGCATCCTAGGAAACGGGATTGTAGCACAAGTTTTGGCTACTTTGTTTTCGTGCCGCAGAGTCCGAACAGAGGATAGGTTGCTCCGAATCATAAACTCTCCGCGCTACTAACCTGCAAAACTACTATCGAAAACCAACATACCTTCCAGCAATGATTGGGTCTGTAGGGAATATTTCGCATTTTTGCTCATATAAAACCCAACAGAATCTTCATAATGAGCATTTTACTGTGGCGGTAAAGGGGAGTATAGGGTAGGTAAGGAAGACGCCCCTGGGCAAACAACCTTCCGGCCGAGATCCCGAAGGTTGCTGCAGGAAGCCTTGACCCTAAACCAATAAACCCTAAAACCCTGAACCCCTTAAACACCCTAAACCCTAAACCCCTGAACCCCTGAACCCCTAACCCCTAAACCCCAAACCCTAAAACCCTGAACCCCTAAACTCTCCCTTACGCTCCTGCTAAGGAGGCCGTACTTAAAGGACCAGGGGACTTTCAGAACTGACAGGCTTCCCCAAAGGGTTCGGGCCCGAAAAGCTCAAACTTTCTACACTCAACCAACCATATGGGAGTTTTCGAAAATTAGGGGTACCTTATTTGCGGGTCCTTATAATAAGGATCCTACTCTTCAGGGTACCTTATTAGGGTCCCCTATTTTCGGAAACTCCCATATGTCGCCATAAAGTCCCATAAAGCTTAAAGCGCGACGTGGAATAAGCTGCGAACCCGGCGAAAGGCATGAGACGAGCTTCGCCCATAAAGTTTAAAGTTGTCTTGTTCCCAAAGGGAACTATGTACCGATAAAGTAGAATCTAGGGTTTCCATATTAGGAATTACTACTCTGACTTAGGGAAGTATCCCTTAGAAGGGGCCCCCACCCCTCACTAGTGGTATCATAGGAATATAATAGGGCCCTAATATAATCCTTATAATCACTATTACAGGGTGGGGGCCCCTTCTAAAGTATCCCCCATAACAGTCCAAAGGATCCTTTGGGTCTCTTATTGGTCAACGAGAGCTTCGGCAGAGCTTTGAGGAGAGGACCGCGGAGAGGGGAATCTGCACCGACCACCTGGCGGGGCATAGGGTGTAGGATTTAGCGTTTAGGGTTTAGGGTCAAGGGTTTAGGGTTAAGGCTGTATCTTGGATGCCTCTTAAGCGTTTGATGGCAAGGATTGTAGTTGCTCTGTAGAGCCACAAAATTGCTACAGCAGGCTGTGTCTTAACATTTACGGCTAGCGCGGCCTTAAACCCTAAACCTTTTAGGATTTGGAGTTGCAGGCTTTTAACGGTTGGTGATATGCTAGAAATATGTACTCCCAACTGCGGATATCTAGAAGTTTTGGCTGTCTCCATAGCAGCTGCTCCTCAACAACCCTAAACCCTAAACCCCTGAACCCCTAAGGCCCAAACAGAGGTTGCAAAACCGAAAACCCCTACAGCGTCGCAGAGGATGTCGCAGTGGCACCGGTACCAATGTTGGGTTAAGCGAAAGTTTAGGCGCCCTAAACACAAGGGTTTCAGAATTTTAGGGGCGTAGAGTCTTCGGGCTTCAAGAGGGACCTCGGTTAGTTGGAGTTACATGTCGAAGGAGTCAAGAGTGCTTGGCTCCAAGTGCATTGTTGACAGAATAGAATATAGGGGCCTTAGCACTTAGAATAGGGTTTCGGGATACATTATACGAAAAACATAATAAGGAACCACCAGAAGAGTACTGGCAACTTTTTAGGCCCCTATATTACATATTCTAAGTAAAAACTTGCTTTGCCAGGCCTGAAAATGACAGGCCGGCCTGACCACGCTTCGTGTTTTCTTTGTTTGCTTCTCTCCGAGCCGCGGGAGGCACCCCTTATAGCCTGGTCCATTCCATCCGTCTGCACAAACAGTATCGCTCGAGGTGATGCCGCCAACGATTCCGACTGAAGTTGTCTCCAAATGCCGGTCTTGCCCTGCAACTTCGATGTGGGAGTTTCCGAAAATAGGGGACCCTAATATAGCACCCTAAAGAGTAGGATCCTGATTATAAGGACCCCCAAAAAAGTTACCCCTAATTTTCGGAAACGCCCATGTGCCGTTTGTAGGCCATTTTAATGGACAGGTCCTGAGGATGGTCCTTCTACCCTAAACTAGCCCTGAATGACCTACCTTTTTCGGGTTCCTTATTATGATTTCCGTATATAAGTCCTTAAAAAGGTAGGTCCTTCAGGGCTAAGGTAAGCTAAACCCCAAATTCGATTATCGAAGCCCGGTACCGTATATCCTCCAGTAGATGCCGGAACATAACCCTGAGGCCTCTCAGGTAGAGCATCGGAATCCCAGAACGAATAATCCTAAGTCCACTTTCTGGGGCTCAATATGGTAGTTTCCGAAAAGAGGGGTACCTTATTTGGGGGTCCTTATAATAGGGATCCTACTATTTAGGGTACTACATTAGGGTCCCCTATTTTCGGAAACTCCCCTTTGAGAATCTGAAGTCTGAGCCCCTGTGACGGAGCTCGGGCTGCGCTACTTCGGGTCGAAGGTGCTGGCGATGGCGAGGATGTAGGGCTTAGGGTGAGTCTTTGACCGTAAACTTAGCTTCTCATCCTTAATATCTAGGCCCTCGAGTCGAAACCACTAAAGCGACACTACGCAAACATTGTCGGCTTCACTACAATCTGAAAACACTGAAACGCTGGTTTAGTGCCGCAGCCGCCTCGTTTCGTCGTCGACATCCTCACAAGCTGTGTCAAAGGATTCAAGCTTCAGTCCGCGGGGCACGTTCTCTCACAATAAAGAGGACTTACACACCCAGGAAGAACTACGTATAAGCAGGAGTACTCGGGCAGAGGTAGGACCGTGCTTGCATTTTAAAAGGAGCGTACGACGGGGCGACAGGGCAATGGGGAGACCTCCCACAGATGCGTGAGATCTATAGAGTTTATAGGGAGTTTAGGGAGCCAAGGGTTGCGATGTTCAGATTAAAACCCTAAGGGTCCAAGTAGTCCTTATTTATGGCTTTTGGTACCTAATAAAGCCCTGAAGTCCAATAATAGGGAGTACTTGGACCCTCTGGGAAAGGGTTCTCATGGTTCGGGCTTTTAGGCTGCACCCATACTGACTGCCTGTAGTCACCAGGCCGGTTCCTCTTTGTGGTTACTTGCTGCCTTTTTGAAAAATAGACCACAGCAAAGACCATAGTGAATACTATAAAGGCCTTAACTGATCAGAACAGGGTTTTGGGGCCCGTTATACTATATTTATAATACGGAACCAAAATAGTACAGGTAGTTGTTGAAGCTTCTATACTAGAGGCTTTGTCCAGGGCTTCTGGGTTGAGGTTTTAGGAACCCATGGGCACTTAGTGCACCGGGAGCGTCTTCTCTACCCTAAGCCTGCAGATTGGCAGCATGAGAAGTAGGCTTCGGATTCCTGATGGACTACTTGTAGGGTCGGAGGACGTAGTAAGTAGGTAGCAAGTAAAGTTGTAAGTACCCTGACAGCGATCCTTTTTGGGGGTCATGGTGCATACAAGTCTATATTTTCGCTACTTGCTAAGCTCCCCGACCCTCCCAGTAGTGGCTCATGTTTCACGATGATGCGCACGCTTGTCAGCATGCTCAGGAAGCCTTGCATGGTTTAAATAGAAAGAAGCAGAACTAAGTGTAGGGTTGTTAGGATGCTACTGCATCTACAATAGGCTCCCTGCCAGGGGGTAGCTTTCAATGGCATGTTTTCTTGTGGGCCACCAGCGGGTGCTGGTCCCTGGTGATTTCAGTAAGGAGGCAGAAGCAAGACGAAGCGTTCACAACCTGCGTTCTCATGGTGCTCGTATATATACATATATACACACACATCTATGTATATATATATATATATATATATATATATATGTATACATACTATGCATGGTCCTAGCTTAAAGGTGGATTGCGGCACTTTGGTGTCTGAATAGACTCTTAGAGTCGCGGAGGCTCTGAGGAGTTATCAATTTGGACAGAAGCAGGACTTCTCAGGAAGTTCCCAACAAACCCTGCAAAATGCTTCAAGATCCTGACTAAGGCATCTGGACATCTATGCGAATAGCATTGCCCTCAACCCCCTAAACCCCGAACCCTAAAACCCTAAACCCTAAAGCCCAAAACCCGAAAACCCCTAAACCCTTAAACCCCCAAACCCCTAAACCCCCAACCCTCCCCCCTCCGCCCCCAAACCACTAAAACCTCCTAACACCCCTGAACCCTAAAACCCCCTAAAACCCCCTAAAACCCCTAAATCGATCGAACCTTTCAGGATCCCGAATTAGGGTCTATAACAACAGAACCTCCCAAAAAAGTTAGGGGTTTAGTAGGCCTGACCCCTAAAAGCCCTCAAACCTAAACCCTAAAAGCCCTAAAATCTTAAAACCCTCAACCCTCTCCCTCCCCTAAGCCCCAAAATCTTAACACCCTCAACCCTAAACCCCCTAAAAGCCCTAAAATCCTAACACCCTCAGCTCTAAACCCTCAAAAGGCACCTAAAGTCTTAAAACCCTCAACCCTAAACCCTCAAAAGGCCCCTAAAATCTTAAAACCCTCAACCCTAAACCTTCTAAAAACCCTAAAAATTCGCAGCCCTCCCTCCTAGGCGGCCTCCTCACCGGGAACGCGCAAGGACATCAACGGCTGCAGCGCGGAGCCATCGTAGTTCATGGCCTCTCCCAAAAGGGTTCGAAGTACCTATATATAGTAGAAGGTATAGGGCTTCTATAAGGGTACTAAGGGGGTTTAGGGTTCAGGGTTTAAGAACTCTAAGTACCTATTATAGTTGAAGGTAGGGTTCTAGATTATGAAGAACTGTTATAGAGTAGAACGTAGGGCTTCTATTTTTGTGAATTGCTAGCATGCCTTACCCAAAGGGTCCTAACTTGCCAAGAAGGGTTTCTTTAAGGGCCCCATGAAGGATTTCATGAGGGTACTACAAGGCTTTAAGGGTTGTCAGTATGGGTTTAGGGTTTCGGGGATAATAATATGGGAGTTTCCGAAAATCAGGGGTACCTTATTTTGGGGTCCCTATAATAAGGATCCTACTATTCAGGGTACTATATTCGGGTCCCCTATTTTCGGAAACTCTCATATAGTAGAACATAGGGTTCTATATTATGAAAAGCTATTTGTATATATATATATATGTATGGTAGAACGCAGGGCTTCTATTTTTGTGAATTGCCATGATGCCTTGCCCAAAGGGTCCTAAGTACCCTATGAGGGTTTCTTGAAGGGCCCATTTAAGGATTTCTATATGGGTACTGTCAGGGTTTAGGGTTTTCAGGCTCCTAAGTACCTATAACTAGACCCAAGAGTAACCTAGGAATAAAAAGGGTGCCCTTTTTGGTTTAAAGGGGCTTATAAGGGAACCTGAACCCTAAAAAAGGGAATAAGGGCCTACTCTGGGTCCGAGATATAGTAGAACGTAGGGTTTCCTTAATGACGCATGCTTTGGGGAAGTCGGCCTTGGTGGAAGTAAGTTAGGACGTACGGTGAAGCTTCAACTGATTAGGGGACCCAAACATAGCACCCTGAATAGTAGGATCCCTATTATAGGGACCCCAAAGTAAGGTACCCCTCATTTTGGGAAACTCCCATATTATTACCGCAGTGCCGGTCACTTGAGACCTGTGCAGTAGTAGATGGTGAAACATACTTTCGGGCATTTGTGTCAATGATGCACTCGAGTACGTCTTTGGATCTCGAGGGCGGTTTGGGAGCTGATGTAGCTTAAAATTCTTGCAAACGCGGTGCGACGATGAAAGGCACTGCCCTAGTATTGCCGCTACACCAACCAGCATTTTCCCGAGACTGTTGCAACCTGGGTTGGGGGAAGGAGTTTGTGGGGCTATGCCCACCAGCTGTTGAGCAAGGAGCTTGACACCAAGCACGTCCATTAACTCCACTCTTCACGCAAAGCCCTGAACTGCTACGTTGCATGCTAGTAAATTATTCAAGATTCCAAGAATCGTCAGAGGAGAGCAAGCATACCATCCAACCACCACGTACTATAACCAGAATCATCATAGAGAAAACATGAACAAGCTTGCTACATGAACTATTCCTGAGCGTGACATGGGAACTTAGCAACGAGAAAAGTGTTTTGGATGATATTATGATATCAATCGGTATCATCAGGCACACTGACTGAGGACTACGTATTGCAGGTTGTGCCGTTTCTTAGTGATATAGCCCGGGGCGGCGTGCCCAAGCGCTGTTGGCGGGGATGGCGCCGATCGAAAGTGAGTCGCCTGCTGTGCGGCATCTGCCTAAACCGTTTGAGCCGTGACTCGAAACCCTAGTACAGGGTTGTTACCTAGAACAATTAGGATTCCTGGAAGGCCTCTTTCAACGAATCAACGGGCTCTGCAACAAAACTATGTGATTTCTACTCCATTAAGGTTGCTATTCGGTTCTTTGCAAGGGCCTCAATAACTAGCATAGTGTTTCGGCGTATGTTGCGCTATGCTGGGAACAATCAGGCCCACCCAGGAATCTACATTACATGTAGCACATAAATCTGAAAGCTTTCTGTGAATCTTGCAATTGAGGATGCTCGGTTCGGAGGAAGACTAGGATACCCACTAACCCAAGAATAAAAAGGCCTCTCTTTTTGGTATTGGGTAACTTTATAAGGAACCTAGGACTACAAAAAGGGAATAAGGGTACTACTGGGCATCCTAGAAGAGGAGACATGGTAGGTAAAACTCGAACTACTTACTGCACAGCAACCATCGCAGAAACTGCCCTACCTGCGACACTCCTTACTTGCAAAGTCCCTGGGACCGTTCAGTACTGTTGGTGGACAAAATCCTGCATGACCCTAAGGACTCTAAATATGGGAACTATGGTATATTCCTTATAAAGAATAATGCAGGATGTTGTCCATCAACAGCGTCGTTCTTTTCGATACTGTGCCACGCTTGATCAAAGACTCGAAGCAGTCTCTGGCTGAACCCAAGTCCCAAACCTTATAAGCTGTAACCTAAGGGTTTAGGGCTCAGGGATGCTCAGGGTTCTTTTTGAGGGTTTAGGGTAACTGATTTATTTTAAAGGTTTAGGGTTTAGTTTTGCTTTAATAAGGGTTTAGGGTTCCTCAAAACAATGAGATTTCTGTGGCGCTTTGCTGGCTGCGTCATCTCGCGCCTAGGAGTAGAGTAGGTCGCCTTCAGCCTTGGGGGGTACGAAGCTTCCCCTACAAGTCCAGACAAGCGGGGTGAGTGGTGAAAGTTTCAAGGCCCCATTCTATTAAGTCTCCAAGGGGAAAAGGAGGGACCCTTAATGAGGCCCCCTAGGTATATACCCTTAATATAGCCCATTATAGGGTAGGGGTCCTGATTATGGGTCCCTCCCTTTACCCTTGGAGAATCATGCCCCAGGCTATCAGGAGTGCCTGGGCCGGACCTAAGAGGACACAAAAGCGCTGGGGTCACGTCTGGGAATGGTCAACCCCTACACCCTGTTAGGCACACTCTACTATTTAGTCAACCCCCAAAGCCCAATAGCAGAACTACCTACCCTAAACCCTAAACCCTAAACCGACCAGCCGGCCTGGCTGGATGGCTGGATTGCGGAAGGCGCGCGCATCCTATCAGGGGTTTTCGTATGTTTTTTGTATTGTCAGGGCTTTCAAACCCTAGACCCTAAACCCCACTACGCCTGAATCAAGGAGTACACCTGACATCATGCGAAAGATCTCCCAGGAGGGTCGATGATTACTAAGTTCGGTCTTCAAAGCCATGATTAGGACGGTCTTCTCGGGCCGGATGCTTTTATAGTAGTGTATGTCTATATATATATATATGTATATGTAATACATACATACATATTTACACATGTACATACGGACGATGGGGGCTCTGTAGTGTTAGGAGGGTGAAGCGATGACACAAGTCATACATCCTCGTCGAATCAAAGGCTGAGGATGCTCTGTTGCTCCACCCGAGAGTTGCCATATCTCGCAGGAAATCAATCAGCAATGAAAGCCATCCGTCCAGGGAGGCTTCCTGCACAAGTGCACCGGTAGCCGTCTTGTCGTCCTGCGCCTTCACTCCCCGCTCGGCATGCCACACCTCGTACAGGGTGGTCCACCTGTCATGGGGATACTCCGCTCGGAGTTCGAGCCATTCATGCACCGGAATGCATCGCAGAAACAGTGCCATATGATCATCGTTCTCCGTAGGCTCTTTGATGAACTTCGAAATGTAAGCCATAATTCCTTAACTAGGCTAAACTATCAACACCATCCTAAATTGCGTTGTCCCTGCAAAATCTTTATTAGGGTTTGCAATAAGAACCTACAGAAAGTAGGGTATGGTAGTTGAGAGAGGTTCAAAGTATTAAGTATTCTTGAAGCTCAAGGGAAACCTCAAACCACTGAGCTGCACACCACACCACGCCACCCCACACCACTCACTCTTAGCCGTAGGGCAAAGCCGTCAAACAAGCACCCAACAGTCCAACAGACCAGTAGTTGGTACCGGACACGCCAGATGATGTTGAGGGAATAGACTCGACGAACATACTTCAGTGCTACTTGAATCACCTTGACACTTGCTATCCTGCGAGGCGTCTGGCGGTGGATCTTCTACACTGGAAGAATCCCGACTGCCGACTGGAGACAAGAACACAGCTAACAAAGGATATGGCGCAAATTCTGTATTCGCCTCGACAAACATGACCTCCCCACCAAGCCCTAAACCCTCAAGCCTACTAAAAGGACCATGGGACTTAGTAACTCGGGTTAGAATTAAGGTAACTATACTTATAACCGCAGTTACGGTACCTATAACCTTACTTACTAAGTCCCATGATCCTCCAAGTACAGCCCGAAAAGCGTGTGACCTTAACCCCCAAGTAGCCCCATCCTCTGTAATGGAACCCCTATAGATCCCTTTAAAGGAGCCCTTTAAGGAACCCTAGTTACTAAGTCCCATGAACCCCAAGTAGCCCCATACTCTGGACCCTAAGCTCTCAACCCTGAACCCTGAAGCCGACACCTTGAACCCCAAAGCCTACCTTAACCCTGAATAACCTACGTTTTGGGGGTTCCTTATTATGATTTCTTTATATGCATCCTTAAAAATGTAGGTTCTTCGGGGTTAAGGTAAACACTGCACCGTGCACCCTAAACTTGCCAGGAATCTTGATGGAGTGGTTCAATGATCCAGGACTGCAGATACGTGAAGCTCTCGGAGTAAACACCGTTTGTGTAGCTGCTTGCTGTTCAGGGTTTAGGGTCTCTATAGGGTTTATGGAGTTTAGGGTTCAGAAAGCGTTGCGGGTTCAAGGTTGGAAGAAAGACAGGACACGCAACAACAGCCCTGAACCTCAACCTTACACTTTAAAGCTCCAGACAAGGCTATTGCGTTCAGGGTCTAGGGTCTACCCAGACTGAACTGCACCTACACGTGGATATCGTATTTCCCAGCCAGCGATCCCCCTAGGATAAGAAAAGACCCTACGGTTCCATAGTAGTTTAGGGTTTAGGGGTTAAGGGTTTAGTTTAGGGGTATGGGGGTTTAGAAATTAGGGGATTACCTTATACGAGTGTAAATATGAACCCCTAAAAAGGAACTACCATGGAGCCTCAGGGGTAAGGCCACCAACAAAAAGTGTTACAATCTGGGGTCTACCCGGACCCTAACCCTGAGGCTCAAAATAGCCCAAAGGCCTTATATAGTATGGTCTTTGGGCCCAAAAGCCTTAAGATATGAGTCCTTAGAGCCTAAGGGTAAAGAACCAACCTGGTTCAGGACTTAACTATACAAGTAGAAATCCAGGAAATCATGATGCGAAACCCCAAACACAGTCGGTTATTGAGAGTTTCGGTGTAGAGAATATAGAGAGAGGTCGCGTCGTTTTGATAGACTCTTCAGGCACCTCGCTCGTGGTGGCGGTCTCCTCCGACCATTCACCTCGAATATGGAGCTGAGGATCAGGTTTGGGGGGCCTGGGTTGAACCCGGAGACTCCAAAACTCCATAATTGAGGAATATACCTTACATCTTGTTAGGGATCCTACGATAATCTGAAGTAAACTCCTTAACTTGGAGTTTTTGGGATCTCTGGGAAGTAAAACTTGATGTTGAGGATGTGAAATTGTGGTTCGGGCGACTCTGTAGAAGGTAAGCAATACTGAATTTGTGGAGATCCCGATGAAAGAAACCAGAAACCAAACAAGGAACACGCCAAAAAGGACACAAAAACGCCTGAAACCTACGGCCATGAACCCTTTAAGGAACTCGAAACCCTCAACCTTCGCCGTTTTATCTTCAGACTTAAAGCAGAAAGCTCTGAGTTCTGAAAGATGGAATTCAGAAGTCGAGGAGATGCCTCGGCTCGACGTAATGTAAAGGCCCTAATAATTAGAATAGGGTTTTTGGGGCCCATGAAACAATAAAAATAAAAAGGAACCCCCCAAACTAGTATAGGTAATGATTCAGGCTTCTGTAGTGCGTTTCTGCTGCTTTTTTTTTTTGTTGTTGTTGGGGGTGGGGGCGGGGGTGGGCCTTGTTGGGTTTAGGGCTTACGGTGTATAGGGTTTAGGCTGAGGGTCGTTCAACATTGAGTTGAAAGGGATACCGCAGCTTAATGCAGTATCATGCATTTACAGGGACTGGAAGGCGATAGTAGTACTATAGCAGCCTTAATAATTAGAATAGGGTTTTGGAGCCCATTATACTATAATAATAAGGAGCCCCCAAAATAGTATAGGTAATTATTGAGGCCCCTATTTTACTCAGACCACGGTATTCGACACCGAGAAATCGACGTGTCCCTGGGCTTTGGCTTTGGATTTGGGGACCCTAAGCCCCGAAAGCCATAAAGCACGAGACCCCAAGGCATACACGTGGAAGCCCAGTCCTTGAAGCCCAGTTCGAACTTCGAACCATCGGCACCTACAGCAGCCCTCCTGTGAATCATGTATAGGGTTCTGAGGCCCAATATACTATAACTATAATAAGGAAATCCCAAGATAGTATTGGTAGTAATTTAGGCCCCTATCTTATTGAATTTCGATCGTAGAGCTCCGAGGGAGAGCCCTTTAAGGCCAAAGCATGTGGTGGCAACTGGACCCGGGAACAGCCACACGTTTGGGGCTCCTCAACATGATTTTCATAAGTACGACCTTCAGACGGTAGGTTTTTTGTGGGGTTAAGGCACATACTATATAGGTGCATGAACCCTGGATTAGGGTTTAGGGCTTATGTCGAAACACCCCCACCCTATATCGCGCCGTATACTTGTATATGCCCAAACTAAGTTAACAGGTCACCCAGCTACGACAAGATTCTAGCGCATGCCTTAAACAAGTAGCATTCATTGTGAGGACCACCCACCTCCAAAACAAACCAACACAACATATACTCAGAGTCGCAAGGACAAGCCAGCTTCAACACTACTAAACGGTTACCCCCCAGTAAGGAAGCCCTAAGCCCTAAGTCATACTGCTGATGGACAAAATCCCGCATTACCCATTATAAGGAATATACCATAGTTCCCATAGTTTAGAGTCCTCAGGGTCATGCAGGATTTTGTCCATCAACAGTAGGGTTCTGGGTTTAGGGTTTTACGTCCTTACACCAAAGGCTCCTAAAACCGCCCCAAACACAACCTTTGTGACACAAACACAAAACCCCAGACTGCTTTAATGTTTAAGCGCTACCGATAAGGTCAGACCATGCCCCGCTTTTGGGGTACCTCGTGTTCTATATACCAAACCCTATAAAACTAGGTACCCTGAAAAGGTGCAGGGTATGACCCTAGAATGGCTGTGCTAAACCCTAAACCCCTGAACGTGAGAAAAGGCAGCTAGTGTAACTAACCAGCTGTTTTGGGGGCTCCCTTGGCTCTTTAGCTCCTTATTTGATACGGATGATCATCATCCCTGGTTCCTTAGCTCCTCCAATATCAACGGTTAGGTAAAGCTGACCATGCCGGGGTCAAAGCTCTCTGCGGAATCACGGTGCTGCCACAATAGCGCCCCCTTGAAAACGAGAGTGCTTACAAGTGCTCTTTCAAGGCGTTGCTAGATTTCGGGTTTGGGGTTCGAGTTCTAAGTGTCCATGTCGAGAATGGGGTTTTAGGGTCTGCAGTTTGAGGTTTCTGGATTTAAGGTTGTAGCAGCACATGGTATGGGCGTGTATGGCTTCCGGGTTTCATTTCTTACCTCCAATACCTTTGACACAGACTTTAGAACTCTTTGTGAATACACTACTTCGACATGGTGCTTGCAAAGCCTCGGGTTCAAGGGTTCAGCGTTCGGGTCGCCTTTTCAAGTGTAGGGTTCTTCAAGGGTCAGGGCTGAGGGTTTAGTATGCTTATGAGGCTTGCGCTCACCATGTGAGAAGGGTAAATGTTTAAAGTTGATACTTCTTGTGTTTTGAGCTAACGTAGGAACATACGGGGCTGAATGATTAGAATACAGTCATGGTGTACATTATATTTAAACAAATGGGAAGTGATGTCCACTGGGCCGGACACGCCGAAAGCCCAAAGCCTGAAGCAATAAGCCCATAAACCATTCTGTCCTAAGCCTGAACACAGCCCAAAAGCCGGATGTACTACCTTGACCTACCATAAGGGGGTTTCCGAAAATAGGGGACCCCAATATACTACCCTAAATAGTAGGATCCTTTGGGACCCCAAAGAATGGTATTCTTATTTTCGGAAACTCTCATAACGGACTTTTTGGCAAGTTCTTATCAAAAGGGTAGGAAATTAAGGTATGGTCTTCGGGGCCAAGAGCCTAAAATTGTGAATCCTTACTTGGAGGATCATGGGACTTAGTAAGCAAGGTTATACGTACCTTAGTTGGGCTTATAAGTAATTATAAGTAAAGGGAACTCCAGAAAGTTGGAATATGGCTTCAGGGTAAGATACCTTATAATTTATAATTTACCATAAAGGGTTTAGGATAATCATATTCCAACTTTCTGGCTTTTACTTTATAGTTACCCTAAATAAAACCCTAGTGACTAGGTGCCATGATCCTTTAAGTAGAGCCTTAGGGCTGGGATTTGGGGTGTTGGGTTTGGGGCTTAGGGCATAAACATCGCACACCGCACAAAAGGCCGAAACCCATAAATCCCCAAGCCCCAAAGCTCAAAACCCTCTTAATTTCTATCCCACCCCTTTTAAGGCTCCTTATTATGGTTTCCTCGCACAAGTCCTTGTAACAGCTATGTGATTTGGGCCACCGGTAAGCCCTAAACCCCTAATTACCCTGCACCCAAAATTTCTGGCATGTCCGTGTGCCTAAACCCTACTTAACGGATCGTGGGATTTAGTAACTAGGGTTAAAAACTAGGGTAACTATACTAATAACTACTTATAACCACAACTAAGGTACTTATAACCTTACTTACTAAGTGCCATGATCCTCCAAGTAAACCCTAAACCCTAAGCCCTAAACCGTGAACCCTTAAAGGTACTCTAAACGTAACCCTAAACCCTGTAGCCTTCTCCCCAGACTCGCAGAGACGGACTTCTCCGGCGGCTTCCCCCAATCTGGTGACCTACGCTTTAGGCTGGCGCAGGGGGTTTTAAGGGTTTAGGGTTTTGAAGTTTAGGGGTTTAGGGGTTTAGGGTTTAGGGCTGAGGCCACTTTTTGGGTCTAGGCGCCTACTAATTTTTGGGGAGTTCCTTATGATAGTGTACTATAATATAGCCCCAAACCCTGCTCTAATTGTTTGTACGGCTCCCTCGAAATGCCACCTTGGGGAATGTCTCCTCGATGCGAGACAGAAATCGGATTGCTTGATCATCTCCTGAACCGACGAGATCCGAGGATTCTGGTAAGTGGAACGTATCCGCAAACACATCACCTCTTGAATCTACGTGCCAATAGGCCTGCCGTTGCCCCTCGCAGAGCCTTCCCGTCCCCGCGAAGGATGATCTCCAATTGCTCTTGATCCATTCAGCCCTCTCTTCTTCCGGCATGCTTGCGAGCATGTCTCGTTCCTCGAGCAGCTGGGACCTGTGCGCTAATGCCCTTGACACCGCCCAAGAGCGCTTCTCAGCAGGCGTCATTTTGCTGACTTGTCGAGAGGCTTATAGTTCTATAATATGGACCCAAACCCTGTTCTAATCAAAACCAGGGCTCCTAAATGGGAGTTTCCGAACATTGGGGCCCCCCTAATATAGTACCCTAAATAGTAGGATCCTTATTATAAGGACCCCAGAATAAGGGTACCCCTAATTTTCGGACACTCCCATATCATGTTCTCTGTACTGCCCCATCGTAAGCGGCTACGAGCGCGGATCTCCCCAAGACTTCCTCCTATCCAGCCGAAAGCCCCCTAAACCCTAAACCCTAAACCCTAAACCCTAAACCCTAAACCCTAAACCCTAAACCCTAGGGTTCCTTTAAAAGGATCCCCGGAAGCCCTAGGGTTCCTGTAGAGGGACGCCTAAAGTTCCCCTATCCTAACATACTTAAAGGCAGAGGGTTCCTTTAAAGGGGTCTACAAGGGCTACAAGGGCCGGTATAGGGTTTAGGGTTGAGGGGTTTAGGGTTTACTTGGAAGGGCAGGGGATTTAATAAGTCGGTTGTAAGTAGGGTTATAGTTGGGGTACCTCCATTTAAGGGACTTATAACTCTACTTATAACCTGCTTACTTACTCCCCTGGGCCTCTAAGCAGACCCTAAACCCTAAACCCCATAGATCCCTTTAAGGAACCCTTTAGGAGCCCTTTTAAGGAACCCTTACAAAGCTACTTACTAAGTCCCCTCTGGGTCTCTCAGCAGGCGCCTAAATAATTACCAGTACTCTCTGGGTGGTGCCCTACTATACCCAAGACCCTAGTCTAACTTTAAAGGCCCGGAAGTTCCCAAAACCCTAGTCTAGCTATGAAGGCCCCGAAAATAAGCCCTAAACCACTGCGCGGTACAACTTACGGACTCTTTGTGTCTTAAGGACCCATATGGCGCCCACACTAGGAGACCCGGGGTGCTGTTCCTTAAACCTAAACCAGCTTTATAGCGTCATCATGACCCAAGAAGCTACGGCATGGGTAGCTGGACACCTCCAAGGGTTCTGCGAAACAAACAAACCAGTTGAAGTTTCATCCTGAAGCCGAACGAACCCTAACACCACACCCTGGAACACCCCAACGTCTAAACCCATGCTATACTGTTGATGATATAAACCCTGCTTCAGCTTAAGAACCCTAAACTATAGGAGTTTATGATGCATATTCCTTATTATGGGTAATACAGGATCTCTACCATCAACCAAATCACTGTACAGCTCTTCAAGTCTTCACGATCCAGGAATCATGCCCAAAGCACATCAAGCCCGCGACCTAAACCATCAACTGTCTGCTGGGATTCCTTTTCAAATTTGGCAGCTGCAAGCCTCACCAGCTCTGAAACCCAAGTGCTAACGCTACCTGTCATCCTCCCCAAGCGGGAGCTTCCGAAAATCAGAGGTACCCCTATTTTGGGATCCTTATTATAAGGATCCTACTATTTACGGTACTACATGAGGGCCCCCTATTTTCGGAAACTCCCAAGTCTAGCTGAGGGTGCAAAACTGTGCACTCTTCCTTACTTCCCGAAACCCTAAACCTCTACAAACCCTAAACCCTAAACCTCCCTCAACCCTAAACCCTAAACCCTGAACCTCTACAAACCCTAAACCCTAAACCCACCAGAACCGACCTCTCCAGTGAGAAAGCCCTTCGAGATACGCAGCACGCCAGAGACCTCGGCGACGGGTAGTATCTTCCCTGACCCGTAAACTTCCAATATAGGGGCCTTAGCAAGTAGCGGCTGGTTTGGGGGTATTACTCAGCAATCCTACGGAACGGCTGATATTATTGGTACCTATATAGAGGCTTTTGAAGCAGGGTCCTGTCGTGTTCGATTTGAGGGTTTGAGGTGTAATGTAGGAACCTTAGGAAACCCTGGGTCTCTAACAGAAAAATAATCGGATTCATTTAAGGAACCCTGGTAAAGGCCCAGGGTTTCTTAATCAGATTCCTACAGTACTCTGCTAGGTGGGTCTTTTGAAGAAATGAAAAATATTGGTAAGTAAGAGCCCTACCCAGTCTGCCACCCAGAAGCTCAAACACTAAACCCAAGCTCTAAACGCACGAAGGGCCTCTCGGTGCCCTAGAGAAGCATACACCCCAAAGCTTAAAGCCCTAGAGCCCCCATGCCCCCAAATCATGATCAAGAGTCCGACTTATTGGAGAGTTTCGGTTTTAGGGTTTTAAGGTTCAGTTCAATAACCAAACAAGTGAACTACGTTGGAGACTACAGAAGAACCCCCTAAGCCCCAAATCCCCAACACTGCTCAGAAGACACTCACCAGCTTCAAAGGAAGCTGCTTTCTTTTAACGGGCCCCTCAAGAAAGGAAGCTTTGAACCAGCTAGTCCGGTCCCTGGGCGTCTGGCCAAAAGACCGTCCGCATCGAAGCTCTCGTAGAGAAGCCTGGTTCAGGGCTCCTAAGGGCTTGATCGTGGTACATACGGTTGATGATATAAATCCTGCATTGCCTTAAGGACTCTAGACTATGGGAGTTACGTTTATCGCTCATTATGGGTAGTGCAGGATTTATATCATCAACCGTGGGGTTCCTCACTGTACAACACCTTACCCCAGGGGTCCAAATACCTAGCAATCATATACTCTCGAAATCCTAACCTACATAACTACTATCCTAAAACCGAGTCCCTAATTATTGGGTCCTTCGGACCCTGGGGGTTAGTTGCAGTGTCCTTGTGCTGCTCGCGGCTTCTCGATACACTCGGGCATGCAAGCCTTAAGCAGCAAATCGCACACTCTAAACCCCGAACCCCTGTATGTCTACATTCCCTAAACCCTAAACCCCATAAACCCTGAGCCGTATCAGCCCTAAACCCAAAAGCCCATAAACCCTAAACCCTATAAGCCCAAGACCCAAAACCAAACCCTATAAGCCCAAAACCCCAAACCCTATAGGCCCCAAACCCTAAAGGGCCCCCTTGCGAAGGCTGGACATGATCCTGGCTTCGAGAAAGCTCCGAACTTGAAATTCGACACCCCAAACCCTAATGGCTCGATCCGAGAGCTCCAACCCCTGAAGATCCATGTTCGATACACAAGAGGGCTTATTAGGGTTTGCGTTTGGATTTAGGGTTTACGGTTTTGGGTTTTATTCTCAAAAGGCAACAAGTATCGAACTGCAACTCCTGCTCCCGTCTTGCTTGACCCCAAACGGGTTCTCAAGTATTCCCTCTTCCTAAGGGTCAAATGACCCAATAACTAGGTAGGGTTTGGGATAGTGGTTTATATGTTAGTATTTCGCGAGCAAAAAGGTTAGCGGGCACTTAGGCTTAAACCCCAAGGGTGAAGCCAGTACAGAACCTATGCTAAACCTGTCTCATGCTGAGGGCGCAGCGAGTCGTTGTCTGCGTCCAGCAAGCAGCTCAGCAAGTTAAACCTGGGCTTCAGGTTCAGGGTTTAGGGGAAAAAGCTTCAAATCCAGCTTACATACCGTCAGGATCAGGACTCAAAAACAAGAGTGTGGCTTTTGGGTGAGTTTGGGTTTTTAATGTAGGCACCTGATCGCGAAACCCTAGGTCTTTATTAGGGTTCAGCATATGAATCCCCATATTTTGGGGTTGTAGGACCACGATTTCTGAAGGTTCCTATTGCAGGGCCCGAAATATTTACCAATACCAAAAATGGGGGTTCCTCATAATGGTTGTAGTATAATGGGCCCCAAACCTTCCTCCCTGAATCCACGTACCTGTACCCAGACCTTCCAAGATTCCTCAACTAAGTAATATATACCTTAAATCATGTTTGTCCTACTATGATTTCAGGCATGTTCCTTACTTCAGGGGCTTTAGCGTCTCTAGGACCCTGCTCGTACCTCCAAGCCCTTGAGAGTAGGTGTTGAAGGGAAGAGTCGCCGGGTAAGTTTACTCCCAAAGCAGCTCATTCAGGACCACGCCAAAGCCCATGTGAAAGATCCGTGTAGGCTGTGAATTTAAATCAAAAGTTATATTGCTTAGTTTAAGCTCCTTGCGTCTCTGAAAAATCCTTCAAAGGACCCCTTGCACCCGAAACCCTACCTTAAAGGAAGGGTCTTGATAGAGAGAGTTATGCAGCCTTACCCCACAGTGGTTTGGCGGTACACTAACGAATAGCATTTCCTAATTATTTCGACCTCTAGAGTAGAATCCGCATAAACTCCCACAAGCAACCTGGTATAGCGCCCTACAAGTCCCTTCAAAGAAACCTTAAGGAATTCAGACTAACTAGTCAGGCTCCCATAGTACTTCGCGCCCTTACAATCGTAAGACAAAATGCGATTTGTTATAGCCTTACCTTAAGCCGGAAGAACCTACCTTTTTAGGGTCCCTGATTATGATTTCCTTATATAAATCCTTAAAAAGGTAGGTTATTCCGGCTTAAGGTAGGGTTTAGGATTTAGGGGTTTGGGGTTTAGGCCCCCTTGGAATTTGACTGCAACAAGAACAGAAGTCCTAAGAACACCAAAGAATGTGCCTCTTGAAGTGGACTCCGAGGCTTTGGCACTAGCGACGTCGCAGTGCCCTCGACCGGCGCCGCTTTCCAGGTGCCCAGGAGGTGTGCGAACTGCGAGGTTCAAGCGGAGGTTTAGGATCTCTGGTATCCAGATAGCCTTTACTAACCAGTGGTTTTGGGGGTTCCATGGCTCTTTAGCTCCTTATTTAATAGGGATTATCATCATCCCTGGCTCCTTAGCTCCTCCAATATCAATGTTTAGGGTATATAGTATACAGTATAGGGTTTGACTTTGGGGGCTCCTGGGGTTTAGGGTTTCGGGATACCTTGAACTTAAACTTTGAGGGTGTAGAGTTTCAATCCAAACAAGCCTGACCTACTTTGTAGGCACGCGCAGCACCCGAGAGCTTCGACCAAGTCCGGCCCCGAGCACAGCTAAGCAATGCTGGAGCCCATGCAAGACCCTGACCTTTAAACCCTAAACCCCAGACCCCCATAAAGCCCAAAACCAACCAAAACCCCATACCCCAAACCCCCCTAAGGCTCTAAACCCTAAAAACCTTCATAAAGCCCTAAATCAATCCAAGATCCGATAGAGTTTGTCATTTAAGGGATTACGGCGTCACGCCTTTAGGGTCAAGGGCGTCCTGTCTCCGACTGCTCAGGCTAATGGGGAGACCTGAAAAGTAAAGACGCCGCTAGCCTATCAGCAGGGGAATGACAAAGCTCCTTTGAGGATCACTCTGTGTCACGATGGGACGGTGTCTGAGCTCAACGAGACCCCCAAATTCGTATAAAGAGGTTTAGGGTGTTACAGGGGTTTAGGGTTTAGGGTGTTATACTGGTTTAGGGTTTAAGGGGTTTTTGACGTTCAGTGCCTAGGGTTTAGGGTGTTGTAGTAGGGCTATATAGGGATACTATTGCGCGGTACCCTTGCCGAACTTTACAGGACCTTGTACATCTTCGTGGTCTTCTCATAGTCCCCTTTTTAGAGGCCTTGTAGAAATTAATGGTAGAGGGTGTAGCGCGTCGTCACTTACATATTTGGATGCCGTTTTGGAACTCTGAGCCAACGAAGCCCCACCGGCCCATTCCGAAATCCTCAGGCCCAGCGCGCCACGTCCGGGGCTTTCTTGCTGCTGCCACGGCCTGGGTACGAGTTGGGAGCCAAGTGACTGCTAACCGAGAGCAATCTTGCCAATTGTGCAGACTTCTTCATTAGCTGTTAATGAGCTCTTCAGATGCGACCGAATTCGGTCCCAGATGAGGACAGGTGCTTCATAGATTTTGGGGGCTTCGAACTTTGGTTTCAAGGGACAGTGAAGCTTCCACTAAACTTGAAAGCCCCTGTATGCCAAAAGAAGGGGCGTAGGAAGTAGGATCCGTTCTGAAAGCTTCAATGAGAAGCTGTTGCTGCAGAATTCGCACTTCCTGGTCGAGGGCATAGCTGTATTCTAGGGGCCTTCATGATGAAGGGTTGTGGGGGTGAAACTATACCAGGACTAGTAGTTGGTGACTGTTGGTAACAATCAGGCTTTGGGGTAGATTCAGCAATGTCGACAACAAGAACCCCTGAACAATTATGTAATCTTGGTAGGTAGTTATCTAGCTATCTATCTCAGACCACCGTGGCCTTGCCCCGGGAAGACCCTGCTGGTAAGCAGCTCCGTAATGGAGAAATGCTTCGGCTTCGCGGTTCAAGGCTTTAGATTTGGGGTTTGAGGCTTGTGGGGTTTCGGGACTTTGTGGGTTGAGAGTTTTAGAGCTGTAGAATTTTGTTGGGATACGGGTTTTGGGCTTCGGGCTCGAGAAACGTTAACATTACGTGCTGGTTTGCAGTATTAGTCCATACAATCGTTGTTCCGTAGAAGAGCAAGGCAGCGCTGTCACGCAATGGCTGCTTCACGCCGATGGTAACTGTTTCTTTATGCAAGGCCTCCGGAAGACAGCCTTACGCGACAAACAAGTCAGTACGGGGAAGCTCTGTTTCTGGCCCGGCAGCCTAGGTCGGCAACCAACACATGCCTGCACGTCGGAAGTCCACGGCGGCAATATCTTGTTGGTCTGCGAAAATCATGGCTGAACTTATGCTCAGAGCAGAAACTCTTGAGTGCTGAGAGTCCAAGGGTCCAAGCACTTAGTAGTCAGATACTCCGGCAAAAGTCTAAGCTACAAAGCTACTAGCCTAAACCCAAATACCTGATCATTGGGTACTTCGGGCCATTTTGGGAAAGGCTATGGAGGTGAGGTGTAGAGTAGCGACAAACTTTGAACCAGGAGGTCTGCTGTCGCATCAGCACAGGGTACAAGCAACTATGAAGTTGGTGGAAGACATGGCGTTAGGCCCTACCTAAACTGGGAGTGAACTTTGCCCCCATTGCTAGTGCCCTGAGAGACTTGGACGCTTAGGATAAGGATCATAACATGTGCTTGTGCTTTGTGCTTTCTGACTTAGGGCCTAGGGTTTTTGATAAAGCTAGAGCCTCTAGTACAGGAGGACAGCGCGTCCGAGTTTTCCAGGGCTTGCCGGACATATCGTCATTATGCAGGGCTGTTACGAAGGGCTGCCGCGGAAGGTTCGGGATTGAAGGCAACCTAACTTAGAACAAGACTGAGAGCTTTGCGATAGGATACTGATAAAATTGGTCTATGAAGGGATATTGGGACAGTTGGCTTATTCAGGCCTCTATACTAGGGCGTGCTCCCTGTGAACCCTCATGGAGCTGCTTCTATGAAGTCCGAGAGCAGCTGTTGGGCCTCAGCTGTGGCTGCGGGTGCATGGCCCACAACAAAGGCCAGGCAGCCGAACTTCGCTTGTATCGGCTTGCCTTCTTCATAATTAAAAACCGTATGTTTGAACTTCTCCAGCCGCTGCCCAAAGCCACCTGCAGCTGCAGTGGCGCAAGACCGATACAAGGCCGAAGATCCTTCACACTTTGGCCAATCTGGGTACAGACAAATGGCCGAAACATGTAGCTGGTTCACAAGATACTGAATTCGAGCTGCGCAGTTAGCTAGCTCGGACTCGATGAAGGGCGGAGCAGCCATGATGAGAGGGTTTTGAGGGGCAGATGTCAAAAAGCGGTCGACTGCTTCAGATGAGAAAGGCCCTATGCTCCCAAAAGCACCGTCCAACATGCATGGTGAGCAGAATGTCTGCAGGGTAGCATTAAACGGCGAAGCGTAACACTCCAGAACTGACCTTCCAGAAGTGTAGAACTCTGGGCCAAATCCCCAGTGGAGTCCGGAAGCGGTGGGGATGTAGTTCAGGATTGTTACCTTCAAGATCTGCTCCACCCAAGCTGGCTTCTCCCCGTCTTGCACCTGCAAAGGAGCAAACAAGTGCCCATGTCGATGAGCAAAATAATTGTGTATCTAAGCAGAACGAGCATTCCAACAAAAACATGAGCTATCGCGAAAAGAACCTCAAAGCACAGAGTGATATGTCTCTTCAAACCTCCGGTGTCTTTGAACTGCCCGCCTCCATATACTTCGTCACAAACTCTGTAGCCTTGCCCTTCAGCCGCTCCCATACAGACCGTGGAATCTGCATGGAGATCTCCGCCGCTGTTCCATAGCTGAATGTGCGTAGGCCGGTATCATTGTCATACGACTCCCGGAGGTTGGGCAACACATCCTCGTCACCTCGGATGGAGAACTTAACCCACACCATCCGTTTATATCCCATAATACAGGGGCCTCAATAATTAGAACAGGGTTTTGCAGCCCGTTGTACTATAATCTTCAGGCTCTCGGTCTGGACCTTCGTCGGGTTCGGGGCAGGTGCCAGTTGGGGTGGCTGGGCCTTCAACCCGGAAGAGGTCTTCACGGGCTGGACACCGAAAGCAACGCCTCTCAAATCCAAAAACATCTTCGTCCTTGACCCCAGCATTGTTGATGATCTAGGTTTCCAGACAGGTGAGCGCAAAATCTGTAGCGAAGAACATGACAAATTTATTCTACCACTAGGCAGGCTTCAAATTTTGGGATGGTTGGAACGTTCGATACCAGTGTCATTTGCCAGTCTGAGATTAGCTGTCGTAATACTTTACGCAGGTTACAGTTCTTGTCGAGGTTACAGTTCTTGTCGAGGAAGCAATGACAGACCAAATGGATGTTTCGCCGGCGACTGACTCCACCGTTGCATTGCGTTTCTACGATCCTCTCTCTCTCTCTCTCTCTCTCGCTCTCTCTCTCTGTGTCTCTCTCTCTGTGTCTCTCTCTCGCTCTCTCTCGCTCTCTCTCTCTCTCTCTCTCGCTCTCTCTCTCTCTCTCTCTCTCTCTCTCTCTCTCTCTCTGTCTCTCCCTCTCTGTCTCTCTGCCTCTCTCCGTGTCTGTGTTGGTAGGGTTAGCAGCAGAGCTCACTATCCTAAAGTTATCACGAGTGTTCACTGACTGCTTCAATTCAATGCCGTCGTAGCGGTGGAGCTAGCTGTACAGGTGGCAATAATAAGCTGTAGCATTTATTAGTCGACGTAGTAGTAGAAGGGGGAGATGTAGAAGTAGAAAGGGGCGGTGGGAACTTCATGTTTTAGCGCGCGGGACTTACATGTTATGCTGGCCTTGTGCACGGTGAATGCACGTCTTCACGTCGGCGTATTTGCTGCAAGCCGTGCTATCGACCATGAAGAAAATTTCGGTGTTCAACATGAAGATGATGGTGTTGATAATGGAGACTGATGGTGATGATGATGATGATGATGATCATGGTAATGTTGTCGGCGGCTGACGATGATGATGATGTTGACGACGGTGATGTCAGTGACTGTTAGTGATAGTGATTGATAGTGACGATGAGGACATTGATGATGGGTGGTGACGATATTGGTGTTGATGAGGATGATGATGTGATGAGGATGCAATGATGGTTGAGGATGGTTGAGGGCGACTGAGGACGCATCATGATGAATGATGATGGTTGATCCTGACTAATGATGATGACCTAGTACTGGTTTCCTATGTAGTGTGTACTGCATACTCTCCCATACGCAATACTATACACTATTTACTATAACGGTACTCTTGTGTACTTTATACTGTCTACTACTACATGCGGTACTATACTGTACTATACGGGTTCGAACTGTTCGTTGACAGTAGTGAACCAGCGATAATCAGCGAAAGAAAGGAGTTACTAGTTTGGGGTTGTTTCAAAGTTGGCCGAAAGCAAAGAAGTAGTATTGGGGAGTGTTGCAAGACTCAGTATGTGTGTTTGGACAAGCACATGCTTGCAAAACCCTGGAGATGTGTTCCCTTTGCACGTACACTCATCGGACTCTGTGGCGCTGAAGTGAGCATCTGAGATCTAGGTACTTCTCCGCACTGGCTTCGAGCAAAATTTCGAAGTGCGCAATGTCGAAGCACTAAGTTCGAACATTCTCTAGACGCATTGAGGTCTTCCTTTTGCAGCATTTCCATTCTTCTGATCACGCACGCAGCATTATCCTGTTCAACCATCCAACATGTAGTTACCAGAGATGTCCGCCACTCATGTGTCTTCAACATCCAAGAGTCAATGCCGACGAAGTGCTGCAAAAGGCAGTGCATATGCTGAGTCACGCAAAAAACATATAAACAAAGAAACACTGCGATCGACCAGCAACACGACGCTTTGTAGTAGTAGTAGTAGTAGTAGTAGTAGTAGTAGTAGTAGTAGTAGTAGTAGTAGTAGTAGTAGACTAGTAGTAGTAGGAGTAGGAGTAGGAGTAGGAGTAGGAGCAGGAGCAGGAGTAGGAGTAGGAGTAGGAGTAGCAGCAGTCGCAGTAGCAGTGGCAGTGGCAGTGGCAGTGGCAGTGGCAGTGGCAGTGGCAGTAGCAGTAGCAGCAGCAGCAGCAGGAGTAGTAGTGGTGGTGGTGGTGGTGGTGGTGGTGGTGGTGGTGGTGTAGATGTTGTTCTTAGTAACAGTCGCCGTCGTCATCATAGCAATAGTTGTCGTCGTCGTCATCCGCGTGTCATGTTCGTCGCAATCGTCGTGTTCGGAGTCTGGGTGGCGGTGGTAGTGCTGGCGCTGGTGCTGCTGTTGCTGGTGCTGGTTGGTGCTGGCGCGGGTGCGGGTGCTAGTGCTGGTGCTGGCGGTGGTGGCGGTGATAGTGGTGGTGGCGGTGGTGGTAGTAGTCGTGGCTGTTGTAGCAGTCATATTATAGCAGCGCCGCAAGGCGTGTTTGAGAATCTGACTTGAGGTTCATGACAGCGCGGGTGCCCCCTCTTGCTGGGAATATCAAGATACCTAGTGCGAAAGCATAACAGTGAGAGTCGAAAGGTGCTGTCGTTATTGATCACCGCAGCCATGTCACCGGTAGGGCTATAGCGATGGCGGTATTCAAGGATTTTGTCATCACGATGGAAAGACACTGCTGCTGCTGCCAATCCTCCTATCCTCCTTCGCCTCTGTCTCCTCCTGCTACCACCACTACCCCCACTGCCACGACCTCTACCTCTACACTTACACTACAAGTACCAGAACCACTTCGACGACGACGACTACTGCTGCTTCTCAAGCCCACCTCGCAGAGCTAGGCCCTCCAGAGCGCTTGTCGTTAAGTAGCTTGGTAGACCCCAAAGTGCAACCCCAGAAGAGCCCCGGGCCCAGCTTAGCACGATGAAATCTTAAGCAATCCTGCGGCGGTGCCTCAACCCAACGATGGATTACGACAGACAGAACTTCCAAGATCCGAACCTGGAAAAGCTTCGAGGCTGAAGGTCTCAGACTGCGACCTCGTGGTGAGGGGCTTAAGCTCGGGTCTTTGCAGCTGTAGGGTTTAGTGTGTTTCTTAAGGTCGCAAGCTTGCGGGCTTAAGTTCCGGTGCCGGAGGCTTAGTGACTTAGCGGGTGGCGCAGTAGGGACGAGGAACTAGCTGCCATAGCGGCCTCAACGGATTGACCAGGGTTTGGGACAGAATTAGCATAATCATATTGGGGACGATAAGACGGGGGCATCATAGCAAATTCCGCAGACCAGCCAAAACTGCAGTGAGATAAATGTAATCGTAAACTCCCGACACTCGCACCTTTTAACCGCTTGAGACCTCATCAAACCTTTGGGGATCGCCGAATCTCACCTTCGTGTTCGAGGGTATCGGGTTTCAGGCACACTCAAAAGCCTAAGCCCCAAACCCTTATGAGGTAGCCTCACTCGGAGAGTTGACAAGCCTGCCAATGTATCCATGCGGCTAGTGTTTGGACGAGGGTTAGGGGTTTAGAGTTGGGGGCTTCAGGGCTTTTAGAAGAACCGCTAATCGCTAACATGGTGGACACGGCTGCTATGTATATACCCTCAACCCGAGCTGTGCAAAGACAGCCACAAAGACAGACATGGCCCGACCCAACGTATTCCTCCCAGCTTCCATCCTCTGTTGTTTTGCGTCTCCAGCTTGAAGCTGCGAGCTGCACCCTGAACCCTGAATTCGAGACCTCAGATTGCTGTCAGAAACGCTTCCTTCTGACCTATAGAATCCAAACCCTGGGCATCCCATCCCTTGTCCTCAAAGTCGGGCTTAGGGCTGAGTTTGGGGTGTCTTCGCAACGAGGCCAAAGACGGCACCGTCGCTGAATACTTCCGGAACTACAAAGCTCTTCAGTGTCAGTTGGTTGGTAGTTCCAAGTCTCCCTAAACCCTACACCCCTAAGCCGCATACCCCAAGCCCGCCTTCAAGCCCGGTTAAGCCTTACACAAAAACTCAGGTACCTACGCGGACTCATGGCAGATTCTTGAAGGGGAGAAGCAACAAAAACGGACGGGATACGTACACATACAAGTTTCGGCACGTGACACACGTTGTCAAAAGCGGTTTTTATAATTAGAACAGGATTTGGGGGCATAAGGCAAGGAACCGAAAGGAATAGTGTTACCAACTATCCAGGCTTCTATACTCCTTGTACACCGAAGTGCAAGCTCGATCCGCGACTTACCCGGATTTGCCTCCAAGGCACGGCAGAGGAGGCATCCCTTTTTCACTCAGCTCACCTGGCATGCTGAGGGGACTGCGCAATCATCCTTGTGAGAATAGCGCAGCCCTCAATGACTTGCTTGTGATGTACTGCCTAATGGAAGCCTTGAGCCCCTCTCTTCTTCAACAACCGGGCCCCAAAAAGTTCAAACTTTCTAGATAGAGCTAATATGTAAGACCAACAGTTTAAAGTCGCCCCGTTCACTATCTAAGGCCCTTGACATGCCTGTTCCCCATCTCCAACTTGTGAGTTCTCTTCTGTGAAAAATTCCGTCCGGCAGTCCATTGAGCACCCGTGCCATAATATAGGGGCTTTGATAATTAGAACAGGGTTTGGGGTATACGTTACTATAGTTATAGTAAGGAACCCCAAAACAGCATTCTAATGATTAGGGCGCCCACATGAGGGACCATGAGGTGTAGTGGTGCTGCAGCTCGAGTAAGACTGTGGCTGCTTCGGATTGATTTACCAGACACTCCTGAATTGCCAAGAGCTGAGATGGTACAAATTGAGAATACAGTATACATCGACCATCCGGGGGCTGCAATATTGGAAGAAGAAATGTCAAAGGATGCCGGGGAACATTGACTACTATTCTTCACAAGTACTACAATTACATGATTATTCAGGCTCCTGTCGTGCTAGCTTGTACTTGGGCTACAGCCTTGCATCTTCGCATAGGCCATGGAGAAGCTCTCAGGCTCGGAGAGCGTGCTGCGGAGGGACATAGCGAAGCGAGCATAGATGTTATTGAACTCATACATCCATGACTTCCTGCCGCCTCAGATCAAATGATACTCCAAGTTTCGTGAAGAACCAGAGGTTCTCTGGGGACTGTACTACGTCATGGGTCTGTTGTCAGTCAGGCTGCATCATTACCACGTTGTTTCGAGAAGCCGGAACCCCGAAGAAATAATGACTCCGACAGCGAAAGAAAAGCATCACAGCCGCCACTACGACGAAGGCCCCCGCAACTGAGCATAGACACAGAAAGTCCTAATGTAGGAACCTGATTAAGAAACCCTGGCCCTTTAACCCCAATATATTAGGCACCATACCATATTCAGAACCCTAATAAAGGCCCAAGGTTTTGTTTAAAGTTCCTACACTACAGTGCAACAATACAGAACAGCCGCCATCGTGGCCTGACGCCTTCGAAATCTCCTGCCAGGCCCATTCGCGCATCCCGAGCAACCGCGAAGCCAAGCAAAGGTCGTGCTGCAGCACCTGCTTGGCGCCCAAGGCTTGGAGCGGTTTATGTTTCGCTTGTTTTAGTGTTATGCGACCCTATTTGCGACAAGTCGTCCAAAGGAAGGTGCCGCAATTCAGGGTCGAAGTACTTCATTAACTAGTTTCGAGGCCCTAAGAAAGGATGCCTCGCACGCGGAACGGCATGAACTTAACGTTTAGTTTGCAGAATGTTATATTTTTAGGTTTGCGATCTCAGGTTTTGGCTTCGCGTTGTCAGGCCCCGTCAGACTCCAATCAAATACACCGGCATACTTGTTCAAAACTGTTCAAGCATAACTCTGCCGGCATCCGTATTTGTCTGATTCGGAGGTGTGGGAGTCAGTTTAGGGCTCAGGGTCATGATTTTCGGAGCGCCCGAAACCTCGTGGAGTTTGCTGGCCAGCTCCATCTCGGGAGTTGCAGACTCCAACCTTGAAGACGTAGCACGCTCGCACACGAGGGCCTTGTGCCACGCCTTGTCGACTTTCTGCTTGGTGATCTGATTTAGGCATGTCAGAGGTGCTTTATGCGCGAATGCATAGCTCACCCACTTCTTTGTCCCGACGAAGCTTCCCGGGCTATCGCCGAACTCAAGAAGGGTGGCTTCGCACTTGAAGCAAATGGCTTTGCTGCCAAATTCGTTCTTCCATGCCCCCTCCATTTGAGAGATGTCCTGTAGATTTCCGATACCGGCGCGGCATCTTGTGCACAACACCTGGCTCAGCTTGAAAGGCATTTGCTCATGCTGCGGGTGTGGTACCAAATAGCACCATTCTTGTCCAAGCAAGCTTGTCGGGTGGGCAACATTGAACATCGACTTCGGTCCTTAGTTGCTGATTTCATAAGCTGAAAAGTGCAAACTTTCGGTTCTGTAGAGGATAGTAAAGTATTATCCCAAAAAAGTGTACAGTGTACTCCTTCAGCTATAAAGGGTCGCTTGTATCGCTCCTCCATACTGCAGTCGGCGGGTTGATGTACGTCCTCCACAAGGTAACATCGAGCCAGAGGCACGCACCTATGCTGGCACTGCTTGCAGCACAACCAGCCTTCAGTAGCCTCGGTAGCAGCTCTCTGACATTCCCTGGCCGGAGCACTTGTACGATATTGCCGTGAAGGCTGACGCCCATCGGCTCCGGAGGTCCGACCGTGGGTCATGCTGCTTGATGCGTTGATGAACTTCTGAATAAGGTCCTGCTTGCCACCGTACAGCCTGCACCCTTCGACTAGCCTCCAACACCTCAATGTGCAGTTGGGGATATTACCACCCTTGCTCTCAGTCTCAATGTGCTTGGCATAGCGTAGCAATGCTGAGGCGTGCCGGTTGTTCAGCGCTCGGTACCTCAGCATCCAGCATGCAACGCTTTTTTGTAGCTGTCACTCCTGCTTCCCAAGCTGCTGAGCAGGTGAAACTTCAGATGCAGCACGGGGCCTGCTACGACAACCTTGACTCGTCTAAAAATGCGTTTGTGCTAGACGCTTCCTGGCGCGGTGAACGATCCCAGTGCCACATCACTGAACTGATCCCTAATCCCTTAACCCACTGAAACACCACTGCCAGAAAGCTAAACTCTCAATCCCAAACCACAGCACGAACGGGTCCAAGTGCTCAAGCAGCGGAAATCGTATCCCAAGATGTGCTACCTAGAGCGCAGGTTTAAGCACCAGGATCCTCACCAATAAACAAGTTAGAGTTTGGGGTTTAGGGAATTCAGAATCTCAAAGATTATAGGGAGTATTAAGAAGCCTTCATCCTTTCAATGATGCAGAGTTCCAAACAAGTAGCAATGCGTCCACTGAAAAAGTCTGCCACGATCTTAGCAAGAAGCCTTTTCGGATCTATTTCAAACCCTCCTATAGGCTCACCTCTCTCCTTCAACAACCGGGCCCCAAAAAGTTCAAAGTTTCTAAGATAGAGCTATTATGTAAAACCAAAAAGTTTAAAGTTCCCCCGTTCACTATCTAAGTCAACTCAGAAGTTCGAGGATACAGACTCCAAACCACAGGACCTAAGCGAGGATGGCCTCGTCCCCTGCAAAATGTTCGTTCCGATGACATGCTGCGGCTGCGCAACCGTTTCGTATACTTTTCGAGAATCCCGGTAGCATGAAGCAAACATGAGGCACTGTTTGGAGGTTCTTGCATGCAGGATGCAGGTTTGAGGCGGGGCAACCAACCAATCTTGGTTGCCGCTGCAATTGACTCTGGTGTCGTTTGCTGCTTCGGAAATTCGTGCTCTGCAGAAACACTGTCGGAGCCGCACAACCTCATACAAAAGGCTGCGCAAACGGGGACCTCAACTCGGCCAGGGTGCTCGCCGTGAAAGTACACGGCGTCGAGGACCATACCGTCATCATGTGGTGACACGCGTCCTTGAATCAACCTCGGATAGTCAATGCTACAGGCTGAACGACAACAACTCAATGCAAGACCAAATCCCTGTATCGGGGAAACTCATTGGACAGCGTACATATAGCCCGGGCCTGGAACCGTGACATCTGCAGTCGATGCGATCGACTTGTCTACTCAGCCCCTAAACCCCATAAGCCTGTTTGAACCCTGGCAAACACCATCTAAGCCCTAAACCTGAAACCGCGATTGAAGTCAGGCAGTAGGCTCCTCTGTCAGGTCATTGACGCTCCAGCCGCGGTGCACGCCGTGCTGGAACTTTTCACTGTGCGTGTTTTGCCTTGAAGGTGCTTGAGGCCTAAAGTTTATAAATAGGGTTTGGGGTGAGAGTCACGTCGGACTTTAGAGCAAAATCGTGGAGCTGGGATCACCCTACACCCTCAAGCCCGAACGGCAAGTTCAGCGAAGGGTTGAGGGTTTACAGACTGGGACCATAATTATCTACAGCCACAGGATAAAACTTGTTCAGAATCTTGTGACGGCATTTTGCGTTCTCCGAGTCCTTGTGATGCAGGCCCACTCTATGACTATTCAAGCGCTTATTCAAGCGCTAGCTGGGGGTTTATTCCAGGTAAGAATGTGTCAAATCAATTGGCAAGGTTTGCGAATTTCTTGTACCTCTATTTTGGCAGCCAGAGCACACACACACACACACACCGGCTGAGTGCACTCCACTAAGGCGTACGCGCGCGCGCGACAAAACGTCCTTGGTTTTGAAGTGCTCGGAGCCACAACCCCCAAAAGCAGGACCGATATGTCACTCTCGGAGGTGCCTTCAAGTTCCACCTGTCCTGCAGGAGCCTTGCTGGTGGATCTTTCGCAGCCCGCCAACCGGAAAACCAGGACCGCTTTTCATGTTGCTCTGGGATTTCATGGTGCTCTGTGGAGGCCTGAGGCCTCCTCATCTTAGTTGCTGAGTTCATAAGCCCCCCAAAAGTTTACACTTTCTGTTGTATAGTGGGTAAAATTATCCGAAAAAAGTGTACAGAGTATCCACTCAACTACTGAGTCCTCCTCCTCCTCCTCCTCCTCCTCCTCCTCCCAAAAGGCATGGAAGCCAGCCAAAGTCGGCTTAGCACAGCTTTCTAGGCACATCTTGCTCTGTGGAGGCCTCCCCGTCCCAAACCCACAATCAAGAAAGCAGGCCAAAGTCTCTTATTCTGAAATCCACGGTGAAGAAATGTCCTCACCCTCGCTTCTGAGATGGCTTCTGAACAATATGTCAATATCTTTCGCCGTGCCTATATAGTATATACTTGGGCGTTAAGGTACCGATATAGGAATCCCTTTAAAGCCTAAGTAAATGCTATATATGTACATGGCGCCTTACTGTCGGCAAACCTCGGCCGCTGGGCTCGATTCTGAAAGGCTGCCCTAGAACGATGCCTGATGAGCACTTCAGGTTTGGATCTCGAAACTCTCTTCTTCAATAGCCCTTCCCAAGACGTTCAAATTCTTCTAAGATACAGACCATGCAAAAAAAGTTGTATGTTCTCACATTACGGCTATCTCAGCATAAGCGTACAAACGATTCAGGGACCAGACGGTGCCTGAGATCGAACTACCATTGGCACCGACTTTAATCTGGGGTTGAAACCATGGGCCCCTAGTACGGGCCCTTAACCTTGGGATCCCTAAATACCTACCATGTACCCTACATGGACTCTTAAGGGTCCCTACCTAGAACTCCCTCAAAAAGGCCCAAGGGTCAACCTTAGGTTTAACAGCAAAATACGCGTTTTGCTAGGGGACTCCTCTGGCAGCCCCTTGCACATGTTGACATGTCATCCGCTGGGCAAAGCAGGGCCCAATTGCCCTAATGATTTGGTACTTGGATTTATAAGTGGGGCTCGAATTGGGTGGCTGGATCCATTTGTTCAATCAAACGTGAAACAAACGTGAAACCAACGTCATGGTCGGGTGTCCAAAACGCAAAAGACAAGTAAAGTACATGTGAAACAGAGCTGTGGTAGAAACCGGAAAGCATGTATTTTCCGTAGTAAACCGCGAAACCACGTGAGGCATGGATGCTATGTGGGAGTTTCAATCACGTTTTCCAACATAGAACAATCACGTCTATTTCGGGTTTGTTTCACGTTTATTTACTTAAACCAACATGGCCCACCACGCCTATCGAGGCTCACATTTAACTCTACCGCGCACCAACATGACCCAGCATTGTTGTGAACATCGCGCTCATGTTTTCAAACCCAGACCCTCAAGGGCTCAGCTGTGGCAAAGATTCGACTGTGCGGCAAAACAGCCAGGCTGCGTAAACCTCAAAGCGGTGATAGGACATTTCACCACTTCAGGTACTTGGGGGCGCTTGGACCATTCATGCAGAAGCTGATGTAGCTCCGAATGGCACGGGTGCTCCCAGTCGTCCTTGGCAGAAGGCGAGATGATTGATTTAAACTTCAGCTGACATGCCATCCATCCTAGCAGCTTTGAACAGTCTCAGGTCCCAAAACACCGATGCAGTTTCAATTCAAAGCCACCCAATTGCACTCCACCATCTTCAGGAGGACCAATATTCCGCGCTCTCTCGCCTGATCCTCAAGGAAGAAATCTTGCAAGGGCTTTCCCAAGGGGATCCATACTCACTACTATTATGGAATAAGTCCCCAAAACCATACATGGGGATGGTCTTTTGGGACCTACTTCCATAACGATAGTATATATATATATATATACACACATATTATTGACCCTCTGGGTTCGAAAGCGAAAACAACCTCTGATGCTGCATTCCCTACTGACAGCTACACATAGCCCCTGCCACAAGTAACATGGACTGGCATCATCGTGTGCCGCTCCCAGACCTACCATTACTTGGAAGATCATGGGACTTAGTAAATAAGGTCATAGTACCTTAATTGGGGTTATAATAAATAGGTATGAGTACAACAACACCTGGAAGGAACAGTTAGCCTAATTATAACCCTAGTTACTAAATCCCATGATCCTTTAAACAAGGCCCAAAAACTATGAGAATAAGGTTTTGGGGTGTGTCAGTGAGATTAGTGGATACTGGAGGAACCCTAAGGGATGGCAGTCGTAATAATTCAAGCCCCCCCTATTTCACCAAAATCCCTTATAGATGCCTCTGGAGGTCCCTTAAGCCTTCCAAGCCTGCCATGTACGAGGCAATTGCACCTCTAACTCGATGCAAGGCCTCTGGCTTCTCCGCGCCCTGACACTCCAAATTGCCCAGAGTAGGCACTATACTTCAGGCTCCGAAGAAACTATTGTTGCTAGACTTGGACCCTAAGTGACTTAGTGTTCTGATACGAGGCTTTTCATCCTCCCGTCCTTACGGCACTTGTTGCAACGTAGCGCAGTCAGGGCTTCTTGCAGAGTTCGCCGGTCCCATCGCTGTCTGTCCAGCTGCCTGCTTCGGACTTAGGGCTTGTGGGACCCGGGCTTAAGGCCCATGGAGGCTTCGTGGCCCTGGGGCCCCAAGCTCTCGGCCATGACATGATGAACAAGTATATCGAGCTATCCGCAAGTCGTATGCCTGTACATCCAGCATCCATAGTCTTGGATCGCAACATGGACCAAAGCCTAGTCCGTGATGCCTTCTGCCGAAGATACGGAGCAGATAATGCTTTCATGCCTTGGGTGCTGGCTGGTTTTGGGCTCAGGGTCTTGGTCGAACATGGCCACGTCGAGAACCGAACCCTGCGGCCGAGTGTGGTGTCAAGGTAAACTACCTAATTCCAAGCCTGAGTCCCAAGGCCTGAAGTGGTTGAAGGTTTAGAGCTCCGGATTACGGTATGAGCTGTACAGGCCGTGCAGCCTGGTAGCTAGTTGAATAAACGCTGGAATGCTAACCCTCGCCCCGGTAGTCTTGTTCACCTAGGACCAGATCCCTCGCCACAGTTTCACTTGCTATACTCTCCAAACGCATACCAACCTACGAAACTACTATCAAAATGAAAACACAGTACCTAACTCTTGGGTCCTAGGGACCAGCCCCGAAGTTCGATCCTAAACTGAGCTCCATGCCCAACCCAAACCTCGACATCCAGCAATCTGAAACCAAAGAACCCACGAACTCGACGCTCGAAACTGCCTAGCCACGACCACCAAAATGCCCGAATATCGGGGCCTGTATAATTAGACTAGGGTTTGTAGTGTGTGTGTATACACATCTGTATATATATATATATATAGATATGTATATGTATGTAAATATTTGTCACATCTTTAGATTATGTATATATATATATATATATATATATATATACACATATGTAATGCTAATCAGGATCCCCCAAGAATAGTATTGGCAGCGATTTAAGCCGACGTGTTTTAGACCCTGAAACCCGACTCCAAACTAAAGGATCGGCGCAGGCCTCTGGAACTTGAGCAGTGATGCGGCAAAACTTTGCAGATCCTCAACGCAATCCTGGGCTTTGTAGGGAGAAAAATCTATAATGACCGTTTTTGTATTTCGTATTGAAGGAACAGAATACCCTAAACCCGAAACCCTGAACATCCCTGAACCCTATAATCATCCTAAACCCTATGTATACCCTGAACCCTAGAATTACCCTGAAACCTAAACCCTATACCCTAAGCCCTATACCTTTAAGCCTCTAGTTACCCTAAACCCAAAACTTCCTAAACCCTTATGGTGCTCCAGAGCCCAGGATCCTTCACCGTCTGCGCCATGGCACCGCTCGACGACGACAACTACCACGACCAATTGCGACTTACTACTCCTGCTCAAGCTCAGGGGTGACTATGCTCAGAGAAGCTACAACGCGTGTGGAAGTAGCACAAACAAAGAAATAACTGCGCTGCACCGCTCAGTTGCTTGAGCAAGGCGCTTCTCGCATTCTGCGAACCTGTGTGTTTGTGGTTTTAGGCGGGTATAGGGTTGAAGGTTTTTGTTTAAAGTTGATGTGCACCCTTTCTCCAAAGCAGCGCTGGCATTTGTGCAGGGTATAGGGGTTGGGGTATGGAGTTCAGGGTTTACGGATTTCAGGGCTTACCTGTGGCCTAAATACTAAAAGACCTACCTTGTCAAGGAACTATAACGTATGTAGAAACCATGACACGAAACCCGAAACAAGGTAGGGGTTAGGTTGGGTAAAGACGATGTGTACCCCCAAAAGGCATACGGTTCATGTACCGTAATAGACAGATATACGTACATACATGCATGCGTGCATATCGTTAAATATTTTCATATGTACATACTTTAACCTATAATCACACGGGGCCGTTAAGTAGACGCATAGATAGACAGATTGTTTGAGTGATTCTTCGATAGTAGATGGATGTATGTATGGATGGATGGGGTAGAGGCAGGTATACAGCCTTGTACCTGAGAGCTTCGAGGTGAAACCACGCTTCTTACATGGGCCTTAGATGGGGTTCAGGGCCTAGGGCTTTTGTCTTCAAGGCTGTACGTCAAGCATGCGATTTTGGGGAGACATCTTGGAAGGTTTGAGGCTCAGATTAGGATTAAGGCTAAACGGTGCAAGGTCTAGTTTAGCGGTAGGGGGGGGTAAGTGCATAGGGGGACAGGGTCTAGAATTGAGTTTAGCTTAGCCAGGACACTGGATCAATACATCTAGTGGCTTTTGAGACGGCAAGGGGCTTCTGCGATAGCAACAACTTTGCAGCTATTCACAAGATATGGAACCCAGAAATTAACTTGCTATTTAGGTCAAAATAGCTACCTGAATAGCAAGCACCTATCCATGTACTATCTATAAGCCAGTGGGATTTCGGGTTTAGGGTCCAGGTTTTGGGTTAGGATACTTTGTAAGCGCAGAATCCGTCGGTCGACAGTTGGGGCTTCAGGTTTCACGCTTCGGATGCCATGAAACCCAACAAGCCAAAATTCAGGCCATTCGTTCCTAATTGCATAAAGGTCTACGGAAAGACACTTCTTAGTCCACGGCTTGGCCAAATCTCGACAACACAGGACAGCTGGTTGCGGACCTGGGAGGAGATCGAGATGATCCAAGGGCTTTCATTACTCTACCGGGGCTTTCATGGCAACATTGTAAACGGCTTTATAGAGGTTGGTAGGAGCCTTAATGACTAGAACAGGCCTGCTCAGAGTAAGATTTATGTGGCTTTACGGGGGTACGGGGGTCTCAATAGATAGCATATGGTGGACATTGTAATGCATACATACGGTATAGCAGGTTCCGGCCCTCTCACATACGATTTGGTGCCACCATATTCTGATACCCCTTGCTTAAGGATGTCACCTTGAATTTACTGCTGGTCGGACTTCACATTAGGATTTGGGGCATGTTCTTCTTGATTGCCAGGAGTTGGGCTCTCCGTGCAGTTGTTCAACATACTTGTGCCCGACATAGACATAGCCAAGGTTCCCTTTTCAGCACAAACCCTCGGTTTAGGGTTGACGGTTCGAGGGTTTAGGCGAAAATGTAGGGCCAAAGGCCGCTTCAGCTCGAACCCAGTATACGGACATCTATTCCCCATGATACTTCTCTGACGTGTCCTGTATCTGTCTCAGGGGAATCAAAGGTTAACTTTGGGGGTTCTAGTACTCGAACATGGATAAAGGTTACCTACTACCTACTGAAGCTAAAACCACAAAACTGTCTGCACCCAGAATCTGACAACATCGGGCATGCCAGGCTCCAATCTCCAAACCCAACTCCAACTTCCCACCCTAGCCCCTAGCCCATATTCTGCACCTTACCCGTAAACCCTGAAACCTTTTTCAAAAGAAGGCTTGCGTCAGTTAGCTTCTGAAAACTTAAAAGTGTAAATCTCAAGGCTCCACCCTTCGCCGTAGTCTTCATCTACACCAGCTCGGTGTCCCGACGACGTATCTGGGTACCTCAGTCAAGCTGACAACACAGTTTAGGGTTTAGGCAAGTGTTCCTTTAACGGGTCGAAATGGAGAGTTCCATGCGGACTCTGTTGATTCTAAAATTTCCCATGTCATGGACTGTATAAACATACCCGAAAGAAGGCCCCGAAGGTTTAGGGTTCAGGCTTAGGGAACCCAGCAGTGTTTAGTTCTCATTCCAAAACCCGAATACAGGGGGCATTCATGATTAGAATAGGGTATTGGGGTGCATTATACCATTTCTTATAATACAGAATCCGCTCAATAGTATAGTTAATTGTTTAGGCTCCTAACACAGAAACCTACTATAGATCCCTTATAGGCCCCTTTCAGGATCCCCTTAAAAGTAGTTATTTAGGCCCCTGTAGTATGCCGGCCTCGCCTTGCAGCTGATCTCTTATGGATCCCCGGCAACACCCTTGAAGGAACGCTAAACCCCTTTAAGGAGCTCTTTAAGGGAGCCCTTTATAGATCCCTTTATGGAACCCTGTGAAAAAGCCCCTGGTCAATGCTTCTAAGGAGGCCGTTAAGAGAGCTCTCTACAGACAGAGATCCTTTCAAGGAAACCTTGTACACTTTATACTATACTATACTCCCCTTAGAACCATAATAAACTAATATGTTTAATATTCTCTTGGGATTTATATGAACAAAAATCAAAAAAATCATAAGGATACCATAGTGAAGAGCTCTTTAAAGAAACCCTTGAAAGAGGCCTTTTAAAGGGCGCCTATGCGGATCTCCCTTCAAGGAGCCCTTTAAAGAAGCCCTTTAAGGCGGCTTTTCAGCGAGCCTACTTTGAGGGGCACGGGACTTAGTAGGTCGTTTATAAGTACGGTTTATGTTTCTGGGTAGCTCCATTTAGGGTACTTATATCTCTGCCTGTAACCTACTTCCTAAGTCCCTTGCCCCTCCAAGTAGACCCTTAACCCTAAACCCCATAGATCCCTTTAAGGAACCCTATAGATCCCTGTAAGGAGCCCTTTAAGGAACCCTTACTAAGTCCCCCGAGCCCCTCCAAGTATACAGTAGTAGCCAGAAAGTTGGAACATCATTATCCTCGTGCCCTTAAGGTAAAGTATACGGGATCCTAGCATTAATCCGCCTAAAGTGATGTTCCAACTTTCTGTCTTCTACTGTATATAGATCCCTTTAAGGAACCCTTACAGATCCCTATAGATCCCTTTAAGGAACCCTATAAGCAACCCTTAGGGAGCTTATAAGGAACCCTTAGGGAGCCTTTAAGGAACCCTTAGGGAGCCTATAAGGAACCCGTAGGGAGCCTATAAGGAACCCTTAGGGATCCCTATAGATCCCTTTAAGGAGGAACCCCGAGAGAGCCTTTATAGATCCCTTCCGGGTATCAACCGCCAGGCTGCCACTTGGACGAGCTTCGTCCGCTCGAAGGGGGCCGGAAGCCCGGCGACCGTCACACCTCGGCGGTTCCAAAAAGAGAGCTAGAGAGAGAGAGAGAGAGAGAGAGAGAGATGATATGTGTGTATATATATACACACATACATGTGTATGCATATGTACATGTATATGTACATGCTTTTGGTATATCTGTATGTACATTTCTGAATGTTGCTATGTATATGTATATATATATATTTATATATACATACATACATACACACACTGTGTTTTGTTGGAGCGTTTTAAGAGCTATTGTTTGTTAAAGTGATTCAAGGGTGAGGGTACTTTGTTCTTGCTTCGGGTCGTGTTTAAAGCATCTGGGGCTGTTTTGGGGTCAGTCGTTTCGGTCTCTCCTGCACGGCAAAGGAGAGTCGGAAGGCCCTGAATCCTAAACCCTCGTACGGCCCTGAACCCTGATGGTCCGAAACACCACATCGTGATCCCTCCTCCACCCGAAACACTCACAACTAAGCCCTAGGGAGCCCCAAAAGCTCTGAACCACACCGCTGCTTCGATGCTGTGACCTAGTTAAAGGAACAGGTGCCTTAGTAAGAAAGGTCATAGGTAGCGAGCTGGATTGTATGCACATGTAACGTCTTATAGCTGATCATCTGATAACCCTAACTTATACATCCCCTGATCCCGCAAGTACCTGCTTTATGCCACCTTTTAGGCCTTTTGGCCCCAAAACACGCGCAACGCTAGCTGCCATAAGCATGAAGCTCTTCTGAAGATCACCCAGACCGAGCACTCTCTTGCCCTGGGCCAGCATGCAGCCCCAAGCCCTGCAGCGGTACCTGCGAGTCTGATGACACTCCCCAGTAGCACCTTCAAAATGAGTCTGCTCTTTTCCTACAAGCTTGAGTAAGGGAACCCCGAAACGAAAAAGGGCAACAGGCGACCACCTGCAAACCTAGGATATACCCAGACCCTCCAGAACCCCGTAATTTAAGGAATATATCCTTAAAGCATATTAGGTATCCTACGATACTTTAAGGTCTATTCTATTCCTCAATATAGGGATATTGGAGTCCCTGGGTAGGGGCCTTGATCACGAGAATAAGTCGCAAACGTTAGGTAGGAACCTGATTAAGAAATCTTAGTTGCTGAGTTCATAAGCCCCGAAAAGTGTACATTTTCAGTTTTATAGTGGGTCATATTATCCCCAAAAGCGTAAAGTGTATCCACTCAGCTACTAATAAATTCTCGACCTATAGCCCCAAAATAGTAGAGTTCAAACAAGGAACCCTAACAAAGGCCCAAGGATTCTTTATCAGGTTACTACATTATTGTGTTATACTTATGAGAATACCGCAAAAAGACTCAAACGTTACCTCCTCTACTACTAGGCTAAGCATAAACAAATACAAGACCCTACACAATATCTGAACCTTCCTGAGCCCTACTTGGAGGGGCAGCGGACTTAGTAAGTAGGTTATAAGTAGAATTAGAAGTACCCCAAATGCAGTCACCCCAATTGTAACCCTACTTAGAAACGACTTACTAAGTCCCCTGCCCCTCCAAATGGCATCCTTAAGCGCTATAATACCAAAAACCCTATATATATATGTATATATGTATATGTATGTATATATATATATATATATATATATATATATATATATATATATATATATATATATATATATATATAAGCCCCAGACCTTCGCAAGACTAAGCCCTACACCCCGAAAGCCCTAACCTGAACCCAAAACGCCTGAAACCCTAACTCCCTAACAGCCTTAATCCCTAAAACCCTGAACACCTAAACCCTTAAACCCTTAAACCCCGAACCGTAAACCCCTAAAGCCCCAGAGACCCCAAACCCACACACAATATCTGCCGGAAAAGGGGCCAACTTCGGCCGCAGGAGGGCCCGACAAAGATATCGAGGAGAGGAGACCTTCTCTGGCTTCTTGTTAGGGTTTAAGGGTTTGAAATTTAAGGGTTTATGGTCCAAGGGTTTAGGTGTAAGGGTTTAGCGTTTAGGGGTTTAGGGCTTAGAGTTGTAGGTTTTAGGGTTTATCTCTTCAAATCCACATCGCCGAGAGTAGGTACTGCCATTGTAGCTCTTAGAGCTCATCTAAGCTCAGAGTCTTGGACGAAAGACGCGCAAGCTTAGGGTAAAGGGGCTTTTACGATATGCAACATGTACGGTCTTGCGTGAATTTACGCCAGGTGAGTGTGGGATTGCTAATTATGGTCCGAAATGAAATTTGTGAACCCCCATCCTTCAACGCTATACCCACACCTTTCGAGGGTTTACAGGGCTTGGTGTGTACTGTTTAGTTTAGGACCGGCCGGACCCAGCAACCAAACTCGAACCCCCCAAACCCCTAAACACTACGCCTTCACCAAGCCTCAAACCCGAACCGAAATCAGAAACCAACCCAGAATTGGGGCTTTCGGGGTATGTTATAGTATAGCTACCTTAGGGAACACTATTGGTGATTTTTTCGACTCGTATATAACTCCTACGCGGTCTCGAAGGTAGTAGCAGATTTTCATGCTTGCAATCGCCGGGGTCGTTCCCAGACCCCCGGGAGGATCTAGAAAGTAGATCCCCTAAATTTAGGGCCCTATACTACTAAGGGTACTTTATTAGAGGAACCCCCATCCAGGGATCTACTTTTTGGATCCTCCCCTAAGCCCTAAACCCTAAAACCCTATAGATCCCTTAAAGGGACCCTTAAAGGAACCCTTAAAGCAAACCCCCACATAAGGGCATCTCGACCTTGGCCCTTCCGACCAGAGATCGAATCTTTGGGTTGGAAGGCATCCGTAATCCTTCGATGCGGCCGCCATTGGGCCAATAATATAGGGGCCTTCATAGTTAGAAAAAGGAGGTTTATACGGTATATTAGATGATAGCTATAATAAGGAACCCCCACCATGGCATTGGTAATTATTTAGACCCCTATATTAGCATGGGTCGGGTCCAATGCGTGGTGCTGCCGCGAGCTGTCTATCGCATCCTCTCGCCTTATCGCGAATCCTCCACGGGTCAAATGCCTAAGCATGTACCCAAAGATAGGGGTTCCCTTGAGGGCTCCTATAAAGGTTCTCTAAGGTTACCATAAGGGTTTAAGGTCTGGGGTTTAAGGGTACATGTACCCAAATAGTATGTGCTTTGGGTCTAAGGTACCTATATTCGGAGTACGTTAAGCTAAGGCCAAATTCAAATTATATACAGTTTGGGTACATGGACCCTTAGCGAATGCCACTGTTGCAAGCCGCGACGGGTAGCTTTTCATGGTTGCCCATGTTCGCTTTGTGAATCTCCGTGCAGCCTTGCTGCGAGCCAAGGGTTTTTGTGGTCATCACCAGTGCCGCGCTTGACTCTGAGATTGTCGCTTGCTGTGTTGAAGTGCCGTGTCCCGACTAGCACAATTCCATGGTGGTGACCAAGTGCAGCCATTAAAGTAAAAGCCAGAAAGTTGGAATATAATTATCCTGAACCCTTTATGGTAAATTATAGGTATCCTACCCTGAAACCATATTCCAACTTTCTGGAGTTCCCTTTACCGTCGTGGCCAACGCGACGGCCACCCGACCTTGCCCCAAGCCTCAAAGCGGCGCTTAGTAGCGATCAGATCGGGAGCCTCAATGCTGGAACTGGAACAACGGGTAGTAATCAGTGAACATCCCAGTACTGTTGATAAACAAAATCCTGCATCACCCATTATAAGGAATATACCATAGCTCCCATAGTTTAGAGTTCTTAGGGTCATGCAGGATTTTGTCCATCAGCAGTATCACTGGTAGCCCCAGCCACGAGCAGGAATCAGCAGAAGAACCTGGGAGAGGAATGCAACCCGGGCTCGAAGAAGCTTCTTCCTCAACGTTTTAGTGGTTCGGCATAGGCCCTGAAACGCCCTAATTAAACATTAAACTCACTACCGAAGCCACCTAAACTCTGTGCGCCCACACCGGCAAGAATTCAGACTACAAGCTCAAGACGAAAAAAGTGTTCAACCCTTGACATTGAGTGCAACACCTTGTATCTTGACACAGAAGCGCACAACCTGAAACCAGCAACCCGAAACGTCAGAAAGCCCAAACTCTAATACTAAACCACAATCCTATACTTCAAACTCCCAAACCCCAGAACTCAAAATGCGGAGCAGCTGTTGTGCAGGACGGCTGCAACCAACCATCACAAATTGCTTAAGGGACAACTTAAAGGAGCCTGCAAAGGAATCCCTAAAGCCCAAAATAGACCCGAAGCCGTAATTAAACCCTAAACCCTACGCCCGCCTATAAACCCTAAACCAGCGTCCCACCTCCGCTCTTTGGCAGCTGCGCCACGCCCGTCGAACCGAGGATGCCCACGCTGAGCCTCGAAAGCTTAGAGTTGCAGCGGCTGAGGGCTTAGTAGGGGTTTAGGGCTTTGGGGGTTTAGGGCTTTTGGGGATTAGGGTTTTTGGGAATTTAGGGTTTGGGGGTTTGGGGTTAAAGGTGGGGTTTGTGTTTTTGTACGATTTGCCAAAGAGGCCTTCATGTTCATGACTCTTGCTACTATCATGGTCACAGTTAGCATGTTGATGATGCTAGGGCTCTTCTTGAGTATTTGTATTCAATGAAATAGTACTGGCAATTTCATGGAGCTTTTGTTGTGACTACGATTATTCCATATTATTCCAAGCATGCGATGATTATAATCCTTTTGTTACCATGAGTGTCATTTTTCTGTTTGTTGCTTGGTTGACCTTCTGCTATCCTTCAGCGCTGATGGGCTGCAAAAGAATGTTCGAGACCTCTGCAGCAGCAAAACGTAAATGCGTGAACGCTCTAACGCCTGCTCCCCGAAAAAGTTCAAACTTTCCCACCGGACACCTACACCAAAACCACCGCACCCTTTCCAAACCTATAAGCCAAAGCCAGTGAACAACACAGAAGTATTGCAACTATACAGCTTAGTAGGTTTACAAGAAAGCCACAGGCTCCAACGCAAATGGGTTCAGAGTTGTGACGGAGTGAAGACTGGTGCAACAGCCCCCAAGCGACTGACTGTCCAAAACCCTTACCGTTGGTTAGTAGGGAATGGAAGAATGGTAGTAATGTGGAGGTCCGCAAAACTCACGGGCAGCTTAGTACCCCTGAAATCAAAACAAACCGAAAGGAGAAGGAATCTGTGGAGCTCGTCTTCGCGAGCATAAGGCTAAACACACTGACATAAACGCAAGCGAACCCTGAACCCCAAGCCCAAACCACACTACCAAAAGCCTTTATCCTAAACCAACGCACATACAACCTGACCTGAACACCAACAGTCCCCAAAGCTGTCCTCTTGTAGGTACCGCAATCTAGAACCCCGCGAAGATGCTGAATCCCCAAATCCTGCACAAGCCCACGAGACCCTACAGAAAGAACCTAAACTATAACCCCCCTTAGAACCATTAATATTCTCTTGGGCTAAATAAGAACAACAATGAAAAGCCCTAAACCCTAAACCCTAAACCATTAATTAATATTCAATGAAAAGCAATTCCGGAGGGGGCTATACCAGAGGCTCCATATATAGTACCATTATGGAATTAGGTCCCAAAAGACCCTCCGTATCATGGCGTTGGGGGGCCTAATTCCATAATGGGACTATATTTGGAGCCTCTAGGAGAATTAGAATAGGGTTCCTAAAAAAAGGACCCTTAAAAGGGGTTCTCTAAAGGGATTGTGGGGGTTTAGTATAGGGACCTTAATAATGGCAACTGCGAAGGAGGCTATGGTAAACCCCGGGGCCCCCGAACACCGAAGTTCGGTCCCCGACGCAGGCGACCAGCCTGTTTCCTCGCCGACCTCGTGCTCTAACTCCGTTCTTCTTACGGGCGGTTGTCAAAATTAGGGTCCCTTTTTGCGGTACCCTAAATAATAGGTGCCGTATAATAATAAGGACCCAAAGAGGAACCATAATTTTGACAACCGCCATTTTTTTGTCAACGAACTGTTGGAATCCTTTCAGGATTCCTTCAAAGGGCTCCTTTCAAGGGCTCTATCAGGGTATGTCCTCAGTCTAGGGGCTTCAATAAAGCATTGCGTAAGAGTGTCGGGTTCTAACCTACATCCTGAGGAACCTCGGAGGTTTGCTAAGAAAACACACAGAAATGGGCGCATACCGGCTTGGCGGATACGGTGTGTATCCTCAGCCAACTGCAGCTATCCACGCCGGCTGTCTTCGCTTGTGAAGCAGCTGACGACCATCGTGCCGCCAAATTCCAGACGGTCCTTCGTCCACCAATACCTCGCTGCATCGAGCAATTGAAGCCGTGTTGGTGAATCATCGGCTGACATCGAGTCCACATCTGCCAGCATGCCCCAATAGTTGGCAGACTTGTCAACCATGGCCCGGTAAATGCGAAACTCTTATTCGGCACACCGCTCGTGTCTGCTGTTGCCTTCCGGCTGGAGGGGGTTTAGGGTTTAGGTCCTTCAATAGATGGCATGGGGGGCCTTAATACTACTTGAAATGGGGTGTTGGAGACACGTGACACCATGGACCGTACTGTGATCCTTTCCACGCCAGAGAGTTCTTCAGGTCGGCCGCTTCAACATGCGACAAACAGCATGCTTGGTATCAGCACGTGGCAACAATGCGACCAAGCTCTTCGCCAGTGGAGAAACCAGACCGCGCAGGCGTTCGATGTCATCGTGAAACCGCAATCAATACCGTGACGATGTACTCAGCTTGCCAGACAACGAAACGACAACAGCAGAATTTGAGCGGGCGCTTGGCGTAGAGGAGCTCAGGCAAGGTCAGGGGTTATTACCGTGAAACTATAATAACTATAAGAGGGAATAGAAATATGTAAGAATAGCAACTAATTGATTTCGGCTTCTCTACGATGAGGGCTTGGCAAAGAGATCTAAGAAAGCTCTAAAGTGTCTCAGCAGTGAAGCTGTGGTCCAACACTACTATTCAAGGTCTTGGGGATCACGAAAGGTTTATAGGCATAGCACAAATGAGCTTCTATCTTTGATAACCCTTTGCATCTTTCAATCACCCTGGACCCTCAACCCTGCCGCACCCTTAGAAGAGCACTGAGTGGATACATTCCTAAACCCTAAACCCTAAACCCTAAACCCTGAACCCTGAACCCTGAACCCTAAACCCTGAACCCCAAACCCTAAACCCTAAACCCTAAACCCTAATCCCACCCATGTGTGATAACACCCCGAAGCCTAAACCCCGATTTACCCTCTAAGAACCCTTGAAGCAACCCTACTGAAGCGAAACCATCAGGCCCCCCCTATTTTGAGACCTGTTGAAGGAGCCCGGAAATCCTTTCAGGGAGCCCTAAAACCTTATGAAACCCTCAGATATCCTATAAACCCTCAAAGGAACCCGTGCTTTGGAAAGGCCCTATTTAAATCTTAAATTGGGAGTTGCCGAATATAGGGGACCATAATATACTACCCTAAATAGTAGGATCATTATGATAAGGACTCCAAAATACAGTACCCCTATTTTCGGAAACTGCCAATTAAAGGAACCCATGATTTAAGGCCCAAGAGGCCGGTTCGGCATTTTCGCCTCCATCCTCTGCTGCAACCTCAGCGGTTGCGGCTGCAGGGCTCTGGGATGTAGGGGGTTTAGGAGTGTGGGGCTCAGGGGCGTGGTAGTTTAGGGTTTGGGGTTTAAAGTGTAGGAGTTCAGGGTTTAGGGGGCTTGGTAGTTTAGGGTTTGGGGTTTAAGGGTTTAGGAGGTTTAGGAGTTCAGGGTTTAGGGGTTTAGGAATTTGGGTTGTTTTGGTCTTGGCATTTAGGAGGCTGGTTTTTTTTGGTCTGGGCCTTGAGGAGGTTGGGGTTCGGGGGTTCGGGGGTCTAGGAGTGTTGGGCCTGGGGGGTTGGGGGTTCAGGGGCTCCTGGCTGAGGGTCCTGTTAAGGGGAACCTAGGGTTCCGTTTCAAGGGGCCCAGGGAGAGAACTGAGGGTTCCTTTAAAAGGGGCCCTATAGGGCTCCTTCAGAGGGTCCCCCTTTTGAATTCGTTACTCAATGTCTTACTTCTCCACCGTCCTAGCGGAACTAAAGGTTAACCATTTGGATAGAAATCTCGTACCCCCAAGAAGGTGAAGATGTTACCTACTCTACTAGGAAGATGTGCTGTAGCCTGGACATAGATGTGTACTTTCGCTACCGGTAGTTGGTGAGTTCATAAGCCCCCAAAAGCCTACACTTTTAGTTTTATAGTGGGTAATGTTGTCCCAACAAGTGTTAAATGTATCCACTCAACTACTAAGTTCGTTACCTAACAACCCCAACCCCTGGGGTTGACTTTTCACAGCCAGCATCTAGGTGTCTGCAGACTCACAAGCAGCATGATATTGACACCTAGTGCCGAAACTCCGCATTGTTACTCTTGTGTTCTCTGACAGTTCTAGAGTACAGCATCCTCCCAAACCCTTCGCAAACCCAGAACCGCAAACACTAAAGCCTAGTCCTCAAGATATGCCAGCACCCGCCAAATGCCCACTAACAGAGCTCTTCCCGTCCCTCTTCACCTAGAGACAACGAACAGTGACTGAGTCCTTTGCGGGAGGCGGCTTTTCGGTACCCCACCTGGGAGTTTCCGAAAAATAAGGGCATCTCATTCTGGGGTCCTTATGATGACTAGGCTGTTCAGTAACCCACTGGGAAATCGGAACCCAGCAACCTGAAAGTAAAAAACATGCATGTACCACTGAACAGCCTGGATGAGGATCCTACCCCAGACCCCCGGGAGGATCTAGAAAGTAGATCCCGTAATTTGGGCCCTACACTACTAAGGGTACTTTGCAGGAACCCCCATTAAGGGATCTACTTTTTGGATCCTCCAAAGGGGGTCTGGGACTATTTAGGGTAAGACGTGGCTTGGCCGGAGGCTGCGTCCGGTCTGCTGTTTAGGCAGAAGAAGAAGGCTTCTGTGACCCAAAGGGTCCTATGTACCGATATAGTAGAATGTAGGGTTTCCATATTAGGAATTACTATTATGACCTAGCAGGGAAGTATCCCCCATACCAGTACATAGGACCCTTTGGGTCTGTGAATCTTCTCGAAATCGCAGTCCAGGCTTCCTCCTTGCACGGGCCGATGCTGACAGCGGGTGCTCGTCATCGCTTGACATTCGTTTGCATGCCCAGAGATCCAAATTCGCCTTAATCAAGCAATAGACCTTAAACCATAATATTAAGGCCGCTATAATTTAAGGTGTATATATATATATATATATATATATATATAGATAGATAGATAGATAGGTTTTCCTTAATGAAAGCATATTGAATTCGTTTGAGTATGCCAGAGCAAGAGGCGAGAGATGGATGCTTCAAAAGAGCCACAAGACTTGTCCGCTGAGAGCCCACGGTGGCGGGCCACATCCAAGAAAGGCCAACGACTTGATACACGGACGGCACCGTCAAACAATCGGAACACCATAAACGATGTAGCCCGGGTGCCGTGGCCGATGTCGTAGAGCTGAGTTGCGAGCGGCCTCACCTCCCGCAGTTCCACGACATAGTAGACCATCGGTGCAAACGGTATGACAATGGCATCATGTTCTTGTCCATCAGCTTGGAGACTGGCACTTCGATTGAGGCGAGCTCCTCTGTGGAAGAGTTCTCAAGAATCTCTTCACTGTGACCTCTTATCCCAGACCCCCTTTGGAGGATCCAAAAAATAGATCCCTTAATGGGGGTTCCTATACAGTAGCCTTAGTAGTGTAGGGCCCAAATTACGGGATCTACTTTCTAGATACTCCCGGGGGTCTGGGTAGGTCCCTAAACTATAGATTGCTTATAGACCCCTTTAAAGATCCCTTTAAAGGAACCCTTAACCCTCAACTAGAGCAGTTCTCAAGAATCTCGCCGGGATGGCCCGCGGAGCTGAGAGAGAGAAGCTGAGCCAAGTGGCGTCAGAGTCATCGGCTTCCTTCATAATTTGAACAGGGTTTTGGGGTCCATTCTAGTACAGTTAGAGTAGGGAGCCCAAAAGGAATGCTACGGCTAATTGTTGAGGCTTCGATAGTACAGTGGTGATGTGCTATAAGGGCCTTCATATGTAATTAGAGTTAGGTTTTGCTTGGGGTTTCTTATACTACATAAATATTCCCGTCCCCCAAGATACTATTGGGATTTTTCGTGCGGGGGTTGCTTAGGGGCTCCGCCCTTATAGTAGCCCTTATAGACCCCTTTAAAGGAACCCAATTCCAATTATTAAGGCCACTACTTGGAGGGGCTATCCTAAGTGGAGTTACCTCCAAAAAATAATCCTACTTATAACCGACTTACTAAGCCCCTCCAGGTGAACCCTAAACCCTAAACCCCTAAACCCCTCAACCCTATACCGGCTCTGTTGTAGCCCTTATAGATCTCTTTACAAGAACCCTACTCTCATTATGAAGGCCCCCGCCCAGAAAGCCCAATACCCCTCAATTAAAGAATATACCTTAAATTACAAGGGGGACGCATAATATGATTTAAGCTATATTCCTTCATTATGGGGTATTGGGCTCTCTGGGCGTATATTAGCCTACAGGGAACTCCAGAAAGTTGGAATATGGTTTCATGGTAGGATACCCTATAATTTACCATAGAAGGGTTAGGATAACCATATTCCAACTTTCTGGCTTTTACCTTAGGAGCCCCAGAGCCATGCGCCCTCTGAGCGTCGCGCCAGGCGTTCAGCGTCTCACCACTTCGGCCAGACCATGCCCATCCTTCGAAAGGGGAAAAGGAGGGACCCTTAATGGGGACCCCTACCCTATATGGGCTAATGGGTATGTAATAGCTATAGTAAGGGTATAAGCTCCCTTTTTAAAACTCCTTTTTAATGCCCATCCTGGTTTAGGGCCTATAGGGTTTAGGGTTTTACTAGGGTTTAGGGTTTTGGGCCTATAGGGTTTAAGGTTTTTCTTGGGTTTCGGGTTTTGGGCCTGCAAGGTTTAGGGTTTTACTCGGGTTTAGGGCTTGGGATTTAAGGTTTAGGGTTTAGGGCCTACGGCTTAGGGTTCATTATAGGGTCTAGTCTAGGGTAGAGTTTTAGGGCCTAGGGATTAGGGTTCATTGGGGTCTAGGGTTTTAGGGTTTAGGGTTCGCCATCCTGGTTTCGGGTTGCGCGGGGTTCCTTTGGAGGGCTCCTTTGAGGGGATCGAAAAGGGTTCTATAAGGGTTCTTAAGGGGTTCCTTAAGTGGGATCCACCAGGGTTCTATAATTGAGGTTCAGGGTCTGTAAACTACATTTAGCCTCCATTGTAGTCCCTTATAGGATCCTAATTGCACCAACACAGGGTACGACAATGGAGACTATAGGTACCTTTAGCGTCCCTGGTTCGTTCAAGGCCCCCCCCGTAAACCTTCTAAATCTTAAACCCACAAACCTAAACCCTAAACCCCATAGACCCGGAGACATCCGCGCCTGAGACTGACTTTGAGCAGCCATTTAACCTTGGCGGATCGCGTCAATCATATACGGGGTTCGTAGGTTGTCTTTGAAAGCGGCTAATATTAATAATTAGAATAGGGTTTGGGGGGTCCATTAAAGTCCATTATACTACAATTATGAGAAGGACTCCACCACCCCCTCAACAAAAGCCAAAAGCAAAAAAATAGTATAGGTAATCAAGGGTTCAGGGGCATGAGTTGTGGTGTTTGGGGGAAAAAGAATTTAGGTTTGGGTTTGTGGGATTACTTAGGGGGCGGCAGTTGGGTTGTCTACATAGAGGCCCAGGGGACTTAGTAAGTCGTTTATAAGTAGGGTTATAATTGGCGTAACTCCACTTAGAGTACTTACATCTCTACTTATAACCTACTTGCTAAGTCCCCTGGGCCTCTAAGTAGACCCTAAACCCTAAACCCCCATAGCTCCCTTTAAGGAACCCTATAGATCCCTTTAAGGAGCCCTTTAAGAGCCCTTACTATATAAGTCCCCTAAGCAGCTCAAACACCCTTCATCTTACAGGGCGCCAGCTGACCCTTGGGGGTATAGACCCTCGCAACAAGGCCCCTGTTAAGAGAGCCAGAAGTAGGGTTCAGAAGGGGTACCCTTTAAGGGGTCTCCCTCGTAATACTACTTGGAGGGTCGGGGGACTTAGTAACTGCTTATTTTGGGGACTTATAAGTACCATAACCCCAATTAGGGTCCCTTTTAGGGTACTTATAAGTCTACTTACTACCTACTTACTAAGTCCCCCGACCCTCCAAGTACCTAGAAAGGTAACCTTTGTTCAAAGGGCCAGGTCTCCAGAGCGGCCTGCAGGACTATGCTAGGATTGGTTCACATGTCGCCCAACTAGAGTACCTAATTTTGGGGGCCCATTATACTATAAATAGAATAAGGAACGCCTCTAGCACCAGCTAGTATAAAGGCCTAATTTTGGGGGCCCATTATACAATAAATAGAATAAGGAACCTGGTAATTAATATGGTCCATACTAGAGTAACCAGGCGAAAAGCACCAGCCCCTTGGCAGGTTTGGCGTTCTGGACTTAGGGCTTATGCACTGTGATGCACGAATACTCTTGTCTTTCTAGTTTTGCGCTTTTCCTGCCGGCCATTACGCTGGGGGTCCATGTGCTCAAATACTATTTTCCTTGGCCTTAAAACGGTGCTATTTGGCTACATTGGGCTCGCTCACCTGTACAGGCTGTGATGAAACGCCCTTCCGCGCAAACTGCTGCTGGACTTACGTAAAACCCTGAAATCCCTAAAACAACGCTGAACCATGTAGGAAAGTCTGAGCCATTGAACAATCCAGCCTACAGCCTCCGGCCGCCTCTAACACCAGCTAGTATAAAGGCCTGAACCATCAGAATAAGGCATCAAGGGCATATCAAACCTAAAACCCTAAACCCTACGGTAAACCCTAGACCCTACGGTATATCACAATACATCAAGGAATCAAGACAAGGAGCTCTAAGGAAAGTAGCTGTACTACCTATTCCTGCTCTTGCATAACATAGGCCTCAGTTGGTTTCGGCTTGGGATCTACCATCATAGGGGCCCTTGGGGGGGGGTAGGGGCTAAACGCCCATAATAAGGGGCCTACCTGGACCCCCATCGCCTGTAGAATAATGGCACTTTATAGGTTCTGGGCTCTGATTCTACCTGCTTTGGGGGGTTTAGGTAAGCCCCTAAGGCATGAATTCTTCATATACGCCAAACTCAGCTTCACATTGGAGGGTGGACCCTGGGGTAACAACAGAGCCGACAAATGGGGGTTTAGGGCTTAAGGTTTATAGGGTTTAGGGCTTAGGATCTATAGGGTTTAGGGTCTGTAGGGTTTAGGGGGTTTAGGTGAAGATTGGTGCAACCCCCCTCCCCACAAAAACCGAGGCATGGACAGGCGAAGCTGCATGTCCTCAGAGTGCAGGTTCATCAGCGCCTGCAGCGGACTGGTACAATTCACCGTCTTATAGCTGGACTCCTTCTTTTATGGGTTGCTTTGACCCTTAGGCTCTAAGGACTCATATCGTAAGGTTTTTGGGCCCAAAGACCGTACTATATAAGGCTTTTGGGCTATTTTAAGCCTTAGGGTAAGGGTTCCTTGAAGGATGTTTGAAAGATTTTGCTCTACGTTGGGGTTCGTGGGGGTTCTGCAGGTTGAAAGAGCTTAAGAATCAGAAGCTTGAGGCTATCCCTAAGGGTCCAAGTACCTAATCATCATATACTCTCCCAAGTAGTAACCTACAGAAATACTATCTGAAACCTAAGTACCTTATTATTGGGTGCTTTGGACCCTTAGGGTATAGGATCGCAGCATTTTTGTGCCAGAACTGAAAGCTAGGCCCGCGCTCGTACGCACTATAGGCAGTGATGTTCCAAACTGGTGTCTTGGGGAGGAGGTTACTATCGGAACTTGGACCCTTAGGGATACAAAAACACCGATAGAACCCTTCGAACCCTACAGAAACCCAAAAGTGTGGAAACTCTTGATATTCGGGACAGGGGGCCGGTGCGTCCTTTTGTTTTTGCTGGGAAGGATTTCGTTTCTATACTTATAAGTGCGTGGGGACTCGCGGCCAGCGGAGGCATTTTGAAGTTACAGGGTTCAGGGGCTAGGGTTTAGGGTTCGGGGAGTAGGCATTGGAGATCTTCCATGTTCCCGCCTTTGTCGAACGGCACATCCCGTGCACTCACAGAATGCTATATGCCCCTTAGCCTAAGCCCTAAACCCTGAAACAAGCCGTAGTTGGGGTGCCCGGCTAGCTGTGGCAATCGCTCGTTCTGCTCATCCGAGCCCAAGACGGACCAAACCTCTAGTGGTTGCCGGGTCTTGGGCTTCTGAGGTTTTTAGAGATTGCTTTTTGTTTGGCTTAGTCGCTGAGTTCATAAGCCCCCCAAAAGTGTACACTTTCAGTTTTATAGTGGGTAATATCATCTCAAAAAGTGTAAAGTGTATCCACTCAGCTAGTGAGTTTAAAGGTTAAGATGTTGAACGGTTCACGGCTTCGAGTTTCGGATGTAGGGTTGTTTACCTGAACTTACCAAACCTACTTTGTTGCCTGGCACCTTGAAAAGGAGGTGTTGGCAAGCTTGATGATATAAATCCTGCGTTACCTTAAGACCCTAAACTTTGGGAATATGGCATATTCCTTATAATCATGGGTAATGCAGGATTTATATCATCAACAGTGATTTAAGGTAGGGCCGAACAGGTGTGTTGGTAGCTTAACAAGGTAGCCCAGAGGGTCCAAGTACTCCCAGCTATAGGGCTTTAGGACTTCCCAGAGCCTCCAAAACCCCTTAATTAAGGAATATACCTTAAATCATATGATGGATCCTACTATACTTTAAGATATATTCCTTAATTAAGGGGTTTTGGAGGCTCTGGGTTTAGGGCCTTCTTAGGTACCGAAGCCCACAAACAATGACTACTTGGACCCTGAGAGTAGGGCTGAACTATGGGTTGAAGTTTTAGAGCTTCAGAAGTTTTGGGCTCCCAAATCAGCTTGATTTGGGATGTAAACCCTAAAGCTCGAATCTTAAACTCTAAAACCCGAATCTTAAACCCGAAAACTCGAATCTTGATTACCATTTTGGGTGTTCCCCATAATATGTCGAGTAGAATGGGCCCCAAAACCCTATTCTAATGATTAAGGCGCCTATATTGTATACCTGATCTGGACTTGCTAGGAGAACTTAAGATACGTGACTGAAGATCTGGGTTGCACGCTCGCAACCTCTAGACTTTAGTTTACAGAATGCGAAAAACCCACGGCTAATGCTCAGGAAAGGCTTGAGGCTTAGGGTTTACCTGTATCCCCAAACCTTACAGAATAGTCGGTTGTGACCCTCTAATAGTCCTCAAATCATGGGGTCTAACCCCTAAGACAGTAGGCTTTTTGGATCCCCAGGTAGGGTTCAGGCCCCAAACATCCCAGAGCCCAAAACCCCGACACTGCAAACCCAGCATCCGCTACGGTATCCCAGGCGACAACACCCAAACTCCTCAAGACTCAATCAACAGTGGGGTTCAAGGATTCAAGGTTTTCCCCAAAAGCCCTAAACCCCTAAACCCAAGATAAGGCCCTGGGAGCCAGTTCGCAAGAATCCTCTTAAAGCAGGATATTGCTCTAAGGGTCCAAAGGACCCAATAATTAGATGCCCGGTTTTAAGGATAGAACTTCTGTAGGTTAGGATTTCTATATGATTATTGGGTACTTGGACCCTTGGGGCTTGATAGCAGTTGACGAGACAACTCTCAAAGCCCCGGCCGGTAGTGTAGAAATGGCGAGAAGTTTCTGTGTGCCCTGCCCCCTTGGCAGGGACTGCGACCGCACGTGCCTGCAGCAAAACAGAATGATACAGAAAGACCTAACCTATCCAAGAACCGTAGAGCGCAAAGCCCACATAAACGCAGCAGCGAGAGCTACGTACAACTGCAAACAGAGCAGAACAACAACGATCCAAGAGAAATAAGGGTGGCTGTCAAAATGAAGGTCCCTTTGTGGGTACCCTAAATAATAGGTGCCGTGCTATATTAGGGACAGAAAAGGGGCCATAATTTTGACAACCACCCAAAAGCTCGCCAACCATCCGACGGATCTCTTTATCCACTCACCAACAGACCCAACATGAACTCTCCAAACCCACCCTAAACCCTAAACTTTAAACCCTAAACTTTAAGCCCAAAACCCTAAACCTAGGCCCTGAAGCCCCTAAGCCTTATCGATGGATTGACTGCCGAGGTACATGGAGCCTGTCAGCAAAGGTTAACCTTTGGGATTCTATAAGGAATATTACAGTGCCCCGAAAACGTTAAAGGCTACCTACTCTACAAAGTGCTACTGTTGATGATCTGAATCCTGCATTACCCACAATAAGGAATATGCCAGTATTTCCATAGTTTACGGTCCTTAAGGTAATGCAGGATTTATGTCATCAACCGTACTAAGCCTGCTTGGCACATTCCCTGATCCTTCAGGATGGCTCAACTTCTTCTGCACGGAACTGTATAGCCACTTGGGATCCCTTGTCGTTATCGAGATGTTGAAATCTGCTCCGAAACCCTGTTCCCATGATTAACTAACCAGTGGTTTTGCGGATCCCTTGGCTCTTTAGCTCCTTACTCAATAGGGATTATCGTCATCCCTGGCTCCTTAGCTCCTCCAATATCAATGGTGAGTTAAGGCTCCTATATTTCTATGCATTGGCTTTGGTCTGCTAGTTGCTGTCAGCAAAGATCTGCTGACAAGTTGCCATGGGCACATTCACCTTTGCCGCTACTCATGTACGGCTTGAAGGTTGTATGGTCTTGGTTCAAGCCCTGCATGGACCTTAAAAACCCTTAAGCCTACACTCGTCGACGCCCGAAGCCACAAGAGCTAGCTACCAATCAATAGCCTACATTCGTCTCAGAAATAGCACGAGGATTCTTTCCACCAGCACAGCCGTTGCCGTGCAGTTTGCACAGCGCAAGCGCGCATCCAAGGGAATTGCCATCACCCACCCTCAAGCTGCAAAGATATTACCGTGTTTCACTTCAGACTTACCTGTGGCCCAAAAGACCTACCCTTTTAAGGCACATATAGGTAATAAGAGAAACCCTAATAAGGAACCCTAAAATGGTAGGTCTTTTCGGCTACAGCTACGGTCAGTTATGCCACTGCAATATCTGCAGGTCTCGAGACGATCATTGACGCACGACTGCAGAACGAACACACACACACATGGGTGGTTGTCAAAATTAGGGTCCCTTTTTGGGTACCCTAAATAATAGGTGCCGTGCTATAATAGGGACCCCAAAAAGACCATAATTTTGATAACCGCCCACATACACGAACGAGACTATCACACAAGAAAGAGTTTCCAAGGCTGCGAGTGCTTTCAGGATTGTAGCAAGCAGATGAACCTTGACGCTCCAAACCATCCAGAAAACAAGCTTCATAGCACGCTGATCTGCGGCACTGTGCCGTGGACCTAGACAGTACCGGGAGATACCTGCAGTGCCTTTACAGTGCTCAGTCAGCAAGCTCTGGATGCTGAGCGGATGCATCTCGAATGCATTGCAGGCTCAGCCCATGTAGCTGCGTGCAACTGCACCTTCAGCAACAAAACAAGATCATCATCATCATCATCATTCATCAACATCATCATCATCATCATTGTAAATAATCATCATCGCCGTAATCAGCACCAGAGTCAGCACCGTGCCTTAATCTGTGCTAATCCACTGTTGTGCCACGTCAAGAAAACCACAACTAGAACTGTGATTATACGATAGCATGTTTGGTAGTCTGTCGCTGTTAGGTAATGCAGGAACCTGATTAAGAATCCTTGTGCCTTCATTAGGGTTCCTTGTATGAATATCCCACTATTTTGGGGTTATAGGCCCAAGGTTTCTTAATCAGGTTCCTACATTACCACGCTGCCCCTTTCCAAGCCATGACCCTGAACGAATTTCTGCTTGCCTTCCTACAGAGCTCAGAAGGAGGGCAGGGCGATTTGTGGTGAAACAAGCCGCCGCTCCGGCGGCGCGAGTGCGTGATACAGGGGCCTCAATAATTCGGATATGGTTGTTGTTCGAAAGAACAATATACCGTGTTGGAATTGGGACTTTCAGGGATACAGTTGCCATTTGTCCCGACCTCCAAATTGCAGGGTCGTGGGGTGTCACACTATGGCTCTGCTGTGGAAACCTAAGCATGAAAGACGCATTCTCACCACAAAACGCCTCTATAACTCACAGAAACGCCTCCTTAACTTACTTGTTCGGTATCTTAGGGGAATTACAGTACCCCAAAAAAGGTCAAGAGTTACCTGCTCTACTACTAAGATAGCCTTCATTTCTTATGTTTGGCGTCATGTTTGCTTTGTGGGACCTATTGCCTTTACGCAGGTCATTGGCTCGTGGGACCGCTCAAAGATGAGTACCTTACTCAGATTATGTAGTATGAAATGCTAGTATAGTATGTTGGCCCAGTTTACCATATAATGATAATAAGGAACCCTCAAAATAGTACAGGTAATTATCTGTGTATATATATAAGTATATATTTCATCCAAATGAATTGCAGACCTACGACTCGCACACGTGGCTCTCGAATTTCACCCGTGAGTTTCAGAAGATACGGGACCTCAACATACTAATAATGATCATATTTCTAGGTACATAAATTATGCTGAGAATAGCAATACTGATAAGGAGCCGTAACAGACCCTGTTCTACCGAACCACGTATACAACAGGGGTCTGCACAGGTAGGAACCCCCCCCCCCCCCCCACGCCCCCTGTAGCCCCCGACGGGTGTACTTTAGAGTTCTAGATTTTAAGGTCTCGAACACCCTAGACATCCCCTGAACCGTTTAGTATTCTGCACACTGGCCCCTGGCACTTGGGAACATTTGCTTCCGCCCTCAGAAATCTTCAGGGGGCTCTGAATCATCTCCTGCGAAGCGGAGTATCATACGGTTTAGGTTTAGGGTGTACCTTAACCCTGAAGAACCCACCATTTTAAGGACTTAGACTCATATAAGGAAATCATAATAGGGAACCCTAAAAAGGTAGGTTATTCAGGGCCAAGGTAGGGTTGAGGGTTAGGCCGTCTGATCATCTGAGGGGTTTTAGATTTTATAGCTGTTCGGGTATCATCAAGGGATTTGGACGATTTTGACAAGGGTTTATGGTGGCAGGACTATCTAACTCTGCGCGCCGTACAAGGTTTCCGGTCCGGAAGGTTGTACAAGGATTTTGGGGCAGGAACGCAGACTTGCTGTAGAACTTAGTTCAGTGGTCGACCGCTGCCAGTCTTGGGCTGTGCAGGGCTTCGGCCATAATTTAAGTACGGCCCCCATACAGTAAGAGTCCATAATAGGGCTACTATTAAGGTCCTAATATATCTATATTATGAGTATTATTCAACAATTAGGGGGCCGTACCCAAGCCATAATCTTTGTTACTTGGAGGGGCAGGGGACTTAGTAAGTCGTTTTTAAGTAGGGTTATAACTGCAGTAACTCCACTTAGGGGGCTTATAACTCTACTTATAACCTACTTTCTAGCTCCCCTGCCCCTCCAAGTAAGGTCTGGACAGAAGAGTAACCTAGGAACAAAAAGGGTGCCCTTTTTGGTTTCAAGGGCCTGTAAGTGAACCTGAGCCCCAAAAAAAGGGAATACGGGCCTACTCTAGGTCCTAGAGGTTGCATCCCCTGCGTGAGTCTGGCCATTTCCGTACCTTACTAAGCAGGGTCTATATTAAAGTCCTCTGTGTCCTGACGCTGCGGGGTAACCCAAGATTGGGGCCTCAGTATTCCGACTAGGGTTAGTTTGGGACGTTCTACTTCGCTTCTCTAGGATATGAAGGTTTTAATTTCCTGAGGATCGAGAAATTACTTCGATTTATCATCCCTAGACCCTAAAGCCCTGAACCCGAAACCATAATCCCCTGAATCCCTAAACCCGAAACCGCTGAACCCGAAACCATAATTTACTGAAGCTCAAAATGAAAGCCTCCATCTCCGGCTGCAGGGGCAGGGGCGGGAGGGCTCTCTTTCTCACCTCAGCTCGTTTGACTTACCGGGTAATATGGGAGTTTCCGAAATTGGGGTACCTTATTTTGGGGCCCTTATAGTAACGATCCCATTATGTAGGGTACTATCTTAGGGTCCCCTATTCTCGGAAACTCCCATATAGAGGCCTAGAAAGAGTCCCTTAGAGGGTTCAATGAAGGTTTCCATGGGGTATACTATAAACCCCTGAATAATTACCAACAAAATTTTCGGGGCTCCGTAATACAATTGCAGTAACATGGGCCCCAAAACCCTGTTCTAATCATTAAGGGCCCTATATTACGCCAACAACGAACGTAGCGCACAACTGCTACGACTGAGTATCCCAGACATCAAGCCAGAAAGTCTAAAATAAAGGAATGACAAGGACCTAACGATGCTTTGGGGTTTTGAAGGCTGGCTCCATTCCCCTGAACGGTTACACAACAGATGTACTTCTGCAAATCCCCATAAACGAGAAACCATGAACCACCAAAGCCAAAGCCATACCTGACTCGGTCTGTCCTACTTGCAGTGTCATGCTTTCTGGAAGACGAACCCAGTTCAGGATAGCAGATACTTAGAACTACGAGTCAGAATGGAGCTTAAGTGAACAGGCAACCGTCTACATACATGTATATCCTTATATTACATAGGTTTTCTTTGCATATATTTCTGTATGTATATGTATGTATGCATGCATCCACCCACAGACGCACACCAAGAGAGTGGAGTCCTTGCTTCAAGAACCTCACAACAGAACCCCGGAAATGATGAATCGCCCAAGAAAGCTAGAAGCCACCCAGGGTCTCCTCTGGTTTTCTGTTGAAAATATACATATACTGTCCCAAATAGTAACCTACATAACTTCTATCCGAAACCTGAGTACCTTATTATTGTATGATTTGGACCCTTAGGGAAATGGAACATGAATTAACCGAAACACCCAGAGAATACTGCCCGTCATGTACTGTACAAGACCGAATAACTACCGGACGGATCTCGTTCCTTCACAATTATACAAGGATATACACCAAAACCCGAGGTTAGGGGCCTTAATATTTAGAATAATTAGGGTTTGGGGGCCCATTATACCATAATCATGATGAGGAGCCCCCAGAAATGGTCTTGGTAATCTGCTTAGGCCCCTATATAGAATCCTACTATAGATCCCTTATTGACCCCTTTCAGGATCCCCTTAAAGGAATCCCTAAGGAATACTAGCCCCTGTCTAATTATGAAAGCCCTGCTCTTCCGGCCGCTAAAAAGCAAGGCCAAGCTGCGCTCCTCTCGGATCTGTTTCACACGCTTGTTTTCAGCATGCTGGCGCCAGAAGCGCTGAATAACCTTAGGCTTTTAGGGTTTAGGGGGGTTTGGGCTTTTAGGGTTTGAGGGGTTTAGGGCGTTTAGGGTCTTAGGGTTTAGGGGTCCCGGGGGCGAGGATAGGGTAGGAGATTTGCTGTTTGGTCTTGGGTCTTGAGGTTCGGGTGAGTAGGACATGTGGGGAGTAGCAGGAGTAGAAACGGTGAACCAGCTGCCGAACCTGGAACATGGATTGAGGAGGACTCCTGCGTAAATGTTTATACCAGGACCCTCCAGGTACCCTTAAATAGAGGTATATGGCCCCAAAAAATGCGCACTTAGGGTCTAACAGAGGGTAGATGGAGGGTCTAGATACTTGAGCTGTCTGTCTTGGTTATTATCACGAATTTAAAAGCCGAAGAACAAAACTCCTAAGACAAAAGAACGGAAGACCCCCCTGTACCAGAAACCCGAAAACCCAGCCTATAGTCTCCATTGTAGTTCCTTTTTCTGGTTTAACCAAATTTATATCAAGGATCCTAAAAGGTAAGCCCACGGAACAAGAGTTGTGCTTAACCCAAGGCTATGCTACAAGGGCGTCTGTACTCAATCGCCAAAATCATGCTCGTATGAAGGGCTTGGGCGCTACTTGACGTTGCAAGCGCGCAACCCGGGCCCAAGAAGGAACTACAATGGAGACTACAGGAAGACCCCCAAAAGCTCCCAGCCAGAATTCCCGGAACCCTGGGGTAACAGTAACCCGTTCGGGGCTTTGGGTTGTGAGGACCGGGTTCAGGTAGGGAATGGAAGGGGCCTTATAAAGGGGTTACTATAAGGGATCCTATAAGGGTACTATGATACAGGGTTCTTTGCAGTGGAGTCCTAAAGCCCGCAAACTCTGTGCCGCAACACCTCCTGCGTAAACCCTGAAAGCCTTCCTAAACCCGCCAACTACCCTGTATTGTCGCCCCTATATTAGAGCCCTTTAAAGAGTAGTTGGGGTGGTGTGATGGTCGAAGGAGCCCTTGCCCAGAAAGCCCAATACACCTTGAATGCGGAATATACCTGAAACCACAATATTAAAGCCCTTTTTTTGAGTGATAATCCTTAGTTAACGGGTCTAAGGCACCCTAAACCCTGAACCCTCTGGTCTATTCCTTCAATAAAGCATATCGGGATCTCTCAGTGAAGCCCTCAGCTCTACTTAGAGGATCATGGGACTTAGTAAGTAAGGTTTAGGGTTCTATAATAGGGTTCCTTAAAGGGATCTATAGGGGTTCTAAAATGGAGATCATGGAACTTAGTAAGTAAGGTTATAAGTACCTTAATTGGGGCTATGAGTAGTTATAAGTATAGTATAGGTACCCTAAGTATAACCCTAGTTACTAAGTCCCATGATCCTTTAAGTAATTAGACCCCAAATCCCTTCTTATAATGGAAACCCTATAGATCCCTTTAAAGGAGCCCTGTAGGGAACCCTAGTTACTAAGTCCCATGATCCTTTAAGTAAAGAGACCTTTACTCCTTTGGGCCAGGAAGCAGTAGCCTGGCGCTTTCGGAGGACGGCGTGCCGCAAGTGAATGAGCCTTGGCTTTGGGGCTTTCCCAGAGACTCCAATATGACTATCCATTAGTCAAGGAATATGCCTGAAATCATATTAGGGGTCCTACTATGATTTATGGTCTATTCCTTAATTAAATTTTTGTTTTGGAGTCTTTGGGTTTAAGGGCTCCCCTGAACGGTTCCTGAAATCCTGAAGGCGATCTATACAGGGGCTCCTAGAGGGTTCCGTTGAAGAGCTACTTCAAAGTTAACGGATTTGGGGGTTTAGGGTCTTCAGGTTTTAGGGCTCAGGTTTTTCAGAACTCCTGTTTGGTCGCAGGCTCTGGTGCGCTTCAGTGCTGCTTTAACGACCCTTACACAGGGTTTTGGGTGTGTTTTAATGTATAGGGCTGAAAACACACGGCTTTTCAGTGTTCAAGATGCTCAGCGTGCCTTGGCTTTGAAGCTTGCGCGTTTCGGGCTTATCTCTTGAGCCGTGATGACGTCCTAGAAACTACAATATCTCTTGAGTGGCCTTAGTAGCAGGATGTCGCGGCATCTTGATTTATATACCTCTGGCGTGTACCAGGTCTTGCAGAAGGTTTTGGGGAGTTAACTGCGCCGAGACACCCAGGGGTCAAATGGTTGGGAATGCGAGGGCGGAGGGCTCAAGATTTCCAGAAGAAAACCAGGACCCTCCATGTACCCTTAAATAGAGGTATATGGCCCCGAACAATGGGCCTTTAGGGTCTAATAGAGGGTAGATGGACGGTCTAGGGAGATTGGAGCTCTCAAAACCCACAAGGGAGTTTCCGAAAATAGGGAACCCTAATATGGTAGGATCCTTGTTATAAGGACCCCCAAATAAGGTACCCCAATTTTCGGCAACTCCCATAAGGTGCCCTGGAAAGGAAGAAGGGGCCCCTTGGTGGAACTCCTGCCCAGCGGCCGCCGCATCTTCGGCAGAGTCCGCCACTTTCGGTAGATCTGACAGGGCCAGTTCAGGGTCGAGGGTTTAGCGTTTAGGGTTAGGGTTCAGGGTCTAGGGTTTAGGGTTTGGGGTTTGGGGTTTGGGGTTTAGGGTTTGGGGTTTAGGGCTTAGGAAAGTAGCAGGAATGCGATTGAGGGCTTGTGACTTCAAATTCTCTTGCAAGCTTCTGCTCTCCCTGCAAGCTTAGACAAGTCCCCCGACCCTTCAAGCGTTAAGAGGACCCTAAATGCCCTGAACAACGCAACCCAAATGCGGAACCTTCTAGGAACCTGATTCAGAAACCCTGAGTCTTTTTTAGGTTGTTGATATGAACCCTCATATTTTGGGGAGACAGGGCTTCTTGGTCAGTTTCCTACGGCACTAAACCCTGAACTTCCTAAACCCTGAACCCCATTATGGAACCTTTTCAGCCTAAGTCCACTTCCTAAACCTTGAATCCCCATGTGGAACCCTCTAAGACCAAGTCCACTGATCCTTACGTGACTCACCGCACCTGCTGGATGAAGGTCACCTTCTCCTGCAGAGGGCTCGCATGGGGTTCGCAGGACGTTGCAAGTAGTTATTTCATAGAGTTGTACGTACCGCAACCCAAATGAAGGCCCCTTTCAGGCTACATGTAACTCTTTAAAACAACTACTTACTAAGTCCCCCGAGCCTCCTAGCAGGCTTGCCGGCTGTTTGGGGTGAAGGGCATTTAGGGCTTATTGGGCATTCGGTTATTTTTAGGGTTCCCCAAGGAAAAGATGCAAGTAGCTTCAACACACCCCGAAATGCCTTAACTCCCCAAACTCTACAAATATATTGATCCAACATGGAACGAGCGCCACTTAAGTTCCCCAGTAGCCCGGTAATGCTGATGAGAGTACCGTCTTTCCTTTTCATCGGTTTTAGCACTGACAAACCCGAAACCCGAAGCCCTAAACCCGAAGACCTATATACCCTAGACCCTGAACCCGTAAAATACCCCTAGGAACCCCTAAACCCCTGAAGCCCTAAACCTTACCCTAAATCCCAATGTCCCGAAGTCCCTGATCTCCTAGACCCTACCTTAAACCCAAAGTCCCTAAACCCCTAAGTCCTATATACCCCAAACCCTACCCTAACTTCCTTTGCCTTAACCCCTCAGCTCGAAAGTCCCTGAACCCTACCCTAAGCCCTATAAGTCTCTAAACCATAAAACCTAGACATCCCTAAACCCTACCTTAACCCTGAATAACCTACCTTCTTAGGGCTCCCTATTATGGTTAAGGTAACCCTAATTAAACATCCCTAAACCCTAAACATCCCTAAGCCCTAAACCCTAAGTATTCTTAAAGCCCTATAGAGAACCTGCCTGTTTATACGTCATTCAGGGCAAACCCTACCCTTACCCTAAGGCTCAAAATGGCCCAAAAGCCTTATATCATGGTCTTTGGGCCCAAAAAGCCGTAAAATATGAGTCCTTAGAGCCTAAGGGTTAAGGCCCTAAAATCCATAAAGCTCCCGCAGCTTGCGCAGGCGCCGCCGCACGAGGAAACCACGCACGAGGGCCTGATGTTGAACGAAAAATGCAGATTGAGGGGGTTTGGGGTTTAGGGGTGTAGGGTTAAGGGTAGCGTTTGGGATTTTGGGGTTTAGGAGGGCCTGGCATTGATGGATTTTAGGATTTTGGGGTTTAGGGGTGAGGGGTTTAGGGACGTTGCAGATTGTTGCATATAGGGTTCTTTAATAGGGTTGAAACCTTGATGGATTTTGGGGTTTAGGGGTTTTAGAACTTCGCGGGTTAGGGGTTTTGGGGTTTAGGGTTAGGTGTTGAGCATGGGGTTTAGGGTGAGTTTAGGGTTGAAAGGGTTTTGAATTTGGGGTATATTGGCCTACTTGTCGGGTATCATGGGGAACTAAAGGTTAACCTTTTTGGTTATATAGGGGGTATATAGCGACTACACTACCCAAGAAAGGTTAAAGCTTACTTACTCTACTACTAGGGAAAGGGTTTTGGATTTGGGTTCTACAGGGATTAGAGTCCACATCGTCTTGTCCGTCTCGAGATGTTTGAGTCTACCGAAGGTACAACTTACTCTTCAGGAACGGCTTAGTATAGCCTCCAAACTGTAGCTCCTTTTTGTTGACAAGGGTACCTTTGCATCTAGAACCCCTTCTAGACGAAGATGAATATGACGGGGGCCTCAATGATTAGAATAGGGCTTTGGGGTTTAAAACAGTACAATACAGTACAGATGTAATACAAACATATTGCAAAACCCTGGAAAACAAATTTGGTAACTATTCCGGCTTATTTGCAATTAGCCGAAACCAAGTGTGGTTCAGTTAGGTCAGGTCTGCCCAAACTGAAGGTTGTGCCAGCCGCAGTTGAATATTAAAAGCATGCGAACTAAGTAACTAAGTCCTTTGAGGCTTGAAGCAGGTATGCTACTGTTGATGGACAAAATCCTGCATGACCCTAAGGACTCTAAACTATGGGAACTGTGCTATATATTCCTTATAATGGGTAATGCAGGATTTTGTCCATCAACAGTATGTCTCCGTAGTTAGACGGATTCGGTCGCACTCTGCAAGGGCTAGGCTTTAGCTTTTCAGTCGACGTTCTTGCACATTTCTTGCGGGGGTGGGGGGAAATATGTGGTTGGGCTTTTGGGCTGGAGGTTTGAAGTAACCAGGGAGAAAAAGTATAGACTTTTATCTCCTAATGGTTCCTTTAAGGAGCAGGTACCCTAAAACAAGTATCCAAGTATGGTACTCCAAACCCAGGTGGGTGTGCCGTTTACGACTTCGGATCTTCAGGGTTTTCGGGCGGGTGGGGTGTTGGCGATTTGGAAGGATCCCTAAGGGTCCATGTGCTCATATAGTATATACATTGGCCTTAATGTAGTCCCTATATAGGTACATTGGGGCCCATGTATCTCTATATGGGTACATGGACCCTTGTTGGATATTGAAAACACGGCATAGGGTTTAGGGCTTAGGGCTAGGGGCGAATGTGTCATCAACGGCGTGTGGAATTTTAGGGAAGACTACACGCAAAATCCAACGTAACCGTCGCACCATAACAAGCGTGATCCGGTAGCACCATCGTGGCTGCACTGTCCTTACAAATAAGTCAAGAAGACCTGCTGTGACTCTCAAGCACTGGTCTTCGAAATGTTCACCGTGCGACTGAGAAGTTACTGGCTAGCTCGGCCATGATTATTCAAAGAGCGCATATCGAAACGCTGTAATGCATGCTCGCATCTCTCGGCATGTCTGGCAGTATCCGTAGATATGATATGTCCCTAAACCTAAACCTGGTGGTCACATTCACTTCTTATCGGATATCTTGGGAATTTCGACCCATGCCTTTACCCCGGACCCTGCCCCTGGCCTGTGCGAGCACCGCCCGCTGTCCGCGGACCTGTGGGCGCAACAAGGGCGCAAAGTAACGTTGGCTGGTAGCGAATTTTTGGGGGCTTGGGTGCCAAAAGTAGGTGCCTTGACAATTAAAGCAGGGTTGGCATTATCAACCGTAGTCAGACCCGAGGCTTATACGTTTCCTCGGCTTTAGGGTTTGGGGTGCGGGGTTTCGGAGATTGAGGCTAGGGGCAGAGGGTCTCATTGGGCTGACAGTGGACATGATTCGAGTTTAGGGCTTAGGGGGTAAGGGTTTAGGGGTTTAGGGGTTTAGGGCTTTAGGGGTTTAGGGTTTAGCGGTTTAGGGGTTTAGAGTTTAGGGGTTTAGGGGTTTAGGGGTTTAGGGTCTAGGGCTTAAGGTCTAGGGCTCGGAGGTTCGTGTTTAGGGGAGGTCCTTCAACATAATTATGACCTCTGAATTGGACTCGCTTCTTTTGTTTAGGTGTGTTGGGCCTTTCACTAGGGCCCAAGAAGATTCGCAGAAAGATGCTTTCGTCGAGCGTCCTGCTTATGACACGAGCAGATGTGGGAAGAAGGTTTAGGGTTTACGGTCCCTAAACCCCAACCCTAAACCCTGAACCTCTAAAACCCTGACCCCTAAATCCTTAAACCCTAAACCCTGAACCTCTAAAACCCTAAACCCAAACCCTTGAACCTCTAAAACCCTGACCCCTAAATCCTTAAACCCTCCCCCCTAAACCCTTAACCCGACCTGGTGGGATCGTCGGGAGGTTTCTGAAAAGGATCCTAGTTCGTAGGACCGAAGTCAAGTGCCCTAAGGGTCCAAAGGACCCAATAATCAGGTATTCGGTTCTAGAATAATACTGCGTAGTTATGTAGGTTAGGATTTTGGAGAGTATATGACTATTCGGTCCTTGGACCCTTGGGGAGTGAGTTTCAACGGTTCAAGCCTATATAAACCTACACTCAAAAAACAACCCAGGCAACTGCCCGAACAAAGCAAAAAGCAGCCTGGGCAACTGCCCGAACAAAACTGCGCAGTCAACTACCCCACGAAGGCCAAACCTTACATCCACCAAAGAAAACCAGGCAGTACCATGCCCGTTCCTGCATGCAAGTTCGCAGGCAGGCCCCTTCATTCAGGGATTCCCCTTCCTCCTTCTCTTAACCCATAAATCAAGAAGAGCAAAGGAGCCTTCTGAACGGGAACCCACAGAATAAAGACAGACAAAAGTTTCAAAAGGCAAAAGGATTTTACTGGGGACCTACACAAGGAAAGGACGAAGGAAATAGGAAACAGAAAAGGATACCAAAAGTGGGACTAGGCATAATGTAAATCTGCCCATATCAAGGAATATATCATAATTCCCATAGTTAAGGGTCATTAAGGTAATGCAGGCAGATTTATATCATCAACCGTAGGGTATACGCTGATGACTTTCCCACCCCGTTTGCCTGGTCCCAAAGCCGTGCACGGACCATGCCACCTGAGAGGCTCGATTACTCACAAGGGCCTTAATCACTACCCCTGCTATGTTGGGGGGTGCCTTTTATAGTTACATAAATTATAGTAATATATACCCCCCAAGCCTGTTTCAAGGCCCCTAGATTACACATAGAGGTTTGGAGGGTGGAGAGTATGTCATAGGGCTTTGGGGTTTCCGACGCTTCTTATAGGCTTGTGGGTTTAGGCGTTTTAACCTTCGCTGTATACTTCACCCTGCAAGGAATATGTGTGCGCAACCCCCTTACAACCTGCTTGCTGAGTCTCCTGATGATTCAGTTATCGGTCGAAGTGCATGGTGGCTACGGGTTTTGCGATATTCTGTGGGGGTGGAGCTGGTAAAAACCCGAAGCCCCAAACCAAGAAGAGTACCTGGTGGCATCTCGATCACTATACGGTAAACCCCAAAAAGTTGGAAACTGGATTAAGGCCAAATAGTGCTGGGATTCCCTATGCATTACTCTTGAGGATTGAGGCTATGGGGTGTCCAACTTTTGGGCTTCTACGGTAACGGGGTGACATGAGCTTAGATGTTCTCAAGGTTCGGGGTTTATCATTTTGGGCTCGTTGTGGGCTTAGGGTTTCGGGGTAGGCTACCTAGAGGCGCTCCAAATAGAGTACCATTATGGAATTAGGTCCCCAAAGCCATGATATGGATGGTCTTTTGGGACCTAATTCCATTATCGTACCATATATGGAGCCTCTGGGCTAGTTGCATCCCGCTTAGCATATGTGCACCCCATGCCTCCCTGAAGCCTAATCAACGCCCTGGCATGCAATCTTAGGTTATAAGTTTGAAGGGGTTCCCACCCTGCAATAGTTGTAATAGGGCCCTACTACAATCCTTATAGTCTCTATCACAGGGTGGGGGCAGCTTCTAAATCTTAGGCAATATTTTGGTAGTTGTCAAAATTGAGGTCCCTTTTTGGGGTACCCTAAATTATAGGTGCCGTATGACATTAGGGAACCAAAAAGGGACCCTAATTTTGAGAACCACCCATTTAGGGTTTAGGGTTCGGGAGTTCTAAAACCCTACAACACCCGAACTCCGACGAAACTCAAGCCCCCAAACCCGCAAGCCCTGCCACCAGAGCACCTAAATCGTACAGAAAACCCCGCAGAGACACAAATCTCAGGCTCCAAACATCTTCACCCTACATAGCCCTAAATCCTAAACTGCAATCCCTGAAGCCTCAGAGAACCTATCAACCCTGCACTTCGATACAAGCCCTACAGCCTTGTAGAACAAGTTCGGAGGCCTCAAAGGTGGGATAAAGGTAGGTGGGATATTCCCGAATAAGAGTCCTTATATAAGGGATCCTTGATCCTACCTACCTTCATCCCACCTCTTGAGGCCTCCGAGAAGTCAAACCCTAGAATCCTTGAGCCCATACCCGCCAATCCCTTGATATACAGCCTTGTCACCATCCGACGGGAACGAAAATGATTTCCAGAAACACAACCCCCAAACCTCTTAACCACTGAGTACAAACCCGAAGCACCAAGTCCTTAGAACCTCAGACACCTTCATGCGCAAACCCCTTGGCCCAAACAGTAAATTTAAACCGTAAACCTCTCAGCCCCAAACCGCCCAAACCCCAAAACCCTAACACCCCTCGCCCCTAGACCTCTAGACCCACCCTAAATCCCTAAGCCTCAAACCCTGAACCAAAGCGCCAAACTCAAAAACCCTAAACCCTAAGGCCCTCGCCCATAAAACCTCTAACGCCAAACTCCAAAACCCTAAACCCGAAAAACCTCGCCCCTAAAACCTCTAACCCCTATACAGAGAGCCCAGTACCCCTTAATTAAGGAATATAGCTTAAATCAATATATGAAGCCCTATATAACTCAAGCCATCTTCCTTAATTAAGGGGTATTGGGCTATCTGGGTTCGACTTCCCGCAATAGAACCTGCTTTTTTGTAGGGTCCCTATCAATTCCATAATAGGGTTTAGAATAAGAACCTACAAAAACCTTAGGGTTTGGTAGGTTAAGGTATACCTAGAGACTCCAATACCCCTATATTAAGGAATTTAAATGAAATTATAGTAGGATCCTTAATATGATGTAAGGACTATTCCTTAATTAAGGGGTATTGGAGTCTCTGGGTATCCTCAACCCTTATAGATCCCTTTAAAGGAACCCTTATAGATCCCCTTAAAGGAACCCTTATAGATCCCCTTAAAGGAACCCTTATAGATCCCTTTAAAGCAACCCTTATAGATCCCCTTAAAGGAACCCTTATAGATCCCCTTAAAGGAACCCTGAGGCCTCGGTGAACGCTTTGGATCTTTGCAGCGGCGTGGTTGGCCCGCGCGAGGCGGGCGTGGACGATTTTGCCTCGGTCGACGTACCGGAGAAATTGAGGCGGGTTTGCGGTTTAGGGTCTAAGGTTTAGGGGGTTTAGGGGTTGTATGGTTTAGGGTTTAAGGCTTAGGGGGTTTAGTTAGGGTTTAGGGTTTACGGTTTTGGGGGGTTTAGGACTTATACGTTGACTTAGAACCTACTTACTGAGTTTTCTGGGCCTCCAAGTAGGGCCAAGTCAAAACTTACCTTTGGTTAGTAGGGAATGGAAGAATGGTAGTACTAAGTAGTTATAATTGTACTCCATTCCTCCTTTCCCTACAAACCAAAGGTAAGTTAACCCTGAAGAACCGACCTTTTAGCTTATTAGTGTTCCCCACTATGATTTCCTTGTATTAGTCCTTATAAAGAGGTCGGCGATTTCGGGGTTTACGGTTTGGGGCTTGGGTTCAGGGTTTAGGGTCTTATTTGATCAAGAGAGTCCAGGTATACTGGAATTGTGGAATTACCATACCAACAGGGTCCATATGTACTTGTGTTGTGTAATTAAGTCCCCCCAAAACCATGACCAGAATGGTCTATCGGTGCCTAATGCCATACTGGTAGTGTCTTCGGACCCTCTGGGTGAGCCTTAATAGTTAGAGCAGGGCTCGTTTCAAGGGCTCTTTAAAAAGATACTATAAGGGAAAGCTATACGGGGTTGTACGACTGATATTATTCTACAAAGCGATGGTATAGGGGCCTAACAACTAGCATGGGGTTTTTTATATTCGGCAAGAAGAAGGGGTCATAATACTTATACCATTTTCAACCCCCTACATTTGGGAGTCAGGGACTCCCAACCCTGGGCATCAAAAAGCCCAAAAGCCTTTTATAATATGGTCTTTGGGCCCAAAAGCCTTAATATATGAGTCCTTAGATGCCTAGGGCAATACGTTTAGGTTTACGGCGAAAGGCCTCCCGGGGGTCTGGGTCTAGACGAACACGCAACGTCGACATCATCAGTATGGAAAACCCCTCGCATTCGCATAGCTGAAGAGCCAATACCCAATTTCGCCAGGCAACGGGTACGGATGCCCCGCATCCGCGCCTCGCGGGATCCGTGACTTCACGCTCAACAGGGGGGGTGCTTGAAGGATCATGGGACTTAGTAACTAAGGTTATAATTAGGGTAACTATACTTATAACCATTATAACCCCAAGTAAGGTACTTATAACCTTGCTTACTAAGTCCCATGATCCCCATTCTAGAACCCCTATAGATCCCTTTAAGGAACCCTATTATAGAACCTTATAGTACCCTTTTTGAAAGGATCCTCCAAGTGGTGTTTTAGGCATTTCGGCTCGGGCTTGAGGGCCTCAGGCTTCAGGGTCCTTTGCCAAGTCCACCTGAAGCCACATGCATTCCTGCAACAGTAGATTATGCTAAGGGCCTTAATAATTATAGAATAGGGTTTTGGGGCCCATTATACTATAGTTATTATATGGATCAATAATTAGAATAGGATTGTGGGGCCAATTATACTATAGTTATAATATGGAACTCCCATAGTATATATAGGTAATCACTGCAGCCATCCACAGCCACAAACGATCAGTTCAAACCCAGCACGAGCCCCAAAATTCAGGGACCATGGGAGTTTCCGAAATTAGGGGACCCTTCAAGAGTAACCGGAAACTCTAAACCCTAAACCCTTCATAAAAGCCTTATAGAACCGTCTAAGGAACCCTTAAAGGATCCCTTTAAAGGTACCCCTAATTTTCGGAAACTTCCACATGCGGAGGAAGGTTGGCCTGAACCTTCTGTGCCGCGAAGAAGCGGCGTCGCGCCTGACACTCTTCAGGCTTCTTTGCCGGGGGGGTTTAGGGTTTATAGGGTTTTAGGTTTTAGGGGTTTGGGGGTTTAGGGGTTCAGGAGTTTAGGGTTTATAGGGTTTTAGGCTTTAGGGTTTAGAGTTCCGGCCAAAATCCTTAAAATCTTGAAAGGGCACTTTAGTGGGGTTCCGCCAAGGATTCAATGAAGGGGGCCGGTTGGGGTTGGTTTCGGTTTCGGACTTGGTCTTCATAGGCTTGGGTCTAATAGGGCCGTCGCCAAGGCGGGTGCACCGCGCAGTTCAGATTCGTGTTTTGAAGCCTAAATCCGAAACTAACAAAAGACGCCCCAGACATAACCCGAAGCACTGAAGCCTTGCACCCAACACGCCAAAAGCACCAAACCCTTCATGCTGCAACCTTCACACCCTAAACCTGAGGCCCGCAAGCCCTACACCCTCACCTAAAACCCCTAGGTTCCGATTCTGAACCCTTAAGCCTGATATCCTGAAGCCCTCTTAGACCTGAAACCGTAAAACGCTAAGCCCTGCCCCAAACTCGTGAATCTGACACACTGAAGCCCGCTACAGTGGCAGAGCCTTTCCCCCCTAACCAAAGGCCGTCAACCCTCAAACCCGAAAGCCCCTACACCCTCAAACCGTAATCCCCAAACCCGGAAATTCCTACGCCCTACAATCCTAAAGCCCTATAACCCCAAGATCCTAAAGCCAAAAGAAAACTATAAACACACTAAGCAATGTCTCAAGGTTGGCGGTACCTATATAGGAACCACAAACACCACAAACCTTTAAAGTAAAAGCCAGAAAGTTGGAATATGATTATCCTAAGCCTTCTATGGTAAATTATAAGGTACCCTACCCTGAAACCATATTCCAACTTTCTGGAGTTCCCTTTAACTCGTTGAACTACGACATGTAGAGCCCTCTAACACCTGGTGCTCTCTGCCGGACCTCAGGTTAGGATCTCTTTTCCTATACTCAAAGGGGAAAAGGAGGACCCTTAATGGGGACCCTACTACCCTATAATGGGCTATATAATGGGGTATATAATGGCTATATTAAGGGTATATACCTAGGGGTCCTTCTTAAGGGTCCCTCCTTTTCCCCTTTGATATACTCCCCCTAGAACCACCATACAAATTTGGATGTTTTAATATTCTCCTCGGTCTGATATGAACAAAAACAATTCCGAAGGAGACTAGAGTTTAGTTTCGCAAAGATAGTACGGCACCCTCGAAAAAATCAGAGGGCTGAAAAGGAACCTTCATGCAGAGAATTAGTTTCTGCAGGGGCCTCAATGGTTAGATTAGAATAGGGTTTTTCAGCTTATAATACCATAATCATAATCAGGAACCCTACTTAAAGGATCATGCGACTTAGTAACTAGGGTTACAAGAAGGGTAACTATACTTGTAACTACTTATAACCCCAATTAAGGTACTTATAACCTGACCTACTAAGTCCCATGATCCTCCAAGTATAGTACCCATATGTCCGCACCTTCTCAAACTCCTCTCTGGCAGCCTCCAGAATCGGCTGCTGATGGATTTGGGAATGGGAGGCGGGATCGGCTGCGAAAAGGGGTCTATAAGGGTTCTATAGTCGGGTTCTATACAAGAGGGGCCGTAATGTAGGAACCTGATTAAGAAACCTTGGGCCTTTGTTTGGGTTCCTTGTGGTTGATACTGTTTTGGCGTTATCAGGTTCCTGCTAGCTCCCCCCGAAGGCCCTGAGGCAGTAAGATCCCCAGACCGTTTAATAACGACCATACTAGTAATTAATAATAATTAATAGTAGTTAATAGTAATTAATAGTAATCAATAGTAATTAATAGTAATTAAAACTAATAGTAATTAAGTCATGGGCTTTGTGTGGGAAGGGTTTGGGCTTTTGGGGGCTAAGGCTTGGGATTTCACTACGAGGGTCCAGGAGCCTTAGGGTAGTACCATTATGGAATTGGGTTGATATGGACGGTCTTTTGGGACCTAATTCCATAATGGTACTATATATGGAGCCTCTGGGAGTACTAGTAATTTAGGCCCTTGTATTAGGTTTACGGGTTCAGGGGTTAGGATTAGGGCAGTTGTCATAATTAGGGTCCCTAATTTTGACAACCACCCATTAGAGATTAGGGTTTAGAATGAGGCCCTGTTGTAGGATGAGGTAGATCCCCCGAACTGTTTCGGATTTCGGGTTTGGGGCGCCGGGTTAAGGTTTAATTCGTGGTGAATAGCCTACCCAAAGGGTCCTGTGTACTGGTATGGGGGATACTTCCCTAAGTCATAAAGGTAATTCCTAATATGGAAACCCTACATTCTACTATATCGGTACATAGGACCCTTTGGGCTAGGATGCAGGTTTAGGGTTTAGAGTTACGGGTTTGAGCGCCCCCAAATTCAATCACCGTAGTCCCGAAACCCGGGTTGAACCGACAGTGCCTCCACACTACGTCGCAACTCCTAATCGTCAAACTGCGTAGTACGGGGTATAGGGATCAGGGCGAATTAGGGCTATGATGTGTCAACTAGATTCTTGCAGAATTCTCGCTTGGCCTCAAAAGGGTTTGAATATTTGCTGCCGAGCAACCTTGAAGATCAAGGGGGGTTTCCTGTGTATTTACCTTCACACCGATGAAATGCCTCACCGAAATCCTCAAGTCCCAAAAATCCCAATCCTGAACCAAGACAAGGGCCCTAAACCCTATCTGGACCCTGCGGCCTAACCTCCGGACCCTACAACACCTGGTAACACCTGTGGAAACCCTTTATATAAGATCGTATCCCTGAGTGTCCAAGTACCAAATAGTCATAGACTCTCCAAATAGTAACCTACATAAATAGTTGCTATCCGAAACCTATGTACCGTAATATTGGGTGCTTTGGACCCTTAGGGTATAGGATCGCAGCATTCTTGTGCCAGAACTGAAAGCTAGGCCCGCGCTCGTAAGCACTGAAACAAGTTTTTTTGGGGAGAAGATTGCTATCGGAACTTGGACCCTTCGGGATATAAAAAAAACGATAGAACTAAGATGCTATAACAACATATACAGCCTCGAAATCCTACATGCCAGGCCCTACACCCTAAATGTCCAGCCTCCGGCCCCCTTCCCGTGCCTTCCGTTTCCGCTTGGCGATCTTCGCGCGCGCGACCCAACCGCGGAGGTTTCCTAAGAAGACGAACTTAGCTTGTGTGACTGATACAACCTAGTATGACATAGTAAGGTATAGAATATAAGAAAATTCGCATAAATTTGGTATATGGCATAATACAAAAAAGTACTCGTACAACATGCAAAATAACAAGAAGATGGATATGCCATATTACAGTAGAGTGGAACAGAATCGCAAAGATTGGAACAGATTAGACTACAATAGGTTTGAACATAATAGAACAGAACATAACATGTTATGCTATGTTGGCATGATCTGAGATGATCTGATATAGTGTGCATATAACAGAAAGTTTAGGGCAAGGGTTTAGAGTTCAGGGGTTTATGTGATTGATGCTCCATGTGTCTACCCAGCGCTTTGGGTTTGGAGTTTTGGCGAAAGGGTTTGGGGTCACTATTGCCTATAGTTCTATGACTATATGTGGGTATTCATGTGTACTAGAACATGCACACGCAGATGCAGGAAGAGTTTTTTGGTCCCCAGACTGACTGCGTTTCACTGCCTTACCCGAAGCTGCAAGGTTTAGTTTGTAGCACCTGTTTACCAAAAACGCGTGAAAGCCGAAACAGCAAGACACGCACCACAACAAGCACACACAAGGGCGACTGGAACCTTGGGCGGTGTTCGGCCTCTACTTCTCTCGCTGTCGCAGGTTTGCGTTACGTAGTTGCTCACGCCATTGGTGGGGTTTACCACGGCTAAGAGCTCTCGGCGCAGGCACCACAGGGAGCTCAATAATTAGGATAGGGTTGTGGGAGATGCGTGCGAAAGCCTGTCGACGAATAGCGAAACGAAGGACGACATATGCTGATGCATCCTCAACGAATGTGAATATACACGTGTACAGAAGACATTGCATCGTATTTTTGGGATCATGAGTCCAAAATCAGTATATGGAAGTGAACAAAAACTCAAACAGAACCTTAAGGACGAAATGTGGCCTAAACGGGGTTCAGGTTGAATTATCATACAGGGGTTTCTAGTACAAGGTACAAGGGTATATGGCATGTGCTTTCAAGGGTTACTTGGTCCCCGAGGGACAACAACAAAGACACCACAGCCAGGTTGCGCTGCAGCATCGCTGCCGCCATCTCTTGGCGCCAGAGTTGCTCCAGGCTATTCCTTGGATTGCATGGGGTGTTGCGACCTCTCGGTGTGCCGGATTCCTGTAAGGCTTTGATGGAGTCCTTAAGAGGGGCCAATAACCGAGTAGAGTTATGGACGGCCCTTTGACGGATTCTTTTCAAGGGCTCTTTAAGCGCTGCTCGAGGGTTACACCTCGATTATGATATCTGTTCCTTAGGGGACTTAGGTAAGCTTTTCTAGGAGGTTTGATAATCCCTGATACATTGAAGCCTTGGGTTCCTTGAAGCTTCTATAAGGATTCTCATTATGGTTTGGTATCGGTGCTTTGGTAATGCGAATGGGGTGTTCTATCCCAGCGGTACTCAGTGTTACTCTTTCCGGGGTCGAGAAAAGCGGCCGAACAGTCTTTAATGAACTTGAGGACCACATGACCCTCAAAAGTGAGGATCCTACAACTACCCTGAAACTATGAATCCCCTTATGGTTTGCGAATCTTAACCTTGAGCCTGCTGGCCTAGTCCTCACCTAACAATGGAACGCTGCATAAACATCTTACACAGCGTGATGGCCTGGAGCTTCAACTTTAAGCCCTTTTAGGGCTCATTTCGTCTGTAATGCTTGCGACCGCGCTGTCAAGGCTCGTCTGGTTGCCGACTTTCTGCTGGCCAAGCCCGCCAGGCACAAGAAAGGGTTGAGGGTTCTCTACAGGGCCTGGGTACTATCAGGGTTTGTTTAAGGAACTTAAAGGGTTTAGGGGTTTAGGATTTAGGTTTGTTAAAGTGCAGTGGGCCTTTCGAATTGCAGCAGCAAGAACGTCCAGCTCACTCTTGACGAGTGTGCTCCGGAGCACGAGAATCCAGTTGCTCCTGGTTCCTCGAGCCTAAGATGCTGCCTGGTCTTTAGGGTTTAGGGTGTAGGGTTTAGGGTTTAGGGGTTTGGTTTAGGGTTTAGGGTTTAGGGGTTTAGGGTTTTAGAAGGTTTAGGGTTTAGGGACAAGGCCTTCTCACACAGCTCCAGCGCCTGGCCTGTGAGCTCTGGCGCAGTACAGTTCACATATGGCCCGCGGGTGCCGTGCTTGTACAGCCGCCATGTAGTCGAGGCGAGCTAGCGCCGGCGTCGCCGCATCTCCGCATCGGCCACCGGCTAGCCAGCCATTGCTTATATAGGCTAGCTCTATTCCTACAGTCCTACAAAGCCTAAAGCGCATGGACCCCAATAATTGGAGGGAGATGAAGCGTCCTTACATGGAGGATACCTTGCACTAGGTACCCTGCCATGCACAAGCCGTTTGATCATGCCACCTGAATGCGGCGAGCACATGGATCAAGGATTGTCGATGGAAGACACATGCATGCCATGGACAAGCTTTCCCAAGAATGCAATCGGCCGGTCCTCCATGTCCTCGATGCAGCCAACGTTTCCACTTGTCAAAATTAATGTCCCTTTTTTGGGTAGCCTAAATATTAGGTGCAGTTTTTTTATCGGGACCCAAAACGGGACCATCATTTTGACAACCACCCAAAGCCTCAGGAAACCTATTGCTAATGAGTTCGGGCTATAGGGCAGCGGGCCTATCAGGCTTAGGATGGCTTTCGGGTTGAAGGCCCGTCCTTCTAGATTCTACTTGGAGGGGCAGGGGACTTAGTAACTAGGGCTACAGTTAGGGTAACTATACTTATAACTACTTATAACCCCAATTAAGGTACTTATAACCTTACTTACTAAGTCCCATGATCCTCCAAGTAGGGTGCAATTCACCCCAATACTCTCCATCTAATTAAAGGAGCCCTTCAATGAGACATCTAACCTACAGAAACCCTCATACCCTCACATCAAAGAGCCCTTCAGTGAGACATCTAAACCCCTAAGCCCTAAACCCTAAACCCCCACAAAAAAAGCGCTTCAGTGAGACATCTAAACCCCTAAACCCTAAAGCCCAAAACCCTTAAACCCTACAGATCCCTTAAAGGAACTCTTACCATACCCTTTAGAGAACCCGAAACCGGCCTTCAGTGAGACGTCACCGGCTTCCTTTCTTGCCTTTGGTTAGTAGGGTATGGAGGAAGGGTAGTCATAGTAGTTATAATTGCACCCTATTCCTCCATTCCCTACTAACCAAAGGTAAGATCCCTTATACTAACCCTTATGGATTATGGACCCCTTTATACGGCCCCAAAGGTACCACAGGTAAGCTTTTGCCCAGGGCTCTCCCATCTGACGCGGCCCCGGTAGCCACGCCACCGGCGCTGGATCTCCTCAGGTCGGTTTTTCGGGTTCTCGAAAAGGGTACTTTTCAACGGTTCCTTTAGGGATCTCCAGGGTTTAATAGGCTTTGATGGGGTTTAATAGGGTTTAGAGCTAAATCCTGCATTACTTAAAAGGGTTCCTTTAAGGGATCTGTAGGGTTTAAGGCTTAGGGCTTAGGGGTTTAGGTGGTCTTTAGGGTTAGGGTTTAGGGTTTAGGGTTTCGGGAACTTAGCGGCAGAGCTCGGGGACTCATAAGTCGGTTGTACTTGGGGGAAGCTCGCTACTCAGATCTCTGCTGACCTGTGACCCCAAACCCTACAAAATGGCAGGGTTATGACCCCTTAATTGGAGGGTAGAACCCTTAAAAACGGTAGGGTTTCCGGATTTTCAGGGATAACCTACTTTCAAAGTCCCCTGGGCCTCAAAGGAAGGCTTGGGCGTTGGCTTTGAGGGTTGTCGGTTCTCGGAGGCCCTGAGACTCCAAAATCAAACCAAACGGGGATCCTGATTACCCCAAGGGTCCAAAGGACCCAATAATTAAATGAGGGTTCTATCAGGTTCCTTTAAAAGGGGTATTATTTGGGTTCTATTATATGGGCCTTAATAATTAGGTATTCGGTTATAGGATAGTAGTTAGGTTAGGATATTGGAGAGTATACGATTATTAGGTACTTGGACCCTTGGGATTCTGACCTAAGGACTCCTAAGGAGTCTTGGAGACGATAGGTTGAAGGCTTAGAGAAAGACCCACGGTTGCGGGTTGATACAGGTTTAGGTCTTCGGGTTTTTTGGGGCTTCAGGGCTTGGGGTTTGGTTCAGCTTGGGCCCTTTGTTGGAGCACACGGGATACGGGATTGAAGTGCCCGGCACCCAAACACTCCAAAACCCACCGAATAAACATACACTCTCCCCATTGCTAACCTACATAACATAACTACTATCCTCATCCCAAGTACCTTATTACTGGGCGTTGGACCCTCAGGGACCCAAATCCTGAAGAACCACACCGGCAAACGAGGACATCCCTCATCCTGGCGCTTATTTCGGTTAAGGTTTGAGGTTTAGGGTTCAGGGTATAGCACACGGCTGAGAGGCGATGGCAGCCCAAACGCGCTCTTCCTGGGAAGGCACGGCCGATGAAGGATTACGGGTTCAGGTACTTGGAGGCCCAGGGGACTTAGTACGTCGGCAGTAAGTAGTGTTATAATTGGGGCAACTCCATTAAGGGGACTTATAACTCTACTACTCATATCCTACTTACTGAGTCCCTGGGCCTCTGAGTAGGGCTTTAAAAGTTTAGGAGACAAACCCTCCTTATTTGAGCGATTCCCCTTCTGGGCACTGGGCACCTGAGTTCCCACTAAGTTTCTAAATCCCCCTGCGCCTTTCGATAATGTGTTGACAGATAGCCCGCAAGCGTTGAACGCCAATACAGGGGCCCAAATAAGTACCTCTACTATTTGGGGTGTTCCTTGCCATATTTGTAGTATAGTAGACCAAAATCCCATTACAATTACTATAAGGCATCTATGATAAATCTATATACTGGGTGTTACGTGGGAGCGAAGAAGGGGACGTGAGCGTACAATCAGGATCAGGAACGGGGGCCAAGTGTCTTTCGCTTCGGGGATCTGGGAGTGACATGGAAGGCCCCGACTACTGTATGTTGAGGTTCAGTTTAGGGATTGTAAACAAAGTTAGGGTTTGGGGGTTTAGGGTTAAGGGCTCAGGATTGCGGGAACCAACTCTGAAGGCCGTTGTATTTGGAACAGGGGGTGTCGCATTTCAATTTCGAGGATGAGGAGTTTCGCGATGAGCAACGTTCGTGGGTCGAGCTTTTCCCGTCAATCCACAAGCACTGATGTAGGGGCCTGAATAACTAGAATAAGGTCTTGGACCAAGTTTAAGCGTAGAGGAGACAGAGCGAAACCTAATCATAATGAACACCCCAAACTAGTATAGGTAATTATTAATTAGAAAATCAAATCCCCCATCTTATTGCACATGATTCCCCTATCTTTTCGTGCTGAAAAGGTTCCGTGCTGAAAGGCACTATTCTGGATTACCCTAGACTGATAACCCTAACCTCAGCAACCAAGCTACAGCAAAAGTGTGGCTGCCAGTGTTAATAGGTAGGCTCCTTTGCCGACCATGTCCTTTGTTCGGGATGACGGTGTATGTCTACAGACAAAGCCGACAGCTCCAGATAACCGGAGACATGGATCAGAATGCTCAACCCTAAACTTTAAGCCTCAAACCCTTCAGGGATCAGAAACAGGGCACACAGACTCAGCATTACTCCCTAGGAGCCTGATCAACCCAGCACCGAAGAGTCCAAAGCTTCAAAGCACCCTTAAACCCTAAACCTGCAACCCTATAGTTCAACCCTGTGCCGTAGACCCTGTCAGCTCCAAACCCTCAACCCTAAACCCCAAAGCCCTGAGCCCTCAAAGATCCCCACTAAAGGAACCTGACACTGGAACCGTTCAAGATTTCTAACTTAAATGGGAGTTTCCGAAAACAGGGGACCCTAATATAGTACCCCAAATAGCATTATCCTAATTATAAGGACCCCTAAATAAGGTACCCCTAATTTTCGGAAACTCCAAAACCCTAAACCATTTATAGAACCTTTATAGATCCCTCTAAGGAACCCTTAAAGGATCCCTTTCAAAGTAGCTATGTTCGGAAACTCCCAAATACTGCCTGCCAAGCAAGAAGCCTCTGCCACGGCTTCACGCCAAAGCTTTCCCCTGCAGAGGCAACCTCACGCACATGCCCACCAGGCTTTAAAGGATGAGGGTTTAGGGTAGAGGCTTTAAGGGTGTGTATGTATACAAATATTCATGCAGATAGATAGATAGGTAGATGGGTACAGAGACAGATAGGATTTACAGGTTTAGGGTTTCAGGGTTCACTGCTTAGGGCAGGGCAGCGGGTTTTGAGTTTAGGAGGCCTTGTGGAGAGGGTATTTTCTTGCGGGATACTTAACAAACTCCGGGCGATGTCAATAGCGGCCGCACCCTAAACCCTAAACCCTAAGTTCCGTAAGTTTCACATCGCGGGTGAGTGTTGCAAGGGCGGCCGAGTGGCTTAGGGTGTATAGACCTCTAATGAACTCATTGGAAATTGCGAAGCCTCAATCCCTAAAGCCTAAATCCTGCCTGAACCCTAAATCGGCTAACTTTTTGGGAACGAGTTTCTCATTTATGTCCTCTAGAAACGACAGGCTCTTTAGGTATGACGACTTCCGCCATCACACGCCGCTGCTGCTTTGGGCCCTCCTGTATACATACCCGCTATTAAGGAAAATAAGGGCTCCATCAAAGGGCACTTGGGGGGGGGGGGGGGCTGTAACCAGGCTCCCGTCTAATCCCTTAAACCCCGGGAACCCCCCAAACCTACGGTAGAAGCCCAAAAGTTGGAAATCCAATAGCCTCAATCCTTAAGAGTAATGTATAGGGAATCACAGCACTTTTTGGCCTTAATCCGGTCTCCAACTTTGTGGGGTTTACTCTAAGCCCTTAAAACCCTGAACCCTAAACCCTGAACCCTAAACCCTAAATATAAACCCTAAACCCGAAACCCTGGCTTCGAGTTCAAGAGCCCTAAAGCACAAATCCCTAGAGCCGGACTTCAGGGGCCGGAATACTTAGAGCAGGATTTAGCGCCCTTTAACCTACGACTCCTACTGTTGATGGACAAAATCCCTAGGGCTCCTTTAAAGGGATCTATAGGGGTACCTTTAAGGGGCTCTTTTAAGGGATCTTTAGGGTTTAGGGATATAAATCCTGCATGACCCTAAGGACTCTAAACTATGGGAACTATGGTATATTCCTTCTAATGGGTCATGCAGGATTTTGTACATCAACAGTACAGCCCCATATGCGCGTCAACTCAGAACCGTGGACTCGGGATGACCTCGGGTGTAGCGCTGGATCGTGATGATCGTCTTCTCGGCCCTCTCGAAGTCCTTTCGGTTGCAGCAAACGTACAATGATTGCCGACACGGGTTCGCAATTTTCCTACCAGCATCATGAACATCGTCATCATTGTCAACATCATTTTGATCAACACCATCATCATCAGCACCATCATTGTCATCAGATGAAAACCTCTAAAGTCTACACCCTTTGCCCGATCATCTCGTCATGAACATCAGCGGATCCTGGTCGACATCCTACTTGCGGGAATCGAGCAAACCCGCTAGGACTAGACCCTAAGTTGAACACTAAGACTCCACATCGCCCAAAGTAGGTACTATCAGCAAAAACTTGGAGTCCTAGGGGAATCCCGAACACGAAAACACTAACCGAAATCCGACAACCTTATTTCACAACACAACCAAATCTATGCCCTCGTATAGAGTATACCCCCGCCAAGCTCGAGAACACTAAACCTGCCCTCCCTGATGGGTTAAGTTGCCTACATCAGTTTACTGGGCTCTGTAAGTCCTATAGTTTTTGTAGGGCTTAAGGAGCCGTCACCGACTACAGTAGAAGCTAAGGAATCCCAGCACTATTTGGCCTGAAACCGGTTTCCAACTTTACAGAGTTTACTGTATGGAAACAGGGCTTCTATGGACTTTGTGAAATTCTGCTAAGACCCTCTGCTGTCCCGCTTCAGTTTCAAGTACTGCGCGCGGGTTTGAGCTCCAAGCCACATCTTCCTGAGCAGTATATCAAAGGGGAAAAGGAGGGACCCTTAATGGGGTCCCGTACCCTATAATGGGCTATATAATGGGTATATAAGAGCTATATTGAGGGTATATACCTAGGGGTCCTTGTTAAGGGTCCCTCCTTTACCCTTGGAGAAAAGGGCTTTCAAGGATTGCAGCGGGGCTTTAAAGCTTTTGGGATTCAAGGTTTTGGGTTGTGTGCTTATACCCTAAACCCTAAACCCTAAACCCTAAATGACCCCAATCAGTGTGGTTCGTCTTATCAGGGTGAGACTTCTGGCCTCAGAGAGTCGGGCTTTCCACTCGAATACTACAGGGGCCTCATAATCGTCATAACGCCCTAAGGGTCCAAGTAGTCCTTATTTATGGGTTTTTGGTGCCTAATAAGGCCATAAAGTCCTATAATAGGGAGTACTTGGACCCTCTGGGACAGGGTTTTGGGATTTTAGTCGGTATGGTATAGTATACTATGATTACCACAAGGAGCCGCAAGATAGTGTTGGCAAAGTGTTTAGACCCCTACATGCCCTCCATGGCGGTTTACGGGTTCTGGCTTAGGGATTAGGGTCTAGGGGTTTAGCGTTTAGGGTTTCGGGTTTTGGTTTAGGGTCATGTGACGGTAGCTAGCTGCCACTGCATATATGTCGAGAAATAGCATCAACCCTACTTATCCTGGCTAGTACGCGCCATGTGGGCATGACTACGGTTATGATTCTAGTACGAAGATGAAAAACAACTGAAACCTCCTGAGACCCTTTACGAAAAATGCTCATGGACAGCTCCCTGCATTGTCCTTGCCTTTAGGGCAGGGCATAAAGTTCAGGATAAGCCAAGATCCAAACGTCGTGGATGACCTGAAACCTATTCCCAAAGCTCGCCTTTAACGTTTAAGCTTTTCAAGGGCGAAACGGGCTTTGAGCTGCTCTTTGCGGTAGGGCTTTCGGGTTGAAGGCATACTGATGCACTACAAGAGTCCCCCATATTGCAGTGATGGTTGAAGCCGTACCAAGCCCTGAACCTTAAACCCTAAACGCCCCCCAGAGTCAGAGCGGTCAGATTCTGGAATTCGGCCGACAAAAACAGCGATAAGTGCGATTTTTGAGGACCTAATTCCGAAATGGTAGTGCAGAATGTGGACTTTCCAAGCCCTAAGACCCTGAACCAGAAACCCCTAAACCCTGTATCCTATAAACCCCTAAACTTTCCAATCCAACCCCCCGAACAGCCCTAAAAGCTAAACAAACTCAAAACAAAACCTCTTCGCCTTCAACCCAAACTCCTCGACCGCGAACCCTACACCCCGCTACCCTAAACCCTCAACGGCCCTAAACCCTAAGGGTCCAAGTACCCAAATAGTAGGGTTTCAAGCTCCCAAAACCACTCAGGGTATGGATTTTGGGATCTAACACCCTATTATTTTGGTACTTGGACCCTCTGGGCTAATGCTCACCCTAAACCCTAAACCCTAAACGGCCCTAAACCCTATGCTCACCCAGGTCTCCGCAGGTAGGTGGCTGCCCCCTCCATCTCCTTCAGGCGCTGGTCGCGCAAGTTGTCAACCTGGGGAAGACTGCTGAGAGCCCATTTGACCCCTAATGTAGGGGAGAGGGTTTAGGGTTTAGGGTTTAGGGGTTTAGGGTTTAGGGTTTAGGGGTTTAGGGTTTAGGGTTTAGGGGTTTAGGGTTTAGGGTATAGGGGAGGTACAGCAAGTATGTGAACTATAAGGGCTACTACCTGGGTTTTGACGTGGAGGCCTCAAGAATCACAGTTGGGGGTACCTGGAACAAACCAGCGAGAGCCTATGTTTACCTCCATTTTAGGAGGTTCCTCTGTAAGGGTTCCTTCAAGGGTTTCTCCAGAGAAAACCAGCGAGAGCCCAATTTACTCCTAATTCAAGCAGCTTCTAATGAAATACCAGTAGTTGGAATAAGGCTCCTCTTGAGGGCTCCTCTCACGGTTTCCAAAAGGGGTACTACGGTTGATGATATAAATCCTGCATTACCCATAATAAGGAATATACCATAATTCCCATAGTTTAGGGCCCTTAAGGTCATGCAGGATTTATATCATCAACCGTAGGAGGCTTTGATGTGGGGAACTTGCTAAATGTCCTGAGTGCCGAAGTCTTTCGCGAATTGCAAACCTGAACCCACCCGTGATGGCTAAACCCTTTTTCCTAGAACCCTGGTCTAAGTAACCTTCTTTTCATCATTTCTTCGTTGTGACAAATGTAAGAGAAGTGGGTTGCTCAGGGTGCAGATAGGGGGTGTAGGGCTGTACCCCCGATCCCATGACCCTTGCAAACGTCTTTAAAGTTCAGGGCTACGAAACCTTAGATACCAAATGCTCCTATGCCGGGGTTGGATGAACCCGAACCTCACACCCGGAATCTGGTTGGTCTTATAAACACATGTTTACGCGCACATAATTACCGAAGCAAATCGGAACATTTTTACCCCCAGTCCGATTCACACAGCCCGGCCAAGCCCCTAAACGGGAGTTTCCGAAAATAGCGGACCCTACTAACATAGTACCCTAAATAGTAGGATCCTTGTCTTGTTATAAGGAGCCCAAATAAGGTGCCCCCAATTTTCGGAAACTCCCATATCATCACTGCCAGCTGAGCCCAGGTGCTCGCTTCCGAGCCTTCCGCGCGCGGTAGAGTGACTGGATCCTAGTTGCGGAGTCCTTGGCTGCGATTGAAGTTTAAAGAAGAGGGGTTTAGAGCTTCCACCAAAGTTACTTTGCTTCAAGATTACTCAAAGGTCGCTGTAATGATTTGGTTGCAGCCTCCTTGGCTGAGATTCCGGGATTGGGTGTTCAGGGTTTAGAGGGTTTAGGCTGAAAAGTCCTTTGCCGAGATTTCGGGGGTTGAGGGCTTAGCAGTTTGGCCGCTTTGGGTTAAGGGTCTCAGGGGTTTGCAATCCTGATGGCATTGTCCTTGGGCTGAGACGTAAGCCTACGGCCTTAGGGTTCACAGTTTAGGGGATTTGGGGTTGAGATATTAAGGTTTAGGCATGAGCATTTAGATTTTAAGGGATCTTGGTCAGGTGCTTATAGGGATTTAAGGCAGAGATTAAATTGTTCGGGTCTTTGTGGTGGGGGCTTTGAGATGAGGGTTTGCCGTAGGGTTTCAGATTGTCAGTTTTGGGTTAGGGGCTTAGAGATCAGGGATGTTGGGACGGTTAGAGTTCAAAGCTACGAGTGTTGTTCGGAAGTCTCACCAGAACAGCGGATCTTGATGCAAAGCCTAATGGCTAAGATCCTCAGTGCTATGCACCTCCTTTTGGTGCTTGTCAATCTTATGCCCCATGGGAACACCATCAAATGGAACACGTATCCCGGGAATGCATGCATGCCCCCTCATCAGCCCAGCCGCAGCTATTAGTTTAGGGTTGAGGGTTCAAGGGTTTATGTTTTGCGGTAAAGAACTAACCCATTGTATCTTGACTCTACACCCTCAGCCCTTATGGCCCGTGGTTTACCTTAAGCCGGAATAGCCTACCAATTTAGGTTCCCTTATTATGATTTCCTTATATAAACCCTTAAAAAGGTAGGGGCGACGTACTGCAGAAGTTGGGCACGATAAGCCCAGATCGTAAGATCTCGTGGTCCCTCGGTCGATACGCTGTTGCTGTCGTGCAGCTGCTTGAGAACATCTGCGATGTCGTACTGTTCGGCCGATTTTCGAAGAGTACGTATGATAAACGATGCGAGCATCTCAGATCAACCGCTTGTACTGGCCAGCTTGCAGGCTCAAGGCGGAGCCCAAGAACCAGAGCGGCTTTGCCGCTGCGATGTTTTTTTCGCACAGGTAGATGCGCATTCGCCACACGAGGCGGAATGCGGGGCTTTCGGCCAACTGCTCAGACCGGAACAAGCCTGCCGAATTGTTCGGCCTTATCGTGACATTCTGCATTGCGTTGGGTTTCCATGCGAAATGCTGCCCCGCTCGCGGCTCCACTCGAAGCCTGAGCAACTGCAACCCGGAAGTTTCAGAACCATTCCACTCTTGCAACAGAAGGCAGTCCGATGCTCTTTATGGTAGAAACTGGGAGCCAAGCGTCCTTATCCCTGGGACCAAAACAGCCCAAAAGCCTTACATAGTATGGTCTTTGGGCCCAAACGCTTATATATATATATATATATGAGTCCTCAGATCCCTAGGGTATAGCCTGTGGTGTACGGTTCAAGGTACCTGCACGAGAAGTCCCCGGTCCCAGATACCCGAAGTCTTACCCAAAGGGTCCTATGTACCGATATAGTAGAATGTAGGGTTTCCATATTAGGGAAGTATCCCCCCATAACAGTACATAAGACGCTTTGGGTTACACTCACAACCGTCACATGTCCCAAGGCCCATAGTCTCTACAGGCTGAGACCGCATCTAAACAGAACTCCTTCCTTACCTTCGCATCCAGAGTGCATAGCAGCGTTGCCCCTTTTGACGGTTTACATGGTACCTTAACTTAACCGATTTGTAACTGATTCGCGTACTCCTTACTCAGTGGCCCTTGCTAATTAAGGGCAACCCGGATTTCCAGCCGAAGGCTCGAACTCCAACTTGTGCTGCATGGCATCCGTGTACCGGGCGTAGGCGACCGCGCGGCCCTGCGGATGTGAAGAGCTCAATAACGACATCAGAGAGGTCCCGGAAATTCTGAGTTCTGTCTCTTTCCGGCTTCTATGATGGTTTGTTTTGCGAAGTTTTGCGTCTAAGGCTTTTCAGCCGTAGGATATAGGTAGAGCTGGAGCAATCAAAAGGATTTGCGGTTCGGGGTTTGTCAGTGAGGGCTTGAAAAAAGGCTTAGTTTTGCCTTTTCCGATCCGGCTCAGGGTTCCGCTGAGCATCCTAGATCCTGAATCCCTAACCCTGGGGATCTAAGGACTCATATATTAATGCTTTGGGCCCAAAGACCATACTATATTATATAAGGCTTTGGGGCTATTTTGATCCCTAGGGTAAGCAAAAGCCTCAAGGGATTAGGGACATCACGCGCCTCGAACGATCGGATTTTCAAGCAGGAGTTATCCGACCCTGTGCATGACGTCTAGCAGCTTGCAGCTGCCAAGCATTACTGCTTCATACTAAGCCAGGTGTCGGTTTCAACAGACCCCAAAATTATTTGGAATTGGGGCTCTTTATTAAACGATGAGGAAACCATCAACTATCCTAAATCGATACCTACAATAAAGATAGATGCGACGGCTTCAACCGGTGTCACGGCCTCGCGTCCAGGTTTTCGGTTTGGGTTTAAGTTTAGGGTTCAGGGTCTGGTAACCAGAGGGTCCAAGTACCCAAATACTAGGGTTTTAGGTTACTCTAAGGTTCTAGAGGTTTTGGGGTTTAGGGCAGGGCTGTTGGGGTGTAGGGATTTAGGGTTTTAGGTCCCAAAATCCATACTCTAAATGGTCTTTGGACCTTGAAAGCCTACTGTTTGGGTACTTGGACCCTCTGGGGTATGGGGTATTATGGGAAGGACACCCTGAAATGCGGTAGCTGTACGCTCCCTTGCAACCGACATACGAAGTCTCCTGGTCTACACCTTAGAAGCTGCCCCCACCCTGTAATAGTGACCATAAGGATTATATAGGATTATATTACGGCCCTATTATAGTCCTATTATACCACTATTACAGGGTAGGGGCAGCTTCTAATCTACACCCCTGCATCCTTACCCGAAGCTCCATCTGATGTCGGGGCCTTACCTGGACCCCCAAAGTATGTAGAATAATAGCCTTTTACAGGGTTTGGGTCATGCTTTTACCTACTTTTTGGGGTCTAGGTATAGCTTAAATCATCTTATGGATGCCACTATACCTTAAGGTATATTCTTTAATTAAGGGGTTTGAGGTAATAATTAGAATAGGGTTTGGGGGGGGAGAAAACAGGCTGTCAACTTTGTCCTTTGCAGCGCAAGCTTCAAGCCCCAACATCAATTCTGCCCTGATCCCTGATGTCGGAACCTGATTAAGAAACTTTTGGCCTTTATTATTAGGGTTCCTTATATGCATCCTAATTACTATTTGGGCGTTGTAGGGCCAGGGTTTCTTTGTTCAGGTTCCTTCGTTAAACCCTAAATTCTCTAAAACCTTCCACAAGTCGGTGTAATTCCCGTGTCCAGGGCCTTCCAGCCGCGATAGAGGCGCTGTAGGTCGATGGAGGCCTGAGAGCGGGATTGACCAGGAGGTCGCCAGGTGCGCAATATATGGGAGTTTCCGAAAATTAGGGGTACCTTATTCTGGGGCCTTATAACAAGGATCCTACTATTTAGGGTACTGTATTAGGGTCCCCTATTTTCGGAAACTCCCATTTGGGTGGTTGTCCAAATTAGGGTCCCTATGATAATACGGCACCTAATATTTAGGATACCCAATAAGGGACCCTAATATTGACAACCACCCATATAGTAAGGTAATGTAAGGGTTTTAATGGTTTGTTAGTTAGACTGATGTTTGGAGGTGTGTTACAGTATACACCGAATAAGGAAGCCGAAGGAATGCCTGTCTGAAGTGTGCTCCCTGCATGCCCCCAGGCCTTCTCTCTAAACTCCGAACCTGTCGTGTCATTCCCCCTGGTTTTGGGTTTAGGGTCTGCAAGACCCTCACAGCCATATTGTACAGAGCTTACCAATCAAGATGCTCACCGGAGGCCACCCTAAATGCGAGATGATGCCGGCGTCTATCAAACTGTCTTCTCGGATTGTCCGCGGCACCTCAAGATTAATAGTCATAGTCTTGCTATTGATTCCCTTGATCCTCTAATTACCGGGCACTCCAGAAGATCTCTTGAAGGCTCAACGTAAGGCTTAGAGCTGTCTTCGTACTACTGCTGTACCTCACATATGCACCCACACCCTTGCCAAAACCTCAAAAAACACTAAACCCTGAACTTTAATCCGACCGTCAGCATGCCGGTTGTAGGACCCACCTTGTCCAGCAATCTTTGCTGCTCAAACTCCTGCAAGCTGCTCTAGGCTGTTCAGTAACCCACTGGGAAAAAAAGTATATACTACTTTTTTAGGCTTCTTATTTTATAATAGGAACCCAGAAACCTGAAAGTAAAAAATGTACAACTGAACAGCCTGGTGCTGCATGGTGTCAGTGTCAGCCGATGTCCCGGTTTCGGGTTGAGGGTCCGCTATTCAAGGGTTTGCGTTTCTTCTGAAGTGAAAGTTTCCGAAAATAGGGGACCTTAATATAGTACCCTAAATAGTAGGATCCTTATAAGAAGAACCTCAAAATAAGGGTACCCCTAATTTTCGGAAACTCCCAAGTGAAAGGCGTGGGTTCGAAAGGTGGAACCAGTGCGAGTTCTCCAGTGACAGAGTTTCTGTTGAATTGACTCGCCCTAACCCTAAGGGTCCATGTACCCAAATAGTATCTACTTTGGGCCCAATGTACCTATACAGGGATTACTTTAAGGACAAAGTAGATATTATTTAGGTACATGGACCCTTAGGGTAACCTGGGTGCTGGTGGTTTTTGTGGTTACCTGGTTTGTAATGTGAGAGCTCCACAACTGTTTGTTGTTGCTAGTAGTAGCAGTATGTCGTCGTCGCAGTATTAGCAGCAGCGGCAGTACTATAATTACTATACTGTACTATGTTATACTGCTCTATACTATACTACACTATACGATACTATACTAAACTACACGATACTGCTTAGGCAGTAGTGGTACCTCTAAAAGACCCATAAACTCAGGAGCAGCACACGGAACAAGATGCAATCAAGATGACGAACTGACTATAAGTGCTCGCGGTCACAAGCCAGATTTTCCGAAAATAGGGGACCCTAACACAGTACCCTAAATAGTAGGATCCTCATTGTGGGGACCCCACAAGAATAAGGTACCCCGAAGTTTCGGAGACTCCCATAAACCACCCTAGAACCTCTAAGAGCAGTTTCAGTAAATAACGAACCCGTAAGGAACCCCTTACTGAAAACGCCTCTCGAGCCCCTGGCCTGTACAGAAGCCGAACCGCGAACCCTAAACCCTAGGCGCTATACCTAGAGGGTGATCGTTCGCAGACGGTAAGGCTTTAGGTCAAAATAACAAAAACCATTCAGACTAGAGGAACTGGGACCTAAAGCCCTCCTATGTGTGTGTTTATCCGGGTACTTGGACCTTCGAGGGACACATATTCCGGTGCAGCCACTCCTCGCGCTTCTCGGCGATGCGCTTCTTCGCCAGCCGCGCGCGCACGAAGCGCTCAATGCAGATGACCTTGGAGACCTGGCGTTTGGGGTTCACTATACTGAATTTAGAACCCTAGCAAAAATTATGATTTTAGCTGTTTCTTAGGGATTATAATATCCAAAAATTGAAAGATATTTCTAAGTATCTCTAAGTTCAGGGCTCCAGGGCTCCGGGAAGGGATTCGAGGCTTAGGGCTCTAGCAGGGCTCTTAGCGCTTCGGGCTTGGGGTTTAAGCTTTAGTGAAACTTATAGTGCCTACCTAGACCCCCAAAATAGGTAAAATAATGGCCCAAACCCGATAAAAGGCTATTATTCTACAGACTTTTGGGGTCCAGGTATACCCCAAACCCTGAACCCTGAACCCTAAGCCCTATTCGACATACTTTTGGTGTCCAGGTAAACCCCAAACCCTACTTGGAGGGTCAGGGGACTTAGTTCCCTTTTAGGGTACTGATAAGTCTGCTTATAAAATACGTACTAAGTCCCCCGACCCTCCAAGTAATGGAGCCTGATCTCGAGGCTCTACTTCTCCAGGGCCGAGGGCTCCAGGCCGAGGATTTGGCTGGGGGTCTGATACGGTTGATGATATAAATCCCTAGGCTTCCTTTAAAGGGATCTATAGGGGTACCTTTAAGGGGTTCCTTTAAGGGATCTATAGGGGGTTTAGGGTTTAGGGTTGATGATATAAATCCTGCATTACCTTTAAGGACCCTGAACTATGGGAATTGTGGTATATTCCTTACTATGGGTAATGCAGGATTTATAGCATCAACCGTAGGGTTTAGGGCTTGGGGTTCAGGGTTTAGGGTTTAGTTGATATTGGCTTCAGATCTTCGGGGTGGATATAGGGGCCTGAACCCCAATCACTAGGGTTTAGGGTTTGCAGGGTTTATAGGGCTTCTAGAGTTTATAGCCCTAATTTTTTGGGGAAGAAAGGCTTGAGGTTCTCAAAGCCAAAACCCAAAAGGCCATAATTACCAGAACCAACTTTAGGTAGATTTCCTTAACGATAAGTTCTTTAGGTTAAACTTGACCCTATAAACCCTTACGCCTTACCCCTGCTCCCTCGCCTTGCCGGACCCCTTGTAGCAGCTTATCGAACCCTAACCACCCTAAGGGTCCTAACAAATTGGGGAACCTCAAAATTGAGGGTTTCTGAGACCCCAAAGAGACCCAAGGACTCTCCCTAGGAGATTCCGGACACTTCTAAGGAGATACCTGGACCCTTAGGGCAAAACCCTAAACCTACCCCTAAGGAGCCCCGCATCCCTCGCCTTGCAGGTGTAGAAGCCCAAGATACCCTAAACCTTAAACCTTGATTTTAAGGAGCCCTAAACCCGCCTAAATCCTAAGCCCGAAACTCTAAACCCTTTTGTAAGGAACCCTAAACCCTAAACCCCGCTAAAGGAACCCTAAACCCTAAATAGAACAGACCGCCTTGAAGCGGAACCCTAAACCCTGAAAGGAACCCCCTAAACCCTTAACAGAACCTTATAAACCGTATTAATCATGGGAGCCCTAAAGGGCCCCGAACCGCCTAAGCGTTCCATAATAGAATGAAGGAATATAGCTTGGGTTTAGGGTTTAGGGTTTAGGGTTTAGGGTTTAGGGTTTAGGGTTTAGGTGAAGGAATATAGCTTAAATCATAATATGAATCCCTATATAGTTTAAGCCATAATCCTTATAATTTTCCCAAGCCGCCTTGAAGGTGTAGAAGCGCTGGAATCGGCGCCGGGCAAGGAAACCCCGGGCCAAGCGCTGCCTCAAGCGATCTCTTGGGAGCTTTCCCTTAAGGGCTCAACGGGTTCGAAGGGTCTCCGGTTTAGGGTTTAGGGGTTTCGGGGTTTAGGGTTTAGGGGGTTTAGGGATTTAGGGGTTTAGGGTTTAGGGGGTTTAGGGGCTTAGGGGGTTTAGGGGTTTAATACAGGAGCCTTAATGATTAGAATACGGTTCTTGGGGACCATTATACTAGGACCACCAAAATAGTATAGGTAATCATTTAGGCCCGTACATTAGGGTTGAGGGTTGAGGGAGATTTCCTTTAAAACTTTGAAGGGTTCAAAGGATTTCTATGAGGGGTTCCTTTTCGGGTTTATAGGGTGAGGGATTTCCTAGGGGTTTCCTTTTGGGGGCTTGCAGGGTTCCCTTTAAAGTGATTTCTTAGGGTTTCATAGGGTGTCAAAGGGTTTCTTTAAGGGTTTATAGGGCTCCCCTTTGAAGGGGTTTAGATGGGGTGTATAGGCTTTCTTAAAGGATTCTTTTAAGAGTGTCTTAACAGGGTTTCAAACAGTTCCTGTAAGGGTTTATAGGGTTTCTTTAACAAGGTCTCATCGAGTTTTTATAATGGTTTATAGGGTTGCTTTGAAGGTTTATCCTGGGCTCTCTAGAAGGGTTTACGGTTCCTTTTCAGTTTGGGATAAGGGTTTCATAACGTTTAGGGTGTCCTTAAGAGTTATTCTAGGGCTCCATCCAGGGTTTCCTTTTAAGGGGTTTCTTGGGCTCCCTTTGAGGAAGGTCTGGTAATGCTTAGAGGCCCAGTGGATTTAGTAAGTCGGTTGTAAGGAGGGTTATAATCACTGGAACTCTGACAGATTCTGTATAGAAACCCTTAAAGGAGTGACAGAATCCTTATAGAAACAAGTCAAGGAGTGACAGAATCCTTCTAGAAACCCTTAAAGGAGCCCTTATTAAAGGAGCACTATAAGTCCCTTGGACCTCTAAGAACTCTGACAGAATCCTTATAGAAACCCATATAGGAGCCCTTTTTAAAGGAGCACTATAACTTTGAGGATCATGGGACTTAGTAAGTAAGGATATAAGTACCTTAATTGGCGTTGTAAGTAGTTAGAAGTATAGTTACCCTAATTATAACCCTAGCTACTAAGTCCCATGATCCTTTAAGTAGACACCAAATCCCCTCTTATAATAGCTATAGATCCCTAAGGAACCCTAGTTACTAAGGCCCATGATCCTTGAAGAAGGCCCCTGGACCTGTAAGAACTCTGACAGAATCCTTATATAGAAACCTTCAAATGAGACCTTACCGAGTAACCTAAGAATAAAAAGGCCTCTCTTTTTGGTATTGGGTAACTTTATAAGGAACCTAGGAGTACAAAAAGGGAATAAGGATACTACTGGGCATCTTAGCCTTGCAAGGAGCACTAAGGCCCCTGGACCGCTAAGAACTCTGAAACCCATACAGGAGCCCTTTTCAAAGGAGCACTATAAGGCCCCCGGACCGCTAAACCCTAAACCCTATAGATCCCTTTAAGGACCTGTGACCCCAAACCCTACAAATCTTGGCAGACTTCTGAACCCCTCCTAAAAGTTAAACTTTTAGCCTCCTTACTATAGTTCATATAGAAACCCAAAAAAGTTAAAGTCTAAAGAGCCAACCAGAAGAACGCCAAGAAATTAGTAGGTTATGACCCCTTAATTAAAGGGTAGAACCCTTAAAACGGTAGGGTTTCGGATCTTCAGGGAACCCCTATAGCTCGCTTTAAAGGGACCCTTAAAGGCCCCTGGACCTCTGAGTGTTTCATCCGAGCGACATGTTCGTCGCCGCCTCCGCGAGTCGCTTCATGCGCATCCTCGGATCAACCGCGGCGCAGTTTAGGGTTGGGTATTTGGGGGCTTAGGGTTCAGGGCTCAGGGTTTAAGGCTTAGGGTTTAGGGCTTAGGGTTTAAGGCTTAGGGTTTAGGGCTTAGGAGTTTCCCCCTAAAAAGTACTCCAAATAGTAGGATCCTTATTGTAAGGACCCCAAAATAAGGTACCCCTAATGTTCGAAACTCCCATCTAGGGTATGGGTACATATGTATGTGTGCTACCATATCGCTACCACATCTACATCTGCATCTACATCGATACATACAGTGTCCTAAGTACCTATATGGTAGAATGTAGGATTTCTATAATAGGAATTACAATTATGGTCTGGGCAAGTATCCCCATACAGGTACTTGCGACCCTTTGCACTGAAGGATTCTACCATAGGGCCCACAAAAAAGCACATAAGGAAACATGAGGATAGGGATATCCCATATAGACCCCCTTATAATGAAGCCCAATAAGGTAGGGATATCTCGGTAAAATGCTTATGCTTATATGTGTTTTTGGGTCCCTAATACCAGGCTCCTGAAGAAGAGTCGCTTTGGTTCCCGAAGTGTCCATGTACCCGATTAGGGGGATCCTTCAAGGGTTCGTTTAAGGTTTCTATATTCCTAAACTACAAGGGTACCATAAGGGTTTAGGGTTTAAGGGTCCATGTGCTCCAACAGTATATACTCTGGCCTCGAAGTACTCCCTATACAGGTACCTTGGCCCCCAAGTAACAGTATATACTGTTTGGGCACATGGACCCGTAGGGAACGAGTGCCAAAACCCGAAAGAAAGGCCCTGAATCCTAATAGAACCCCGACAGAACCCTAAAAGGAACCCATCTAGTCCTAATTGAACCCTTGACGGAGCCGCTTCAGCACCCTTTAGCTCTGACACCAAACCCTACAAAACAGTAGGTTATGATTAGAGGGCAGAACCGGCATATACCCCTCTATGTTCCTGTATGGCAATCAATTTAATCTTAAACCCAATGAGCGTACATGTGGCCCAAAACCCTCAGCTCTAAACCCCAAACCAAGGGACCGCGTGAGGATGCCAACCATTCGCTTCTGTATCGTCACTGCAGCGCGATGCTGACGCATGGCCTCCGGGCTTTAAGGACCGTATGAGGGATCTTACTTTCAAGGCCCTTATGCAGAAATGTATATTTAGTGGCCACATGCTGGGAGCTGTGTAGGGCGCACCTGCAGTTGCCATGACCTGGCTTTTGCAGGGTCCGGCAGTATTACAGGGACTGCAGAGAGCAGCAGGATATGGGGTGTTTATAGGGGCCGTGGCTACATGGGGCTTGGGGAGGGGAGGGTTCCATGAACCCCGAAAGCTACAAGGTAAAAAGCACGACTGAACATGTGGAAGGTCTCCTCAGACCCTAAACGTGTACAATCCTCAACAGTTAAGCCTGGCATGACCACAAATCACGAAGCCCGAATCCCCGAACCCCAACCGTAACCTGCACCCTAAAATCCTGGAGCTCAAAACCCTGAAGCCCTAAACCCAAAACCCTAAAACTCGAAACCCTTAAGGCTTGCCTGGGGCAAGGGGCTTGTTCATCAGCGGGCTCCAGTAGCCCATGCACCCTCAACCGCAAAAAACAAGCCCGAAATCTAAAACTCCAAACCCTTAAACCCCAGAGCCAAAGCCCTAAACCCTAAAGCCCTACATAAACCCCAAAGCCCTAAACCCTATAAACCTTAAACCCCAAAGCCAAAGCCCTAAAGCCTGACTGGCCTTTAGGGAGGTCCCTAAACTCTGAACTTCTGACCCGAAACTCTACTCCCCAACAGTAACCATTGCAGTTCCTTTTTTGGGGTTACCTTTTAGAATCCTAATTATATGTTTGGTTATAGTAAAAGCCAGAAAGTTGGAATATGATTATCCGAAACCCTTCTATGGTAAAATTATAGGGTATCCTACCCTGAAACCATATTCCAACTTTTCTGGAGCTCCCTTTAAACCCTGGCACTATAAGGCCCCCGGACCGCTAAACCCTAAACCCTATAGATCCTTTTAAGGAACCCCTATAGATCCCTTTAAAGGGACCTCTATAGATCCCTTTAAGGAATCCCCTAAACCCTGGCAGTGCTCTGAGCATCCCACTCTTCGCACCAGAACTCCCCGGACGATCTTCTGGATGTTGGTTACCATTTTGTCCTTCCCGTTTAGGGCTTAGGGTTTAGGGTTAAGGGTCTAGGGTTTAGGGTTAAGGGTTTAGGGTTTAGGGCTTCAATTGCTTGCAGGAGCGGTTTAGGGTTTGGGGTTTAGGGGTTTAGGGTTCAGGATCCCTTTCTAGGATACCCAGTAACCTGAGAATAAAAAGGCCTCTCTTTTTGGTATTGGGTAACTTTATAAGGAACCTAGGACTACAAAAAGGGAATAAGGGTACTACTGGGCATCCTAGCCTTCCCATTTCTTGCAGGATCTTTAAAAATTTCCCTGTCAGGGCTTATAACAAAACCTACACTGTCGGTTCTGGTGGCTTAGCTTTATGTGGGGTTTAGGATTGTAGTGTAATCTGAGGTTTCAGGGGAACATTGTAACAAGATCAAGTTGGGATATTAGGAATTGCGAGTTGGGCCAAACACGTAGCCCAGGGCCTGCGAGGGGCCCAAGCTTGGCATATCTGGCTGGTTACCCAGAGGGTTCATATACACTACTATCATGGAATCAGGTCCTAAAAACCATAATGGGGGGTGGTCTTTGGGGACCTGAAACCATACTGGCAGCATACATGGACCCTCTGGGCTAGTCCCTGCCCAGGCCCGAAGCAGAACACATGTCGGCAGTTCGCCATTAGATGATGAAACGATCTGCGAAGTTCAAGTGAAGCTGCCTGGCTTGAGCCTCAACTAACCCAAAGCCTAAACTACCGTACTACCAGTTACATCCCAATCCGCCTATACCCCAGAACCCGTGAAGCCCAAGCCCCAAGCCCTGAAGCTCTCACCATGAAAAGAGCTCCCCTCCAAAATGTGGGGGGTCTTAGGTTTGGTTTAGGGTTTAGGGCTGCAGGTCTCTCCAAAATGTGGGAGTCTTAGGTTGGGTTTAGGGTTTAAGGTCTACCTTAAGCCGGAATAACATACCTTTTTAAGGTTCCTTATTATGATTTCCTTATATAAGTTCTTAAAAAGGTAGGTCCTTCAGGGTTAAGGTAGGGTTTAAAGGGAACTCCAGAAAGTTGGAATATGGATTAATGGTAGGATCCCCTATAATTTACCTTAAAGGGGTTACCATAATTAATGATATTCCAACTTTCTGGCTTCTACTGTAAGGTTTAGGGTTCAGGGCTGCAGGTCGCCTCTAAACCCCCCCCCAAAGCCCGCAAATCAGGAGCAGTCCAGTTTCACGCGACGTACGTGGTAGGAGCGCCAATGAGACCTCGTTCACCATTAGGGAAATCCTGGGTTCGGGGTTGAGGATTTCATAAGTGTTTTGTAGGGTTTAGGGGTTTAGGGTTCAGTGTTCCAGGTTTTCAGGTCTGGTTTAGGTTCTTTTCGAGATTCTACACTGGGGGCCTACCATACAGGTTCAATTTCTACACTCTAGACTGAGAAGACTCTAAAGTTTAATAGCTAGGGTGGGTGTTGGGCGGTGTTGGGGGTACATACCAGCAGAACGGAAGCTTCTTGCGTGATATCCGGACCTCTATGTCACGCTCTGAAACAAGGATTAGCCGGTTCAGGTGCAGGGAAGACAGGGACTCGTCTTGCTAGAATCCATCCAGTGATCCTGACCCACTGTAAACCTGAAATTTCGAACTCTCGCCCCCTGATGTCCAAACAACTCTCATATCTCCCTATATATACTCTGAACCGACACCAAAAAATTCCAGCGCAGGCACTGGATCATTGTAGCACAGATCCAGGTGACCGTTATCCACTCCGAGTTCTCCTTCCGGGTGCCAGGAGTTTCCTTGGACCCTGAAGTCTGGATTCATTGCCCCTACTCCGACACCCTGTCAGGAAGGTTTACAGTAGAAGCCTAGAAGTTGGAAACCCAATAGCCTCAATCCTTAAGAGTGATGCATAGGGAATCCCGGCACTATTTGGCCTTAATCCGGTTTCCAACTTTATAGGGCTTACTCTACGAACTTAAGGTGTGAGGTTCAGGATTTAGCGTCTCCCAAAACCCCGTGGCAAATCTCAGGCTAAGGGCTTCTAGTGACGCCTCAGGGGGCTTCCCCTAGTCCACGGTAATCCTGATCATACGGCTATACTATAACGGTTGCGGAATGGTGACCATACATCGTGTAAACTTGGTAGGTCGTGGGGCCATATTGCTCCTCTAAGATTCATGTTCTCGAAAAGCTGCGAAAAATTTAAAATACTACGAATGCCAGGACCTTTGAGAAAGTGCCTGGAGGTACTTGTGCCAGTTGCGCCAGGTGATTTGAATGATGGAAGCAGCCGCATTCTGCTCCTCCGAGCGCAGGGGAGACAAGTCTGAGTTTTGGATACAACCTGGGGCTTCATGTACCTTTATAGCATATAATTACCCAAATCTTGAAGTACGTACCTATGTGGGGGTTTCCGAAAAACAGGGGATCTTAATGCAGTACCCTAAATGATGGGATCCTTATTATGAGGACCCCAAAACAAGGTATCCCTAATTTTCAACCGCGCGCCCACAATCTAATTTTCGGAGACTCGCATATAGGAAAGACTATGCTACAGGGACTCTGGCATTTCAGAGAGCCCAGGGCCCCAAAATGAGAGCATAGACCTTGAAGATCTAGGGCGCTTCATATAAGGGCTTTAACCATTGGAATAGGGTTTGGAGGCCCATTATCATAAGGAACCCCCAAACAGTATTGATATACTTATTTAGGCCCCTATATTAGATCCACAAGCCCCCTATTCTGCGAGTTAAGGCCCCTTATGGCCGGTCTGCTCCATGTTTCTGGCTTTACACTTTCGGTACTTGGTAGTATAAGGTCCCAAAGTAGGGGTTCTACTTTCTAGATCCTCCCGGAGGTCTGGGTAGTAGTAGCAGGGAAGTACGGCCTCGCACAGGTGACGCTCTCTAGAAATCCCCTGGGACTCCATGGGGCCATATAGTAGGTACCTAAGCCTTAAAGGGGTCCCTATATAGGTACTTTACCTTAACCCTGAATAACCTACCTTTTCAGGGTTCCCTTTTATGATTTCCGTATATAGGTCCTTAAAAAGGTGGGTTCTTCGGGGTTAAGGTAAGGGCTAAGTACCTACTATATGGGTACATGGAGCCTTCGGGGCCGGGAACTGCAACCCAGAACAAACAACCTCAAGCCCCTACCAATCCAAACACCGAACAGACACGAGTGCTGCATACCAACTTCAACTGAAACCTGCATAAAAAGCCCTGTCATGATGCAGAAACTTAATTCGGGGGCCTCAATAATCAGAATAGGGTGTTGGTGTATAATTTGATATAGATATGATAAGGAACCCCAAAATAGTACTGTTACTTTTTTAGGTCCTCAAAAGTAGTCATAGATTCATCTCCAAAAAACCCTGAATAAGGACTACCTAGACCCTTAGGGCGATGCAAGCAAGCTTTGTAGTGCAGGGCCCAGGGGATAGTAACACCCCCAATCCGAACCGTCCCAAATCCACCCTACTGCAGAGGCCTCATAATCTACTATACTATTTTGGTGGTTCGGTATTATATTTCTAATACTAGAAAACCCTACTCTAATTATTAAGGCCCCTTTAGTAGACCCTCCACCCTGTGTCCCAACACCTAGCTGGAGTGGCCAAGGCATCTGAAATAAACTACATGCACCTCGGGATCATTTCCTGATTTATGAAATGTATGTATCTTGGCTACCACGGTACATAGTGCAAGCCCTTGCGACCCTGCAAAACCTGTACACAACCCTTGGAGCCTTAGACGACCCTGGCAGGACTCTCCCCTTGAACACTAAACCTAGACCTAAGAGTAACCTATGAATAAAAAGGGTGCCCTTTTTGGCTTAAAGGGGGTTTATAAGGGAATCAAAACCCTAAAAAGGGAATAAGGGCCTACTCTGGGTCCTAGAAACTCGAGCCCCTTTAAACTTTAAACCCTGCGAACCCTCAGCCCGAACTGTGGAGCCTGGAGCCCTAAACCAAAGGGGGAAAGGAAGTACCCTTAATGGGGACCCCTACACTACAATGGGCTATATAATGGGTATATAATGGCTATATTCTGGGTATATAATGGGTATATAATGGCTATATTATGGGTATATACCTAGGAGTCCCTCCTGTTACCCTTTGACTAAACCCTTCTGCCCTAGAGCCCGAAACTATCTGTCTTGGGCTTGTCGGATCCCCAAAAAGTGGATGAAGTCTTTGAGGTTCTGGTGTCACTCGACTCTGATAACAGTGTAACAGTTGAAGATAACAAAAACCTATGGAAACCCCAAAAGTGAAGGTGACGCGGTGCCAGCTTAGTCACAAACTGATTTAGAGGGGGCCCTGCCCGTTTTCACGTCTCGCACCTGGGGTGTGGCCGTTTTGCCCCCGAGGGCAAGCCGTTCCCGATCGTTCATTACCTGGAAACCCGAATTGTATAGAGCTTCTTCTAGGATGCCCAGTAACCTAGGAATGAACAGGGCTCCCTTTTGGTATTGGGTAACTTTATAAGGAACCTAGGACTACAAAAAGGGAATAGGGGTACCACTGGGCATCCTATGGGGTTAAAGTCCCTAATCCCCAAACCCTTCATAGAACCGTTATAGATCCCTTTAAGGAACCTAGGACGACAAAAAGGGAATAAGGGTACTACAGGGCATCCTAGTCTCAGGGTTTTATAGCGTTAGCTCTCCGACAAGAGTTTACCGGGACCCCAAAAGCATGCAGAAAAAATGGCCTTCTATAGGGTTGGGTCCATTATTTTACGTACTTTTGGGGGTCTAGGTAGAGGATCGGGTGCTCGAGTTTGGACTTACGTTTAGAAATTGGGCCAAGGTTTGCAATATTTCGGGTCTAACGTCAGGGCCTACGTTGGGCTTGGGGGCTCAGCAGCTAGATCGACACCAACTTCTCCAACACAACCCTAAACCGTAAACCCCAGCAATCAACTCATGCTGCCGTAGATCCCAAGTAGTGAAAGAACACGAAGCCATCGAATCCCTATAGACCCGGAGACGGCAGTAGTAGTAGTAGTAGTAGTAGTAGTAGTAGTAGTAGTAGTAGTAGTAGTAGTAGGAGTAGTAGTAGTAGTAGTAGTAGTAGTAGCAGTAGCAGTAGCAGTGGCAGTCGCAGTCGCAGTAGCAGTAGGAGTAGTAGTAGTGGTGGTGGTGGTGGTGGTGGTGGTAGTAGTAGTGGTAGTGATAGTGGTGGTCGGTAGTGGGTAGAGGGAAGTGGGTAGTGCGTAGTGGGTAGTAGAAGTAGTAGTAGTAGTAGTAGTAGTAGTAGTAGTAGTAGTAGTAGTAGTAGTAGTAGTAGTAGTAGTAGTAGTAGTAATTAGTAGTAGCAGCAGCAGCAGCAGTAGTGTCAGGTGGTGGTGGTGGTGGTGGAGGAGGACGATAGGAACGATAGTAGCAGTAGCAACACCAGTAATAAGTTGTACTGGCAGTAGGCACAGCAACCGCAGCAACGGCAGCAGTGGTACTCGTCGGAAACTCGTAAACGTCACTGATAGTTTAACGTGCACAGTGCCTTGTCCCGGAAGGTGGTGGAGTTGAACACACCAGTTCTCCGAACGACCTGACGCATTGCGTGATGTGTAGGAAAACAGCGCTCAAGGGCTCCGAACTGAGAATCGCATGAAACTAACACACCGGCCCCAAGCACCAGAAAGTCTATCCCAAAGGATCCTTTGTACTGTTATGGGGGGATACTTCCCTAAGTCATAACAGCAATTCCTAATATCGGAACCCTACATTCTACTATATCGGTACATAGGACCCTTTGGGTATTCATTCTTGGTGATTAAATGCCACATGCTCACTTAGATGAAGCATGCCATGGATGTGAATAACGTAAACAAAGGCCATATGGTCCGCGCTGTAAACCCTAAACAATATAGCCCGGACTCCTTTCTCGGAAAACAGCTGAGTCGGCGAGTCTCACCAGAAATACCTACGCCCGAATGCACAGAATCCAAATCCGTCACCCAAAACGGTGTAGGGTTTAGGGTTTTTATTTTCAAGTCTTAAACCTAAACCCCAAACCTGCTGCTATTGGCACACGATCCCCTACCCCATCTCAAGAAGTTGAAATGGTCTGTATGGGCGGTTGTCGAAATTATGGTCCCTTTTTGGGTCCTTCTCATAATACGGCACCAAGTTTTTAGGATACCCCCAAAACGGCAATAATTTTGACAACTACCCATATACCCCCAAGACGTTTAGCCCCGGAACCGATCGAGCTGAAATCTGCTTGAACATCCAGAATACTAGAACCTATACACTTAGACTACTTCTTTTTGCGGGTGGTGGTGGTGGTGGTGGTGGTGGTGGTGGTGGTGGTGGTGGTGGTGGTGGTGGTGGTGGTGGTGGTGGTGGTGGTGGTGGTGGTGGTGGTGGTGGTGGCGGTGGTGGGCTCTATGTCATGGTATTGTGGAACCCTCTATTGCGAATTACTGGACCCTGAACCCTAAACCTAAACCCCTAAACCCTCGCCAAGAGGTTCCACACACATACTACTATAATGGAATTAGGCTCCCAAAACCATAACAGGAATGGTCTTTTGGGCCCTACTTCCTTAGTAGTAGTATATATGGGCACTCTGCATCGTTCATCACTGGGTGGCTTTTTGGGTACCTTAAATATTAGGTGCCGTATTATAATAAGGACCCAAAAAGGGACCCTAATTTCGACAACCACCCCACTGAACGAAGGCTGGCGTTGAGGTATAGCTGCTTTTAACCCCAATTAAGGTACTTATATCCTTACAAACTAAGTCCCATGACCCTCCAAGTAGGCCAAAGTAGGCACTTTAACTGCGAGCACATCGGGAAAGACTCTTAGACCTGGGCCTGAAGAAAGCTCCTCGACCCCCGAGGTCTATGGGAGTTTCCGAAAAGAGGGGACTCTAATGTACTAATTACCCTACCTACATAATAGGATCCCTATATAGGGACCACCCAAATAAGGTACCCCTATGCAGGAGCCTGATTAAGAAACCCAAAACTAATAGGACTTTAGGGGGTCTAGGAGTTTAGGGTTTAGGGGTGTGGGAGGTTGCTTAAAGGATCATGGGACTTAGTAAGTAAGGTTATAAGTACCTTAATTGGGGTTACAAGTAGTTAGAAGTATAGTTACTTTGATAATAACCCTAGTTACTAAGTCCCATGATCCTTTAAGTAGACCCTGAACCCTAAACCCTATAGATCCCTTTAAGGAACCCCTATAGACCGCTTTAAAGGGACCCTTAAAGGAACCCTAGTTACTAGGATCCTTTAAGTAGGGGTTTAGGAGTTTAGGGTTTACATCCCCCCAAGTGCCTTCGCCGTTCGCGTGGATCGCTTCATGCTGCGATTCGGGCGGAAGTCGTTGGGCGCTGACATCGAGGGCTCGCAGTCCTTAGGGTTTAGGGCTTAGGGTTTAGGGTTTAGGGGTTTAGGGGTTTAGGGTTTAGGGGTTTAGGGTTTAGGGTTTAGGGTTTAGGGCTTAGGGGTTTAGGGTGTATGGGGTTTATAGGGTATAGGGTTTAAGGCTTATAGGGTTTAGGGTTTAGGGCTTAGGGCTCGCAGTCCTCAGCCACTACTTGGAGGGGCAGGGGACCTAGTAAGTAGGTTAGAAGCAGAGTTATAAGTACCTTAAATGGAGATACCCCAATTATAACCCTACTTACAAACGACTTGCTAAGTCCCCTGGGCCTCCAGGTAACAGTCACTAACACCCGTGAAGGTGTGAGCAGCCTAAGATGCTATAGGGGCCGAAAAGATGCTGTAGGGGCCTCAGTAATTACCAATCCTATTTTGGGGGCTCCTTAATATAATTAGAGTCTATATAATGGGCCCCAAAACCCAAATCTAATTACTATATAATAGCCCTATATGGGTGGTTGTCAAAATCATGGCCTCTTTTGGGGTACCCTAAATAATAGGCGCCGCACTATATTAGGGGCCCAAAAAAGGACCATAATTTTGGCAACCACCCAAGTACTATATAAGGCCCTTATACTGTTATGGGGAATACCTCTAATAATTCCTAATATGGAAACCCTACATTCTACTATATAGGACCCTTTGGGATAGTACCCGGGGACCCTAATGTCGTACCCTAAATAATAGGATCCTTTTTATAAGGACCCCAAAATAAGGTACCCCTAATTTTCGGAAACTCCCAAATAGTACCCGACAATCCCCCCGAGAATCCACAGTCACTGTTTCTTTGCGTGGGTTTCGGGCTCAGGGCCGCGAGTTTCAGTGAAGAAACAGCTGGCTGCGACAAAACGGTTTAGGGGTTTAGGGTGTAGGGTTTAAGGGTTTAAGGGTTTAGGGGTTTAGGGTTTAGGGTTTCAGGGTTTAGGGGTTTAGGGGTTTAGGGGTTTAGGGGTTTAGGCTCTCAGAAACTCCAAGGCGGCTACTACAACAGTTGGGGGGGTCTGGGTGCTGGGCTGAAGGGTTAGGATGGGTTTAGGATATGGGGGGCAAGGGCCTTCAAGCTAAACCCGAACTTCACAAGCTCGGAGTCTCAAGCAATAGAAAAACGGCCAGGCTTTAGGGTTTAGAGCTTAACGTCAGCAAGGGGCAGGACGCTGCTGATTCCGAGAGCACCGAGGGCACAGGCCAAACCATCGTTATGAAGCCCTGTGAAAAAACAAATACCAAGCCCCTGAAGGTTTAGGACTTAGCAGTTCTGGTTTTAGGTGAGGGTTCGCCCTATGCCAGGGAAAAACAAAACTATGCCGCAAGAACCGAAAGCGTGAACCCGAACTAGCCCGAGTCCAAAAACCGACAACTAACAAACACGTAATTTAGGGGCCTTAATAATTGGAATGGCTTTGGGGCCCATGATACTATAATTATAATAGGGAACCCCCAAAATATTTTTCGTACTTATTCCGGTCCCTATACTAGTAAGTTGACTTCCGAGACTTCTACTTGGAGGCCCAGGAGGGGACTTAGTAAGTCGGTTATAAGTAGGGTTTTAATTGGGGTAGCTCCATTTAGGGGACTTATATCTCTACTTATAACCTACTTACTAAGTCCCCTGGGCCTCTAAGTAGGGGCCTTACTAAGTAGAATAAAGTTCCCTTAAAGGGGTCCTTAAAGGGGTCTATAAGGGATCTATCCCCTGGGCCTCTAAGTAGACCCTAAACCCCATAGATCCCTGTAAGGAACCCTATAGATTCCTTTAAGGAGCCCTTTAAAAGAGTCCCCTGGGCCTCTAAGTAGACCCTAAACCCTAAACCCCATAGATCCCTTTATTTAAGGAACCGTTTAAGGAACCCTTACAAGTCCCTACTAAGTCCCCTGCGCCTCTAAGTAGGCCTGTCAAGAGTCCACCTCGGCATCGATGATGTCCATCAAGGCCTTGGGATGGTCGTTCATCGCCTGGAATTCTGAATCTTGGCGTGAAATGAATTCCTGTAAGGGACCTATACGGGTACTACAGGGTTCCTTTAAGGGTACAATAAGGGTACTCCAGGGTTTAGGGGATTCTGCATCTTGGCGTCATACGGTTTAAGGTTTTTTTGCTATGGGTCCTTTTCCGTCTGCACTTGCGTCCGAAATTCCAAGTTTGGCGGTTTAGGGTTTAGCATTTTTGGGACTTTGAGACTTGAGTCACAGATATCTCAGCTCTACAGTAGAGGCCTCAAAAGTTGGAAACCCCATAGCCTCAATCCTGAAGAGTAATGTATAGGGAATCCCAACTTGTTGGTTTCCAACTTTATGGAGCTTACTGTAATTAAATTTCCAAGTCTGGCAGTCTGCACCAACCCCCTAGGTGTCCCATTGCTCGTATACACTCCCCAATACACAAGCATACAACCGTACTGCTCCCAACTCAGCGCTCTTCTTTACTATTAGGCTTGGATCGGCTTGAGTCCGATGCCGCAAATCCCGAACCGCCCCAAACTTGCTCTTTGGTGGGGAACTTGCTTCAAGCTACCATAACATCTACAGCAAGTAGTGGTAACTTAGAATAAACTCCTTAACGAGAGGCCTGAACACCCTGAAGTGGTGAATCCACATCCCACCTCCGTCAAGATCGCAAACCATTTCACAAGAACCACCCGAGATCTTGCAGAAGGGTATAGGTATAGAGTTTGGGACTTAGCAAGTAGGGTTATAGTTGGCGTTACCAATGACCGAAGCAGAACTATCCTGACTTGCAGCCCTTCTAGGAGGGTCAGGGGACTTAGTAAGTAGTGACTTTTAGAGAGTTGTATAGCAGTACATAGAGGCCCAGGGGACTTAGTAAGTCGGTTATAAGCGGGGTTACAATTGGGGTAACTCCATTTAGAGTACTTATAACTCTACTTATAACCTACTTACTAAGTCCACTGGCCCTCTAAGTAGTATCCGAATGGGGTTAGGGTACTGACTAAGTCCCCTGAGCCTTTCTCTGGGAGCTGAGCTCGGATGCTGGGGGCCTTAATTGGGAATACCTTGAACTAACCAAAACCTACCTGCATCGGATAGCAATAGAAGCACACTGCCAACGAAGCATGATTTCGGGTTCAGGGCTGAAGGAAAAATACCGGTTATATACGGGGTTTATGCGTGAAGCCCCAGCACCTGGGCCAATGCGTTGTGGTTCGTGTTCATTCCTCGGTTCTCCTTCCGCAGCATGTGTCTAGAATGTAGAGTATACCTCACCCCAAACCTGCCTTGTTGCAGGGTTCTAGTCTAAACCGTGAATCAAACAGAATTTCTAGGGATCCTCCAAAACAGTAGGGTCCGGTTGGTGAAGGCGGGGTTTGCGGTGTGGTTGAGACATTTCGGGATGGTCTACACGGGTAGTTGTTGAAATTATGGTCCCTTGTTGGGTCCCTATTATATTACGGCACCTAATTATGGTCCCTTTTGGGGTCCCTATTATAGTACGCCACCTAGTATTTAGGGAACCCAAAAAGGGCCTATTATAATACGGCACCCTAATATTTAGGGTACCCAAAAAAGGGGCCATAATTAGGACAACCACACAGGTCTGCTTTACGGAAGGAAGTTTTGCGAGCTTGACGTTTAAAGCTTCGCGGTTTAGTTTAGGGATTCTGCAGGCAAGCTCTAATCAGGGGGTTCTGAATTCTGAATGCATTAAAAAGGGACTGCTCTGATACCTGAGTTTGAGGATGCCTTATACCATACGGCTTGGATGACCAGACTAAGTTCAGGGCGCTTTGTACACCAAATGCCTCGGGACACCCGAGAAAGGCTGAAGGATATACCGAAACCCTATTCCAAAAGGAAGACCTATCTACAAGCGTGTAAACCTTTCTTGCCTTCTGAGCAGCACTTTGACGCCCTTACAGACCCTTCCTGCTCAAACGTGGAAACAACGCTTGTTCGAAGCTAAAAAGCACTGAACACGCAAACCTCATCAACCGTTATGACAACCCTCCAAAGCTGTGTGCCCCTCACGGTCCAAATACTCAAATAGTGGGGTTTCAAGGTGCAAAAAGCCATTCAGTATGGATCTTGGGACCTAAAACCCTATTATTGGGGAACTTGGACCCTCTGGGCACTAATTCGGTCGGTCCTGAAAGCGGAACAGCCCTTGGTCGTAGGCGGAAGGGAGGATCAGACCTGAATCGAGCTGGATGCCCTTCCCTGCTGTTCTGAAAAAGAACATAATGCTGTTTAGGGGCTTATAAGTTTTATGGCTTTAGGAAAGGAACATAATACGTGGAACATTGTTCCGGGGCCATGTTTTGGTGTGGCTATGTTAAGGAGCCCTGAAAAATAGTATTCCTAGTTTTGAATGCTTCGCGTCGTCTGCCTCGGTGTTCGGAAAGCAACAAGTATCTCAAACAGGTGAGGTCTTGCGTGAATGAGCGCGATGGCTTCAATGTGCTTTTAACGTCAGTAACTGTTGTCATGCTGAGGCTCTGAGCAACAATCGCACCCGAAAGGTGGCACATTCCCTGCATTCTCCTCTGGACGTGACTGTAAAAAACGTATTACACTTCTCACTACAAGCTTTGCAGCGAGGTACGGGGGTGGGGTGAGTGCGAAAGCGAAAAGATGCCCAAATTGGGGGGGGGGGGGGGGGGGGGGGGGGGGAAATAGTCCCGACCCCCAAACCCCTTCGGAATTCAGGGAGGGTACCCTGTCTGACGTAGGACATGTGTGTTGGTTCAGGGACCGATGGGGTTAACAACACCAAGCCCACCAACACCAGCACCACCACCAAACACCAGCAACACCACCAAGCATTCGGGTTTCACAGGTTTGAAGCCTAGGTTTTAGCGCTTTTGGGGTAGTACACCCTGGGGGTTTACATGCTTCAAGCTGTAAAACTTTCGGGATTCAAAGGTTTAAAGCCTTTGGGGTAGCAAACCTTCGGGTTTTACAAGTTTGAAGCTTTCGTGGTAGTACAGGGTTTGGTCTACAGCTTGAAGTCGAACCTTCAATAACATAGAGGCCCTTTAGCATGAGGTCCGGTGATAGTTGTTCGTTACGAAGATTTAGTAGATCGTAGCACCGGGCGAAGAAAGGTACTTACTGCAACTGAACTGTTTCTAAACATGAATGTGTTTCCTTGAAGGCTGACCATCAGATTGGAAACAATGCAAAATGTAAGCTTGTTGGCTGGTTGTGATATGGTGGTTTCGGGTTTTGCACAAACCCAGGCCCAGTTGCAGTATAGGGCGTCTGGTTGTAGTAGCGGGCTTCCGGTTGTAGTAGGGACTAGTCGCGGGGGGCGGGGGGGGGGGGGGGCCAGTCGGCGAATTCTTCAGCCTTCTATATTGCTCGGGTTGGGGTCTCAGGGTTCAGCCTAATATGGGGGCCTGAATAATTAGAATAAGCTTTTGGGGTCCATTTTTGCCAAAGACCTAATAAGGAACCCTTCGGGTGGGGGAAGAAGGGCCTTACTAATTAGAATAGGGTTTGGGGGCCCATGATACTATAATTACAATAAGGAACCCTTCAAACAGTATAGGTAATTATTAAGGCATGCGTTTCCAGGCCTACGAGTATAGGGCTCACGGCTTGGGGCATATGCTCTGGGAATTAGCTATTTAGCACCTAGTTGAACTCCAAAGGGCCTGTAGCAGTAGCAACAATGATTTAAAAATTCCAGGTGTTCGGAGAAGACTTATAAGTTACTAGGGGACACCGAGTTCTGCCTCGCAAAAGCATACCTCATGCACAAATCCATTTACCATCCAGTCTTCCATACGATTTGAAAAATGCTCTGATGATATTGAGGATGAGTAATATCGGACCTCCAAAAATGACAATAGGGGCTTAATGCACACGCATTATAGCATAGAGTATTATGAAGAGAGTACCAGGAACTGCAGTCTAATTACCTAGACTTTTTCGACCACCACATGAAGTACGGTTGATGATATACACCCTGCATTACCCATACTAAGAACTGTAATTACAATAATTCCCATAGTCTAGGGTCATTAAGGTCATGCACGGTTTATATCATCAACCGTATCACTGCACTGCCTAATATACAACCCTAAACCCTAAAAACCATAAAACAAAAACCAAAAGCCCTAAAAACCCAAACCCTAAACACCCTAAACCCTAAAAAACCCTAAACCCTAAAAAGCCCTAAACGCCCTAAAAAAACAGAAAAAACCCTAAAAACCCTAAACCCTAAAAAGCCCTAAACCCTGAAGCCTAAACCGCTTCTTAAAACCCCTTGCAGCCGCCATCTCCTCCTTGCACAATCCGAAATCGCCAGAGCCTCCAAAACCCCTTAACTAAGGTTTAGGGTTTAGGGTTTAACTAGGGAATACCTGGACCCCAGAAGTATGTAGAATAATGGCCGTTTATAGGGTTTGGGCCGTTATTTTACCTACTTTTGGGGGTCTAGGTATACCTTAAGTCATATTATGGATGCCACTATACTTTACGGTATATTCCTTAATTAAGGGGTTTGAGGTGCTAGGTCCTGGAACCTGAAGCTCCCAACTCATGGTTCCTGAGTCCTACTACAGGGGCCTTAACAATTAGAATGGGGCTTGGGGGCCCATTATACCAGAATTGCAACAAGGAACCCCAAAATAGTCTAGGTACTATTCAGGCCCCTACATCAAACACTCGCAGGAGCCCTTGCCGAACGTTTCTGGGAATCTCTTCGAGGGAGCCCTCCATTGCAACGAGATGCCAAGATCTTGCATGGACACCAGCGCCGCTTTGTTTAGCGGATGCCGGGCTATGGCATCGTCGTTGTCCAAAGGATCCTCTTGTGGTCTTCATACGCTTTTTTTTTGAAGGATGTATGTAGGAATCCCTTAGGTACTGCCCCCATACAGTAAGAGTCTATCTAGGCCTACTGCTAAGATCCTAATGTATCTATACTATGAAAATTAGTATTCAACTATTACTGAGTGGGGGCCGTACCCAAGGAATCGCCTTGGCCATACCTGAAACTGCAAAAGAGTTCTTTGGATCTGAAACGTCGAACCATGGCGATTGGGTTGCGGGGTCTCGTGCTGTATGAAATCCTACGGCCCTAAACCCTAAACCCGGTTTAGGAGCTGTGGGAGCTGAAGCCGCAACTTGGGGCGCACACTGCTTGAAGTGCGCATTGTGCGTCGCTTCGGGGTCTACGAAGTTCATATCGTGCTTCTAGCGGCTGTTGCCTAAAGGGTAGAGGGACTGGGGTTTACCTGACAACGGCTCATCACAGCTTGTCATCGTGGGGTGTAAGTACCCTACTGCATACCTTGATACCTGCGCTTACCCACTTCTTATCTAGTAAGTAGGTTATAAGTAGAGTTGTACGTCCCCCACATAACAAAACCCCAATGATAACCCTACATATAACCGCCTTACTAAGTCCCCTGCCTCCAAGTGTCTTTGTTTCATCAAAGCCCAGAGGCCAAAAGGCTCACTGGCCCCAGAAAAAGGGCTTTACTAATTAGAATAGGGTTTGGGGGCCATGATACTACAATTACAATAAGGAAACGCAAAAATAGTATTGGAAATTATTTAGGCCCCAATATTAAACGAAACTGCGCCAACGGCTGTCCAACGTTCCGAAAAGCTTGGAATGGCAGTTACAACAGGCTGTTGTGTGAAGTTGGATGTGAGCATCTCGGTATCTTCGCTACACCCTGTACCCAAAGGCTCCATAGTAGCTATTTAGAACCCTATAAGGTAATCCCAAAAAGGAGCTACTATGGAGCCTTTGGGTATAAAGCATCGAACCTCCAAATCAAAAACTCCAACCCAGTCCCTATCCTAACAATCCAGGAACCTTGAAACTCTAAACCCTTGCAGCATAAATTCAACAACCGACACCGGCACCTTAAGTTTCAAACCCTCAACACCCACAAGCTGCAGCTACCCAACAAACCGGAAAATGCCTCTCCCCCAGTTGCAAGCATTGGACCTGCAAAAATAGGCAGCCCTAAAGCCCTCACTCCCCTAAACCCTCAACCGCCTGGGGATGTCCCCCAAGAAGCACACGGAAAGTAGAAACTGAAAGCTGCAACCATACACGGCAGGCCAGCAATACGTAGTTGGACAGGAGATCACCACAAACCCTAAACCTTACAACCTGAACCCTAAACCAAACCCAAAACCTTAAATCCTAAATCAAGACCTCGCTCAAACCTTAAAGATATCCGGCCCCTCGTCCCTAAACCCTCACAGCGTCACAACTCCCAGCCGTAGCCCTTTCTAAGAGCCTTATCCCAAGGGTCCATGTGCCCATATATTGGGTACTTAGGCTGTAGAGGGGTCCCTAAAAAGATACTTCAAGGGCTAAGTATCTACGATACGGGTACATGGAGCCATTGGCCTTAGTATATTGCTTCTCCCGTTTCGCAAAACTTACATGAAACCCAAACCCTACAGCTCCAAAACCCTAAATCCCTAAACCCTAAAGCCCTAAACACCAAAAACCTCTAGATCCCTAAACCCATAGAGCCCTAAACCATCCTAAACCCTACCTTAACCCTGAAGAACCTACCTTTTGAAGGACTTACAAAAAAGGAAATCGTAATAGGGAACCCTAAACAAGGTAGGTCCTTCAGGGTTAAGGTAAGCCCTAATGCCCCAGAGCTTATGTGAACGCCTTCGGACCTTCGAAAAAGGGAGCTCCCCAGAGGTCCTCCTCCTCAGCTCCCTCCTTGGGCAGATCGTCTTCGATGGCCGGCCCAGAACCTAAGGCTTTAGGGTTTACCTTAACCCTGAATAACCTACCTTTTTTTTAGGGCTCCTTATTATGATTTCCTTATATAAGTCCTTAAAATGGTAGGTTCTTCAGGGTTAAGGTAGGGTTTAGGATATTATAATAGAGTTGGTTTAGTTGCTCGGGGTTTAAGGTTTATGGGGGTCGAGGGTTAAGCATTTTTTCAGAACCGTAGTATCCAGAAACCAGGCAACCGAGTGAAGCATCTCCGTCGAAGGAGTATAGATACGTCTGTGATGACCACTGTGTAGACAGGGCACTCAGACAGAAGGGGACCGCAATGCAGACACTGGATAGTAATAATTGTGCCGGGTTACAGGGACCCTTGGTGAGTGGTTACAAGCTACAGTATAAGCACCCTCAAATACCCTAACCCCACTAAACTCCCTATGCCCCAAACCCTAAACTGAGTCTCTGATACCAAGAAGCAGGGCTCTGGCGAAGGAGCTCCCTCCAAGTTCCCATAACAAGGCAACCATATGGGTAGTTGTCAAAATTATGGCCCCTTCTGCGGTACCCTAAATAATAGGTGCCGTATCATAATCGGGACCATAATTTCGACAACCACCCATAATATTGATTTATGAAAAGTTGAAATAAACTCCTGAATAAGGGTCCAATGGTAGAGACTCATAACCTGCAGCCCTGCAAGTCCTTTAAGTCACGGTTCTTAGGTTGGAAGGTCCGGTGTTTGGGTTTCAGTGGCACAAAGTTTACATGGTATACGGTGGGGTTATTGGGCTTTGCCGGGGGTCTGATTAGGGTTTGAACGACGTTAAGCTGCAGGGTTGAGGTGTTTAGGGCACAGACACTCAGGAATTTAGCTTATAAGGTTACTACAATAAAACCAATGTATATAGACCCCTGTTATGGTAGCTTAAGCTAACTCACTTGCCTGCACGAAAGCGCCATGGCCTGCTGTGGCTTGGCTCCTCGAACTCAGGGAATCCCAAACCCCAAAGCCGAGACCCCAAACCCGCATATGCAACCCTTGATCCCGAAAGAACAGTGAATTTCAGAAACTCTTGGAAGCCAATGCCTTACTTCAACAATCTGCGACCACATCCTGTCGTTCCAGCAGCTGTGGAGCGTCTTGGCTGCAAAGTTGGCCCAAAGCATTTCCTCCATCTAAGAACCAAAATTTAGTATGGGGGCAGTCAGAACAGCATTGTATTAAGAAACTCTAAACAACAGTATTAGCAAATGTGCATAAAACCCTATGTTGCACCCAAAACCGACAACCGCCTTGGGGGTTCGGGGTCTTGGGAGATGCAATGTCTACGAGTTTCGTGGAAGGTCTTGAATAATAGCTTTCTCAAGCCCAAAGGCTCCATGTACCCATATAGTAGGTACTTAGGCCTTAAAGTACCTATATAGGGACCCCTTTAAGGCCTAAGCACCTACTATATGGGTACGTGGACCCTTAGGGTCAAGGTCGTGAGGGACTGCGTTGGCGGCGCTTTCGGCCCAGTTGGAGGATCAGAACTCTTTTCGAGCTGCTCGAATTCAAGTTGAAGGTGCAAGTTTAGGGATCTAAGGACTCATATTTGAAGCTTTTGGACCCAGAGACCATACTACTGTATATAAGGCTTTTGGGCTATTTTGATCCCCAGGTAATTGGGACTCAGGACATGCACTAAACCCTGAACCCTAAGCCCTAACACTCAAGCAGCGACCGCACTTGCAGTGGATTGTAGGTTTGGGACACAGAGACTCAAGTAAGCAAGTGATGTGCCTTGGATTGTCATAAGATCTTATGCAGTTTATGTAGACCCCTAATGAAGAGTCTCTGTGGACCTTCGTACTGCTGCTGATGATATAAATCCTGCATTACCTTAAGGGCCCTAAACTATGGGAAGTATGGTGCTTATCACTTGTTATGAGTCATGCAGGATTTATATCATCAACCGTAATGAAGAGTCTCTGTGGACATCAACCGTGGGATCTGGGATTCCTGGTATAACCTTTGTCGAGGGAGGGCGGCCCAGAGGTGCTCGAGAAACCGGATCTAGAACGGCTTAGGGTTTAGGGTTTAGGAAAACAGTAGACCTCGAATATGGAAACCTAAAGTGCTAAACGGAACTTATAGGGACCCTGTTAGGGAATGTACTTGTTGGACCCTTCCAGGGGCTTCGGGTTTGGCGTTTGGGGAATACCCTGAAATCCACCAAAGCCTTGGTGGTTCTAGAGTCTAGAGGTTTTAAAACCCTCCACCCCAATAACCGACCTTTGTAAGGTTCCTGATTTCGATGAGTCTTTATACAACAGGTGTGTAAAGATGTAGGTTTTATTGTGCCCAGGTACCCAGAGCCTCCAAAACCCCTTGATTAAGGAAAAAACCTTAAATCATATTCTGGATCCTACGAAACTTTAAAATATAATCCTTAATTGACGGATTTGGATAGGGCCCAGGTAAACCCTCAACTCCCATTACCAATACTATTCTGCGGGTTCCGTATTGTAGCGTGTTATCGTGTAATATATCCCAAAACTCCATTCTAACTAGTTAGCATATACCATGTCCATTTTCTAACCATGCCCCACACCCTAGCACCAAAACCATAACAACCTATACCTCAACCTTCAACCCACCCAACATCCATAGGTAGAACCCTAGGAATAGCTCACCCGAAGACCCAAAACCATAACAACCTATACCCAATACCCACAAGATGGAACCATTAGAAGACCCATACACCACCACATAGAAAAAAACCCAACCTCAAACCTATACACCAATACCCCGATAGAAAACCCGATAGTATCAACCCGAAATCCCTAACCTTAGAAAATGGAAATGGTCTTCTTAAATAATTTTACGATAATAGGAATAAGGTTTAGGAATAAGGTAATCACTGAGCGCGCGACGCACCCGCGTTTTCTGCATGACAGGACTGGGGCACATCATGGCACATCACGCTTCCCATGACAGTCTCCAAAGCAAACGAGCTGACCATCTGCCCGCACTAGCCAGACCTTGAGTTGTAGCCAAAACACACGAGCTGACCATCCACCCGAACTGCGCAAGTATGATATGCGCCCGTCGAGACTGCCAAAACCGGTCCCAAGTCTGCTGGCACGTCACACTGCCCATAATCGTCGTTTGGCAAAAGGACGATTTGCTCATCCGTCCGCACTACTGCACATCCAAAGCAGACGAGCTGACCATCTGTCCGCACTGCACAAGTATGAAAATTGCCTGCTGAGACTGCCACAACCGGTCCCAAACCTGCTGGCACCTCACACTGCCCAGCATCGTTCTCTCCAAAGCATACGAGCTGACCATCTGTCCGCACCGCGCAAGTATGATAAGGGCTCGCTGAGACTGCTAAAACTGGTCCCAAATCTGCTGGCACGTCAAGATGGTCGGCCCCAAAACAGACGAGCTGACTATCTGCCCGAATTGCACAAGTATGAGTTGCGCCCGCTGAGACTGCAAAAACTGGTCCCAAATCTGCTGACACGTCACACTGCCCACAATCGTCGTTTGGCAAAAGGACGATTTGCTCATCCGTCCGCACTACTGCACATCCAAAGCAGACGAGCTGACCATCTGTCCGCACTGCACAAGTATGCTCGCCCGCTGAGACTGCCAAAACTGGTCCCAAATCTGCTGGCACGTCACACTGCCCATAATACTCGTTCTGTCCAAAGCAGACGAGCTGACCATCTGTCCGCACTGCGCAAGTATGAGAAGCGCCCGCAGAGACTGCTACAACTGGTCCCAAATCTGCCGGCACGTCGGACTGCCCATAGTCATGATATTTGTTCTTTCCAAAGCAGACGAGCTGACCATCTGCCCGAATTGCACAAGTATGATGATCGCCCACTGAGACTGCCGAAACTGGTCCCAGATCTGGTGGCACGTCACAGGATGCGGAAATCTGCATTTTGCTGGACAAGCACCCGACATGTTGAAGCCGTGGCCGCACGAAACGTGACTGACCTAGCGTGGGAACAAACCACGAGCCAGGATGGTGTGTCCAGAAGAGTATGCCAAGTGCCAGGCCGGCTTTCATGGCCATTGAGAGATGGATGTAGGAAGCAATACTTCCTCCACGGTTGAAGCTGAAACACGGGAATCTTGACAAGTAGTTATTGCTATCCTATTTGTATCGTTCTAGTCGATACGGCCTGAATCCTAAACCTTTTTCCCAAAAAAGAAATCTTATTTAAGGAGACGGAGAGCGTAAGCTCTCACTCCAGCCGTACATAGGCTGAGACGATTTCCGTTTTCCAGGGTTAGGGATTTCGGGTGGATGTTATGGGTTTTTTCTATGGGGGTCTTCCTATGGGTCTTCTGGTGGTTCCATCGTGTGGGTCTTACTCTGGGAATTTTGGTGAGTTGGGGATTGAGGTATAGGTTGTTATGGTGTTGGGTCTTCAGGTGGGTTTTTCCTCTGGTTCTACCTATGGGTCTTGGGTAGGTTGAAGGTTGAGGCATAGGTTGTTATGGTTTTGGGTCTTCGGGTGGTATAGGGGGGTGGCCATGGTTACAAAATGGAAATGGTATCTGCTAACTTAATTATTAAGTAGGCACCTTTATGGGGCCCCAGGTAAGCCCCGAACTCCCATGAACCCCCAAGCCCTAGTAGAACCCTTATAGGATCCTTATCGCACAAACCCGGAAAGGAACCCTTTAAAGGAACCCTGATCCCCCTCATAGAACTGCTTAAGGGGAGCAAAGTCCGAACTCCCATGAACCCTCAAGCTCTGCAGACCTCGTTTTTGAGGAAGTCTGCTGCGTCCGCATTGCCGCGTTTGCTAGGCGCCTGCGAAACTTGTTTAGGGTTTAGGGTTGAGGGTCTAGGGATTTAGGCTTTTTTGTAAGGGTGCATTGGGATTTCCGGGTTTAGGATGTTAGGGGTTTAGGGTTTAGGGGCTTAGGGTTTACCTTAACCCTGAATAACCTACATTCATAGGGTTCCCCTATTATGATGTCCTTATAGAAGCCCTGAAAGAGGGCGGGTTCTTGATGTTAAGGTAGGGTTTAGGGTCTAGGGGTTTAGGTGTTTAGGGGTTTAGGGGCTTAGGGTGCAGGGGTTTAGGGTTTAGGGGTTCGCTTGGAGACGGCTTAGGTGTGGAGTTTCATGGGTCTCGGGGTTGATGTTTCTAAAATCTAGGTACTTTGCAAGAAAAGGGGCCTTCGGGTTGTGATACGGCTGATGGACAAAATCCTGCCTGACCCTAAGGACTCTAAACTATGGGAACTATGGTATATTCCTTATAATGGGTAATGCAGGATTTTGTCCATCAACAGTAGGGGGATTAGTTGAATAGGGTTGTCGTTGTGTGTATCATCGTTTCTTGCAGGGACTATTGGGGATACGATAACTCCCTGAAGGATCCTTGAAAGATTCTAGACGGGCTCTACAAAGGCTGGCTTTTATGAACCTATTTTCTATCCGAAAAAGTAACATATACCGGTAACCTTCCATCATGACGACACCACATGCACTTGTAGATGCTTTGCGACCACAGCTTAGAACGAGTCGGTCTGGTCGCCGAAAGCACGCCGCACCTGGCGCCAACACTTGTAACCAGCAAGCTCCAAGCTTCGAGCGGGTTGCAAGGTGGAGAATTGTGACTCCTGCCTTCGAAGACAATGTGTTCCCTGCGAGAACACGTACTGTGACCCATCAAGATATTGGCATGTTCAGGATGCTTCTCAAAGAAAGAATCGGCAAGATAGAGACATAATTGCATCTGGAGCGCGGGTCCAAAGCACAGGACCGTGCCTTCATCTTGGTTCTGACCCCCACACTTTATCTACGAGCCACAATCCGTGCAACCTTGCCAGCAGGGCCATCGGGCTGCACAAGGAAACGGTTTAGGGTTTAGGGTTTAGGGTTTAGGGTTTGTCTTCCACCAACACCTGAAACCTCGCAGAAGTCCCTGAAAACAATCTGCATGCAGCTAGCCTGCTGGGGAACAGGGGACTTTCCGATCCCATTTGCAAGGATCTCCGTCTTCGACAGCCCTGGTTTCGTCTTGGTCTCCAAAGACAAGAGAACCTCATACACCACAACGCTATGGTGCGTCCCTGGACCAAGACCGGATGTCCTCTTCTTGTGCCCAAAGGCTCCATGTACCCATATAGTACAGTAGATACTTAACCCTTCAAGTACCTATACAGGGACCTCTTTAAGGCCTAAGTGCCTACTATACGGGCACCTGGAGTCTTAGGGGTGTGCATGCCACGATTGTGCCGGAAGTGTCATCTTACCCACGGCAGAGTTTCGCTCAGCCAGGATGTGGGCGACCCGACTTAGGGGTACTCTGTTATTTGTGTACAAAAAATAACACAAAATGGCCTCTGTTGGCTTATTGCACTGTCTCAAAACACATCTCAAAGTTCGACACATTAATATGTAACAAAACCACTACCAGCTGCTTGGGCCCAGTGTAAGAACTCCCTTGCCCGGAGGTCGCAAAGCAGGCTCCGTAAACCTTACCCTTACCTTGGGTTAGTAGGGAAAGGCGGAATGGGGCACAATCATAACTACTATTGCTACCATTCTTCCATTCCCTACTAACCAAAGGTAAGTATCCGGACCCTATTTACTAAACCCTCCGTGCGCCAAGATTCACCTACCCGAGCCGCATCCCTCGGGGCTTAAGTACCTCAAAATCAATAATGTAGGAACCTGATGAAGAAACCTTGGGGCGTTGTTAGGTTTCCTTATATGAACCCCACTATTTTGGGGTTATAGGCCCAGAGTTTCTTAATCAGGTTCCTACATTAGACATTACGACTATCCTTACCTGACTAGCGTGTACTTCGGACCCCTAAATAAATCATAGAGCCCTGAAAGGAGCCCCAAAAAGGGACCCCTAGGGTAATCGCCCACACCTCGAAGCCCAAACCCTAAACCCTAGACCCTACGCCCACACCCTAAACCCTAGACCCTAAACACCAAACCCTAGACTCTCGTACGGTAGTCCCTGTATAGGTGCTTGCGGCCGAAAGTATATACTAGTTGGGTACATGGACCCTTCGGGCTACCTACAGTGAAGTTCGACTCTGGCAAGAGGGTGTTCAGAGCTTAGAGGTTAACTGTGTGCTAGGGATATAGGGCTTTTGGGGCTTACGTTTACGATTTGGAATTTAGTGCTGGTGGTCCCTCTATCTCGCTCTCGAAACAAGAGCATAACGAGTTTCCGATTTACAAGAACTTCTGTGACCCATATTCCCTTGAATCTTAACCCCTGAAACCCTACACCCTAAAACCTATCCTTAATTGTAAACTCCTAACCCCTAAACCCAGCGGCACCCTTCAAGGAAGTCTTGCTAAGGAACCCTTAACATAACAAAAGGGTTAGCCTAAACCTAAGGGGCCCTCCTCCTTAAAACCAATGCCCTGAACCCTCTAAAGGAACCCTTGACAAATGGAATCCTGAACCCTAAATCCTGAACCCTTGAAAGAAACCCTTACCAACAAGGGACTAAAGGAACCCTTGACAAACGCAACCCTGAACCCTACAGTAAATCCTGAACCCTTGAAAGAAAGCCTTACCAAAAAGAACCCTAAACCCTAAACCCTAAATACACGAACCCTTGGCAAACGGAACCCTGAACCCTTAGAGTTCCTTCTCCTTGGGCACGAGAGGAGGCAGCGTGACGCCCAGGGTGCTTTCCAGAGCCTTCACATGTGAACGCGTTTAGGGTTTAGGGTTTAGGGCTTTAGGGTTTAGGATCTTTAGGGTTTAGGGTATAGGGTTTAGGGTTTAGGGTTTAGGGCTTTAGGGTTTAGGATCTTTAGGGTTTAGGGTTTAGGGTTTAGGATCTTTAGGGTTTAGGATCTTTAGGGTTTAGGGTTTAGGATCTTTAGGGTTTAGGATCTTTAGGGTTTAGGGTTTAGGGTTTTCAGGGATGTTAGTTTTAGGGCTGAAGCTACTAGCATTAACATCATTAGGTGTGCTTGTTTCCATTTTTAGTTGTGGGGCTTAGGGTTTTTGCATTAGCATTAGTATGCTTATTTGCATGTTCTTTCATGTTCGCTTTAGGGTTTAGGGTACTAGCATTGGCTTGATGAATTTAGCTTTCATGTTAGCTTTAGGACACAGGGCTTAGAGGATTAGCATGAGCATCAATATGCCGTCGTGTCATGCTAGGTTGAGGGTTTAGATGGGCTTACGGTTTAGGGCATGAGCGCTCAGTATTACTGCTAGTCTTAACAAAAGTCCAAGCAGTAATGATGGTTTTCGTATGTCATAGCATAGCAAAGTCCATGAAGGTAGAGCACAGTATAGTACGGTATCCAGTATTGCATAGCAAGGCCAGCATGGCATTAGCATTAGGCATTAGCATCGCATAGTGTAGCATAGCATAGTGTAGCATAGCATAGTATAGCATGTCTTGTAAAGCAACGCTCGTTTTCTTGTCAAATCTAATTCTTACGGCTGTTCTTCAATGCTTGCCGTCTGTTGTTTACCGCTGTTCTTAGCTCATTGGCCCAAAACCCAAGAAAACAGAAGTTAAAACTTTCAGAATCGACTACCTTGTAAGAACCCCGAAAGCTGAAAAGTTGAGTTTGCAGCCAATAAGTTAGCAAGCGGTAGTGGTGATCCTAAGCCCTAAGAAGGCTCGGTTCCGGCTCTGACGGCTTGGGGGTGCGTTAAACGGTCTCGGGCTCGGCTTCGTGGTTGAGGGCTCTTGTTCTGGGTTCTTGTTAAGGGATTTAAGGTTTGAGGTTGAAGGTTTAGGGCTTATGATCTGAAGTACATAATTCATTTCTATGATGGCCTTAACTATCATGGGAAATTCAAACCACAAGCTCCTTAAGAGGAGCCGAGTCTTCGGGATTAGGGCTTTCTGGCTCAAGCATCCCATGTTGGTCTATGGGAACCTTGAAGGGCTCTGAGGGTTAGCACCTCTTTTCCTAGGGGTCTAACGGTTGATGATACAAATCCTGCATGACCTTAAGGACTCTAAACTATGGGAATTTTGGTATCTTCCTTATTATGGGTCATGCAGGATTTATATCATCAACCGTAAGTACCCAAACAGTATATACATTGGCACCAATGTACCTATATAGGGACTACTACTTAAGGCCAATGTGTATACTATTTAGGTACATGGACCCTTAGGGTTTTTGGGGTTGGGAATCTGCTTGCAGCGCTAATTGCTCCGAAGCCGCAGGTGCTTCGGATTTCATGACAACGGTTTATCGCTTGAGGGCTTCCCTTCCACCATGGAGGGCTTAGCGCTGTTTGAGGTTCTGAGCTTTAGGACCGTGGGTATGCTCTAGGTCAAGTCATTCTGCTGAGGTTCCTTCTAGCGGAAACGGACGACAGTGCCCAAACATGCCACCACAGTATTCTAGTCTAACCAAGGTGTCTTAAACATTGGAAGATGTTTGTAACAAGGAACGCGAGGAAGTAGATTACTCTTTGTTCAGGCTTCTTTACTAATCCCTCGATAACCCAATCCGATCTGTCGATCTCCAAAGCGGTGATCCTCTCAAAGAAAGCCCGCAGAAAAATGTAGATCCCCGGAAAATACACCTCGGGTAAGGACGTCAACATGAGGTCAAAAATGATTGGCATGATACTTGTGATGAGCCCAGAAATCCCGACCCAAGGAGACAAAGTGCACAAGTATAATTAGGCTCATTCGAAGGTATAATCAGCCTCACTAGGAGGCGAACTCCTGTGCACTCTGCCCCTGAAGCCTAAACCTTTTAAATGCTCATTGAACCCCTTACAGTAACCCTTCAAAGAACGCTTCAAGGATCCCTTTTCAAAGCCCTTAAAGAAACCTCAAAGGATCCCTTTAAAACCCTTCAAGAGGATCCAATTGAAGAGCCTAAAAAGACCCCCAAAGGCCCTGCGTCACTCGGTGGCCATGGGACCTTCTCCTGGGTGTTGCCGGGACTTTCGGGTGCCTGCGCTGTGGCTTTGGTGTAGAGTAAGGGTTACTAAAGGGGGCTCTATAAGGGTTCTTTTTAAAGGGATCTACAAGGGTTCTTTACTTACTAAGCCCCTTGGCTTGAGGAATCCTGTTTTGTCTCCGGGTTATTCGGTGCTTTCGGTGGTGCTATGAGGAGGTGGACAGGCTTCACGCTTGAGGTCTGGTGTTTGGGATTCTGGATTCAGCTGGGGGTTTCGGGTTCAGGGCTTAGGGTTCCGATAAGTGGAGTTATGCGCAAGGGCACCGTAGATGTGGACTCGACAGCCGTACGAATCACCGTACATCACCCTCCTAATTCAAGAAAGCTGGACCTTCAGGGGACCCGAAAGCAATCATACAATTACATACAGCTGAGATAATGACAAAATCCTGCAGTACTCACTATGAGGAATATACCATAGTCCCCATAGTTTAGAGTCCTTAGGGTCATGCAGGATTTTGTCCATCAGCAGTATCTGCGATTGAAACGACCAAAAAACCCTAAACCCTAAACCCTCCCCAAGCCCTTCACAAGCACTTACAGTCCCTAAACCACACCCGGGCAGGTCCCTGTTAAAGGAAGCCTAAGAAGGCTTACCTTAACCCCACGTAACCCACCTTTTTAAGGAATTATATAAAGAAGTCATATTAAGGAACCCTAAAAAGGCAGGTTCCTCAGGGTCCAGGTAACACCACAGAAGAAGCTGAAACCTCAAAGCTTTAAGTCTTTAAGCTTGTTAGACCAAGTATCAGCCAGCTCAACAAACCCTAAACCCTAAACCGTGCAACAAATCCAAAACAGGCCCGAAGCCCTTAAAGCTGCAAACCCCAAATCCTAACCCAGCCCTCGCCCTCACCTACAACAAAAGAAACTCAGTTTGCTGAAGTTCGGGGGTCCCAACAAGGGGTAAACTTTCAGTTCTATGGGGTAGTGCCAAAAATTGTCAGGGGTAGCCACTCAGCTACTAAGGAAACATCCTTAAAAAATCTTGGGATCTTGCTAAACACCGTTTGATAATTTAAGCTACCATCATAAGGATCTATAGTGAATAATATAGTTTCTTTGAGCACATCAAAGGGTAAAAGGAGGGACCCCTAATCAGGACCCCTAAGTTTATACCCATAATATAGCCATTATATACCCATTGAATAGCCCATCATTTCCCCTTTGAACAAAAAATCTTGGGATCTTGCTAAACACAGGTCTATAATTTAAGCTACCATCATTAAGGATCTATAGCAAACTAACATTTTGCCTTTAAACAAAAAATATAGTGAATAAAATCGTTTCTTTAAACAAAAAATCCTTAGCACCAACCCAGATTCCCCCCCGGGGCTGCGTCGCCTGGAGACTTCGGGCCTTTGGTCCAGTGCATCCTGGCTGTTCCTGCAAGTCCTTTGAGGTTCAGGGGTTCAGCAGTTCAGGGGTTCAGGGGTTCAGGGGTTTAGGGGTTCAGGGTTTAGGGGTAGAGGGATTTAGGGGTTTAGGGCTTTTGGGTTTACGGTTTCGACGTTTAGGGAGTTTAGCTTTTGGGTTTCTCAAAGGGTCCAGGCAGTGGTATGGTATACAGTTTTAGAGGTGCCCGAATACCTATATTATATACTAAGTAGCTACTATATTGGTTGGGTTTGTGGGTTCAGGGGTTTAAAGGGCTTAGGGGTTTAGGGGTATAGGGGTTCAGGGTTCACGTAGGGGTTCATGGTTTTGCAGGGTTTAGGGTTCAGGGCGCTGCTCAGGGTTACTGTGCGGACCTCTTTCGGGTGTAGGGGATTCGGGCTTAGGCAGGTGTGAGGTTTAGGTTAAGGGATGTTGAGGGTTGAGGGTTTAAGGTGGAATTTGGGTCGTGCATTGCCGGTTGCACTTCTATTGAACTGTTGATAGCTTATTCTGTTTTGATGGAATACCTTTGTTGGGCTTAGGATGCGTGCGACACATGCCCGGTTCCAGATTGTCGAGTTGTTCGTTGAGGGTTGAAGTTTAGAGTCTAGAGTTGTCCTTCGCAGGGCTTAGGGCTCGTTTGTTGTTGCGGTGTCGTTTTGTTCAAGGGGTCGGGGAGTTGTTTACTGGTCCAAGTACCAAATACCAGGGTTTACTTGGTTTACTGCAGGCTGGCAGAAGCCGTTCAAAGGATCGTGCTGGGGATTTACAGCCCCCCTGCAGAAGCCCGAAGAACTATATGGGAGTTTCCGAAAATTAGGGATACCTTATCTTATTGGGGTCCCTATTTTCGGAAACTCCCATATGCGACTGATCGTACTGATGAGGGTTACTTTTGTTGTATGAGTCAGCGTGTGTGTTAACATGCTTGAAGGAGGGCCATCTTGCTATGGAAGCTTCCGTTGAGGTGCTTTTAGAGATTGGGGTTGAGGAGCTTACAGTGGTTAAGTTGTTTCTGAGCGCTGCATGAGGGATAGATATCATATGGCGGCCTAAGGGGGTACAGCATCAAACAAGGAGGCTTGCAACTGACAGGCTTAATGGCTTAATGGCTGCCTTGAAGGAACCCCCATGGTGCAAACAAAAACAAGGGCAAAGCCTTGGAGCAATCTGAGTTGGGCGTGAGTTTGGGATCTGGGAGACTCCCACCCAACCTGGAAGACTGGGTTCTTGTTGAGGAAATTAATTTAAGTTACCATAACAGGGACCTATATTCAACAATATGGTTTCCTTAATATGGTAACTTAACAAGAGGGTCCATATACACTACTACTATGGAATTAGGTCCCGAAGGCCATAATGAGGATGGTCTTTTAGGCCCGTACCGTATTTTGGGGTCCTGAAATAAGGATCCTACTATTTCGGGTACGATTTTGCGAAATTCCCCATGTTTTTTCTGATTGCACTACCGAAATCGAAAGACCACACGCTTTAAGCCCTGAACTAACAAAGTCTTCGGCCCCAATGAATTTCCTAAAAACTCCTAGCTCCTGGACCCCTAAGCGCAGGGCAATGCATCAGATCGGCATTCAGCCTTAAGCAAGTAGGTGATGCCCGCAAATAAAATGTTGGGGGGTTGATGCGGGGTTACGGGTGGGATTACCAGTGCCCTACCTGTGGGTTTGAGCACATACAAGCTAGTACTCTTGCTTCACTAATAATCCTACTGAGCTCGCGCTTTTGGGCCTTTGCCAGGCATGTCTGTACCTGCCAGCAAGCCCATGATCTCATCGTGGCCGTTTGCAGAGGCCCGCATAAGGGCTGTCTTCCCCATCCGATCTGAAAGGTCTGTGCAAACGCCGATGTCCAGCAGTAACCGCACGACATGCGCATGGCCTTTGGCAGAGGCACGCATGAGAGCTGTCTTGCCACTTCGATCCATCGCATCCGCAGCAGCACGGGCCTCCAAGAGCAAGCGAACAACATCAACCTCGCCTGTTTCGGATGCAAAGCTGAGAGCCGTCTTGCCATATCCGTCTGTATAGTCCGGAGCAGCACCGGCCACCAGCAGCGACTGAAGGACAGAAGTGTGGCCTTTGATGGCGGCCCGCAGGAGGGCTGTCTTGCCACTCCGGTCAATCACGTCCGTAGCAGCGGAAGCCTCTGCGAGCAAGCGGACGACATCAAGGTGGCCATTGTCAGATGCATATATTAGAGCTGTCTTGCCATAGCCATCTGTAGCGTCTTTAGCGGCGCCCACTAGCAGCAGCAACTGCACCATCTGAACATGGCCGATCTCAGCAGCCTCGATAAGAGCTGACCTGCCATTTTGACCGCACAAGTCTGCGGATGCACCCTTCTCCAACAGTATGCGAGCCACCTCAAGGTGACCACAAGAAGATGCCCACGCAAGAGCAGTTCTGTCGGTCTGATCCATGGAGTCCACGGCCGCCCTGTGCTCAAGAAGCATCTGCGCGATCTCAAAGTGGCCGCCAGCGGAAGCATAGCTGAGGGCCATCCGTCCGCCCCTGTCCGTCAACTCCCCAGCCCAGTCAACTTCAAGCAGCAAGCGCACTGTCTCAACATGGCCGTTCTCGGATGCATAGCTCAGAGCTCTTCTGCCCTTCCGGTCTGGTAGCACCGCATTTGCAGTGGCCTTCAACAGCAAGCGCACGACCTCCGCACAGCCGTTCGAGCTTGCCGAATGAAGCGGTGTCTGGTCAAATCCATCAACCAATCTTGGGTCCGCAAAAGCTTCCAGCAGTAAGCGCGCTATCTCAACGTGACCTAGGGAAGCGGAGTAGGCTAGAGCTGTTTTCCTTTGTCCATCTCGCACGTTCGTGGCTGCACCGGCCTCCAACAGCAAACGCGCCATGCGAAGGTCTCCGTCAGAGCATGCGTAGATTAGAGCCGTTTTGCCCACTGCATCGGTCAGGTCCTGAGCAACCCCGGCTTCCAAGAGGACTCGCACGACCTCCTCACGGCCCTTGTTGGTTGCCAAGATAAGGGCTGTCTTCCCATGTTGGTCCTCGAAGTCCTTGGCCGCCCCCGCCGGGAGCAGCAAACGCACAACCTCTGCCTCACCGTCGGCAGCTGCTTCGAGCAGCTCGTTGGAAACTATGAACTTGTCTGCACGGGATTTCACCACGAGCTGAACGTCCATAGGCTCGCACAGTCTGAAGGCATCATCCAATCTGCGGCCGTCATAGAGGAGCCGAATTAAGCTGACTGGTATTTGGTGCGTTGCTCGCAGTCGGTGCTTCAGACTCATCACATCACTCAGCTCCTCTACCGGAAAGGCAGCCAACTCTTCCCCAGACATCTTCCAGACGTGGAGCATCTTGCAGATGGAGGCTCAACTAGGGAGATGCCCCAAAACTGTGTATAATATAGGTGCCTAAACAATTACCAATGTTGTTTTGGGGGGTTCCTCATTACCATTGTAGTACAAGATACCCCAAAACTTATTCTAACTATCAAAGCCCCGATATTAGTTGCGACTCTAACGACAGTCTTCCAGTCATATCCGGAACTCGTGCCTTCCCTCTCTCGTCAGTCACACCCTGACTAATGGCTGATGACAGCATACTGTTGATGGACAGAATCCTGCATTACCCATTATAAGGAAGATACAATAATTCCCATAGTTTAGAGTCCTTAGGGTCATGCAGGATTTTGCTTAGGGTGATACTATACTGACCCCAATGCTGGCTACAACATACTTGCAGAAGAAGATGAACCTTCCAAATTCTGAGCCCAAAGCCACAGAAGGCTGGTTCACGACGTTCTTGGGTTGAGGTTTATTCGACTGCAATGGGCCTCCGAGAACTAGAAGCGGGAAACCTGTACACCCTAAACCCGAAAACCCCAAACCCTAAGCCCCTAAACCCTAAACCCCGAAGTGGCTCAGTTCGTGGAGTTCTGGATTGCAGTTTCCGAACTCTCCAATACACCTTAAGTAAGGAATATACCTTAAATTATAGTAGGATCCTTAATATGGTTTAAGGAATATTCCTTAATTAAGGGGTATTGGAGTCTCTGGGTTCAAGCTGCGCCCTGCACACTCGGACCCAAACTGGGCTCTTGCTATAAGGGGCTTAACTTAAGTTACCATAATAAGGAAACCATAAGGGCTCCTTTGAGGGATCTACAAGGGTTCCTTTAAGGCTTTGCGGTTTAAGGGTTTAAGTTACCACAATAAGGAAACCCGTGCTGTTTACTATAGATCCCTATTGTTAAGGGGCCTGATTTAACTTACCATAATAAGGAAACCCATGTTATTTACTATAGACCATAGATCCCTATACTCCACCAGAGCCTGCAATCCCCACCAACACACGAAACCCGAAACTCGATAATGCCCAAGCCCAACCCTAGGCCCTAACCCGGAAGAACCTGCCTTTTTTGGGTTCCCTATTATGACTCCCTAAAAAAGTCCTTAAGAAAGGTAGGTTCTTCAGGTCAGGGTTAAGGTAGGCCCTAACTCCATGCCCCTGGGGGCCCAAAAACACTCGAATCCTTTGCAATAGAACCCTGCGGAACCCCCTCTAACTCTCCAAAACCACATTTGACAATTGAAGTTTCTTCCCTAAGCCGGAAGCTCTAAACCCCATGAACAGCCTACATCCTGAACTCCTACCTAAACCTCCGAGCAAAAACTACACATCCGGCAACCTTAACTTCCCACCCACCCCCCCGCAAAAAAAAAAACACACACACACACACATGCAGCCCTCAACTTCCTTCGACTTCTTCAGCACGGCGTTGGAGTTATTCAGCAGCGTCACCGTTAGGGCATGGCTCTCACCTTGAAATTGAAGTCTGGGTTCTTTAAACTAGGGGGCTTAGGGTTTAGGGTTTAAAGGCATCGGGTTCGGGGTTCGGAGATTAAGGATTTCCCGTTTGGGGTTTGGGGATGTGGTTTAAACCAGGATATATTTTCAGTTGCTCTTGAGCAAAGGTCGTGAAGGCTGTGACAAGGTTCTCAGAGGTTTAGAGATTATAGGCTTAGAGGAGGGGCCGCAAGTGGATAAGATTGTGCCGGGCTTTAGGGGTGTATGATCATGAGCACAGGGAGTATACAGGGACAAAATTACTTGCCTGTGCTTTAAACCCTTTGAGAATTATTTATGAAAAGGTTCCCTGTATAAGGAAACAAGGGAAATTAAAAAGTTCTCCCAAAGCACAACCAAGATAAATGAACTAGCCTTTGGGTTGCTGTTGGCTTTTTGTTAGAAGGTGGGGCTTCAAACTTGGTTCAGGTATTAGGTGCGCTTGTTTCTGTTTTAGTTTGTGCGGTAGGGCTAGGAATGAGGGCTTCGGAACATTATTATGGTGTACCTATATGCGGGAAACATGAGGGGTAATCATTGCATGCTGTCGGAACTAAGGACTTCCGGTCTTTGGGCTGAGGCTTGGGAGATCTTAAAGATGAGGGCTTGGGAACTAGGGCTTAACGTGTGGAGGGGGTTGAGGATTTCGGGTTGACTAAAGTGGCTTAGGGTACTAGGAATTACTATGCATTGGGTAAGTTTCCCCCTATTTAGGTACTTCGCACCCTTTTGGTATCCTTTCTAATTTCCCGCGGTGCACCTCAAAAAGCCTAAACCCTAAAACCCTAACCATAAACCTTAAACCCTAAACCCAAAGACCCGAAACCCAAAAAGCCTTAAACCCCAAACCCTAAACCCGAAACCCAAACTCTTAACCCCAAAACCCTATCCCCCAAACCAGCAAACCCTACCTAGACCCCCTCATCTACCCTAAAATATAAAGGGCTCCATTGAAGGGCCATTGGGGGGTCCTGGTAAAACCAAACCGCGATCCTGAACCGCCCGGCCTAAGAAACGCTTCGCCACTTCGTAGCCCGTTCGGAAAGCGATGGTCGCCTGGGGGCTTAGGGTTTAGGGGCTCTTTGGTTTGGTTGAGGTTTAGGGTTTAGGGTTTAGAGGTTTAGGGTTTTGAGGTTTAGGGTTTAGGGTAGGCTGTTTACCGCCTGTTGTATTTGGGCGTACTGTTTCAGGTTTGGGACAGAAGGCTCTCCCGAAAGAACACCTTCAAGGAAAAACACCGAACAACACACCCTACGGAGCCTTACATACGCACACCAAAACAGTATGATATGGGACTCTGCGTAATCAGAGAGGGGGTCTGAACTAGCTTCAGGGTTTTGGGCTTAGGGTTAATTGCTTAGGGTTGAGGGTTTAGGGTAAGTTTCAGGGTTTAGGGTTTAGGGGGTTTAGGGTTTTGCAAACCGGCAGTGCATTGCCTGGTCCCACTGCTGCATGTGCTCACGCTCTAAGCCCACGTTGTGGTACGCGATAGACAGGATCGTGTAATCGTCCTGGCTGGCCTGTCCGTGCAAAAAAGGCAGTACTGTTGGGTTTGGGTTTTCAGGTTACTGTCATGGATCATGGGTTTTGGGTATATATAAGGTTTGGGGGAACACACTTCTAGCTCTAGGGTTTGGGCGCCAGGGTTCAGGATGGCAGTCGAATATAGGAACCATCTAGTATATAGTTAGGATAGGGTTTCGCAACCAATTGCAGTATGTTTGAATCAGGAGCCAGAAACGGATGTTCTACACTAGAAAGTACCCAGACACCGCTATGATAAACGGTTTGGGCATTATAGGGGGGACATTATCAACGAATACTCCTACTCCTCCAGTGCATTGCGGACATTCTGGCGTTTCGGTTTTCAGAGCTGAGGTTCTGCAATTTCTTTATGGTATTCGGGCTTATCACGGCTGTCCAAGCTTCTGTCTGCTCTCGTCACCTACATTTTGCACTGTGTGGGAAGGGTGGACACCCCATACCTCCCGGGGCTCGGCAGAGATGCCTGCACACGGGTGGCTGGAAATGTGGTGAAACTTCCACCTGAATGCTTTGCAGCACATTGGCGGCCTCAAGACTCGCCGTGGAGAAGTTCGGGTCCCATTCCGTGCCCAGTCTGCGGCCGAAGTAGTGCGGCAGGATGCCATGTTTGAGGCGGTTGGGGTGCACCTCCACCCAGTACGTCTTATACGCGCCCCGGGACTGCACCCACCTGGGGAAATCCGGGATGCGGGGTCTGTGGACACCATTTTTTTGTCGATGGTGATACCACAAGGCACAAGCGAAGCTCTCGCACTCGAGCCCGCAGCGGCAAGGCTGGCACCTGTCGCGAACAGCTGCTCCCACATCGACCGCAGGCACCCCAGCACGCCGATACACTTGGCGAGCACGTCCCGCTTGCCAAACGAGCGGAACTGCAGGATGAAATACACCCTAAGAGTCTATGTACTCATATAGTATATACATTGGCCTAAATGTCGTCCCTATATAGGTACATTGGGGCCCATGTATCTCTATATGGGTACATGGACCCTTAGGGTAATAGAACCGAGCCCTACCATAGATACCTTTAAGGATCCCTTTAAGGGAACCCTAGTCTAATCATTAGGGCCCCTATTTTTAGGGTACAGTGTCTCACACACCAGCTCCAGCTCACGGTCTACCCAGTGCACGGGTTTGGGGTTTAGAGGTTTAGGGGTTTAGGGGTTTAGGGGTTTAGGGGTTTAGGGTTTAGGGGTTTAGGGTTTAGGGTTTACATGCATCAGTACGTATTCAGGGTCCTTTGCCTAACGTCCTTGACAAAAACAGCTTTACAGTTGAGGAATCGTTATATCATTACCCTAATTCCTAATCCGTGAACCCCCAAGCTCTTGAACCCTTCCGGTTTCCCTCTCAAGTTGAAAATTGCTAACACAAGGGCCTGACGACTTACACTAGGGTTTTGGTGCATGTGTGTGTGTTAATTTGCAAAACGAAGGAGTCTCTGTGATGCTGGTACATCGAATGCTGTCAGCCCGTACTCCTCCGCTTCTCTCTCATCAACCCTACTATAAGCGCTTCAAGTTAGAGTAAATCGACCAGGGGTTAGGGGGCACAGCCGACTGTAACATAGGGACCATAAGGGCCGAATCCTACCCAGCCTTTGAGGCTTCCCTGTACTGCCTTGCTTAGAGGCCAAGGGGACTTAGTAACTAAGGTTCCTTAAAGGATTCCTTAAAGGAGTCTATCAGGCTTCTATAAGGGGGGATGAGGGTTACTTAGAGGCCCCGGGGACTTAGTAACTAAGGTTCCTTAAAGGGTTCCCTAAAGAGGTTCTATAAGGCTTCTATAAGGGGGGATTCGGGATTCTTGGAGAGGGGACTTAGCAACTAAGGTTCCTTTACTCTTCCCACCTGCGTGTCTACTTTGTCAATCTTCTTGTTCCTCAGTCACAGAGCCCATGACATGTCCAAGGTGTCCTAAGTACCTAAGCCCTGACGGGTCTTGTAATATGACTAAGCCCTCTCCACCAAATCTGCAGTATTCAAACCTACATACAAACTGGAATTACGGCGTAGGATAGGAACCGTTAATCATCATAGAAAAAGCTCTTGGTGTATATAGGGACACTATTGCCGAAAGTGGAGACATTGATTGCATACTTTTGTCTGATCTGCTACTAAAAACCATTCATTGGGCTTTTATATGACTTCTGTGTGGTTACGTTGAGAAACACTGGAGAACATAGGTCTTCTCCTAAGCCCTGAAACCCACCAACAGAAACACAGAAAACTCTCAAAACCTCAAATCCAGAAAGCTTAAGGCCTTCGACGCCTAAAGGCCCAAACCCTGAAAAGGAATGTGGCGTAAGACTCCTACGCCCTGAAACAGCTGCACGTCTTAGAGTTCGGGGTTGAACGCTTCAGTTGGTTTCACGGTTTAAGGTTTACCTAGACCCTCCTGAAGAAACTACGTACCTTTGAGGGTTCCCTATCATGGTTTCCGTATATATGTCCTTAAGGTATAGGCTCTTTACGGTTTAAGGTTTGCGATTGGCGTAGTTTCAATAGGGCCTCCAAGCTCCTGAAAGGAGGGCTTCAAGGGCCAGGAGTCTGAAAGACTAGATAAGGTCTAGGGCTAAGGGTTCATGGGTTGAGGGTTTTGGGGTTTAGGCTTTGGGGATCTGATCTCGTGTGCTGAGAAAATGAATACCCCAAGGGTCCAAAGGACCGAATAATTAGGGTACTTGGTTTTAGGATAGTAGTTATGTAGGTTAGGATTTTGGAGAGTATATGCTTATTAGGTACTTGGACCCTTGGGGATATATGAGGGAGGACCATTACAAATACATTGGACCTCTGTAGTGACTCTAACGAGTAAATATACCGAATGCCGTAAACCACAGACCCCAACTCCAAAAAGCCCTGAAACCGGTACAAGGTCCAACACCTTAAGTCCAAGTTTCGAACATCCGAAAACTGGCGAACCTTCAGCCCTCAAATCCCAAAACCTTTATTGACCCTGTGCAAAACAAGCCTAATGGCCTAAGTCCCACACCGGCATCCGAAATCCTCTATGCAGTTATAAAGACCCTTACTAAATAGCTCACCCCAATATGCAAGGTCCGAAAATTGCAACCCAACAGCGTATGCCACAACACACACTAGGGCCCCAAAAAAGCACATAAGCAAAACTTAGGATAGGGATATCCCATATAAACCCCCTCATAATGAAGCCCAATAAGGTAGGGACATCCCCATATAATGCTTATGCTTATGTGCTTTTTGGGGTCCCTACACACACACGAACCCTTCGTCCGATGATGCCATACGGAACCTAAAAACCTAAAGAGCTTGGGCTTTAGGGCTCCAGGGTGAAAAGGTTTATGGCTGGGTTCGAGAGTTTAGCATTTGAAGGTCTATAGGGTTTGTGGCAAGCCCGCCCAAAAGAACAAGTCTTATGACGGTGCAGACCAAAGCACAACATGTCCAAAGCGACGAGGGCATGCTGAAGTGCCTGCGCAGGCTTCAAAACTTCATTACAGCGACAGCACTACTTAAGAAAACATTGGATTAATAATATGAGACTCTGGATTTTGCGATTGATAGGGCTCTACTACATAAAATACCAAGCACTGTTAAAATAAGAAAACCAGGGTACCCTCGTCCGCGAGTTTCATTTTCTTATTTCGTTCTGCCATACTCGTGGTCTTTAGCTGGGTTCTTGAACGAAGGAGAATAAGAACATGCCAGAGTCTCGTTTTCTTGTTTAGGTGGGTTCTGGAACGAAGGAGAATAAGAAAATGCAAGAGTCTCGTTTTCTTATTTAGGTGGGTTCTGGAACGAAGGAGAATAAGAAAATGCCAGAGTCTCGTTTTCTTATTTAGGTGGGTTCTGGAACGAAGGAGAATAAGAAAATGCCAGAGTCTCGTTTTCTTATTTAGGTGGGTTCTGGAACGAAGGAGAATAAGAAAATGCCAGAGTCTCGTTTTCTTATTTAGGTGGGTTCTGGAACGAAGGAGAATAAGAAAATGCCAGAGTCTCGTTTTCTTATTTAGCTGGGTTCTGGAACGAAGGAGAATAAGAAAATGCCAGAGTCTCGTTGTCTTATTTAGGTGGGTTCTGGAACGAAGGCCAATAAGAAAATGCCGGAGTCTCGTTTTCTTATTTAGGTGGGTTCTGGAACGAAGGAGAATAAGAAAATGCAAGAGTCTCGTTTCTTATTTGGGTGGGTTCTGGAACGAAGGAGAATAAGAAAATGCCAGAGTCTCGTTTTCTTATTTAGCTGGGTTCTGGAACGAAGGAGAATAAGAAAATGCCAGAGTCTCGTTTTCTTATTTAGGTGGGTTCTGGAACGAAGGAGAATAAGAAAATGCCAGAGTCTCGTTTTCTTATTTAGGTGGGTTCTGGAACGATGGCTGATCCTGGGGCCTCCATTGCGCGCCTGATACAGCCTCGTTTGGGGGAAAACTGTTTGAACGACTGTAGAACGGGATACGGTGCTGCATTATGACTGTGTTTGAAGATTTATGCCTTCATTTCGAGATCTTGGGCCTGTTGGGTTTGATGTTTGGGGCAAGTCTTCGCTTGTTCATCTTGGGGTCTTGGGCCCTGGACATAGCTAAGGCTATATAAGAAAACGGCCTTAGGAAAACCAGACTACCCTGACCCATCCCAGATTAAATATTCCCATAAAACCAGCCGCTATCAAAATAAGAAAACCAGACCACCCTCGTCCCAGAAAGTATTTTCTTATACAGCGCTCCCGCTGTACCCGAGACTCCATGTATGCAACGCATAAGTTGGAGCCTAACGCTACAGCTTGAATTTCTCCAATTTTCCTAAGCACCCATTGGCTTTAGGCGCTAGGCCTCAAAAGCCCAGTTGCAAGATACTGTCTATAGGTCATGGATACTAGAAGCTCTATACAGAGTTTACGGGACAGTACCCCACTTCATAATCATAGCGGCCTAAATAACTAAAGATAGGGTTTTGAAGCCCATCATACTATGCTTATAATCAAAAAAACCCCAAACTAGTATTTGGTGATTGCTTACAAGGCACCGAAATACATTCGAAGCCCAAAAGTTGGAAACCCCATAGTCTCAATCCTGAAGGGTCAGTTATGGGGAATCCTAGCACTATTTGGCCTCAATCCGGTTTCCAACTTTCTGGGGTTTACTGTCATTTCATCATAAACAACCCTAAACCCTAAACCCTTTAAAGAACCCTCATAGATCCCCTTATAGGAACCCTTATAGAAATTTCGCAGGTGACTGGGCTCCTGAGAAAGGTTTTGTCAGTCGGGGTTCGGTTTGCACGCTGCTCTACCCACAGACTCCACTGTGGTTCCTTTTTGTGGTTCATATTTAGGATCCGATAAGGTAGTCCCAAAAAAAGAACTACCATGGAGCCTAAGGGTCCATGTACCCATATAGAGGTCCATGGGCCCCAATGTACCTATATGGGGACTACATTAACGCCAATGTATATATACTATATGACTTGGAAGCTGCCCCCACCCTGTAATAGTGACTATAAAAATTATATAGCATTATATTAGGGCCCTATTATATTCTCATTATACCACTATTACAGGGTGGGGGCAGCTTCTAATATATGACGCCAATGTGTATATACCATATGAGTACATGGACCCTTATACCCTGAGCCCTTATAGATCCCTTAAAGGATCCCTTATGGTACCCGAAAAGGATCCATATACTATATGAGTACATGGACCCTTAGGGTATGATGTCTCATTGTCACTGTCTCCGCGCTCGTTGAGCAAAGTCCCACGAGTAAACAGTCCGATCCAAAGTTGCAACGGTTGATGATGCAAATCCTAGGGTTCCTTTAAAGGGAGCTATAAGGGTACCTTTAAGGGGTTCCTCTAAGGGATCTATAGGGTTTTGGGGTTTTGGGATATAAATCCAGCACTACCCATAATAAGGGTCCTTAAGGTAATGCAGGATTTATATCATCAGCCGTAGCGACAATGACAAGTGGACTGCGTGGAGGGACCCGTCAAGTTACCTGCAGGGGTGTGGGATTGGTCTGCGTCCAAGCCCATGAATGTCTCGAGGCTGTAGATGCAAACCCTCAGGAGACCACACCCCATTCATTAAGCCATGTGCCTGTAACTGATGTCTTCAAACCTACAGGATCCGACGTACCATAACTACTTTTCGTAGGTTGCGAGTATGAGTCGTAGCATGGTGACATAGAATTTGTAGGGACCCTATGCAACACTAGGTCTTGGCAGGTTCAGTGAACTCTACATGTCAAAGGCCATACATCACAGTCCTCTGAAATCCCAGAAGCCTCCAAAACCCTCTTTCCACATCCGACATCCCAACTACGCACCGGCATACACCAGGGTTTTCCAGCGTCTCAGTTCCTTCACAGTTCTACAAGGGTTCCTTCAGGCTTCTCAAGACGTTCTTGTACGAGGGAGCATGACAATTCGGGGGGTTGAGGTATATGGTATAGTGGCATAGCGATGATCAGGAATCTACTTACACAGCGTTTCAACGTATTGTTAAAGCATCAGGTGACTTAGCATAAGTAGGGATTGAAGCCAGAACCGGGGTTTAGGTTTGGGCCCCATATTTACTGGACTGTCCTTCAGGGGGAGAACAAAACGTGCGATTCGGCTCCCTCAGACTTCAGCCTAAAGGAAACCCCGTATGGAACCCAATTTAAATTTAACCCCATGGATTCCTTCTAGATCCTGCTAGATCCTTCGTAGAATATTTCGGGATCCCCTTGTGGACGTAGATGCCTTTAAAGGCACCTACATGACCGAGGTCGTGCCTTGTCGTGCTTCTCCAATTTGGAGAGCACAGCACAAAGGTTGAGATGAGTACCCGCCAAGGTCACCTGCATCTAAGAGTTTTAAGGGTTTTGGAGATCGCTGTTTCGGGTTCGATGAGTTCAGGATTGTGGGGTTTTAGGGCTAGGAGCTTAGGGTAACCTGCACCTTACGGGTGGAGGATAATATAGCGTGAAACCCAACAAGGTTGGCTTCTGGGAATTAGATGATAGCCGCTGGGATTCCCACTACTTCGGAAAATCATCATTCTCCAACAGTCTGGCTTCTACTGGAAGGGCTTTGGATTCAGGTTTGAGGGTCCAGGTTTTAGGTTCAGGGTTAAACTTTCCCTAAAGCCTAAACCCTAAATTCCTAAACCCATAAGCCCTACGCCCTAAACTCTAAACTCCCTAAACCTAAAACCCTAAACCCTAAACCGCTAAACTCCCCAAACCCTAAACCCTATAGATCCCTTCAAGGAACCCTTATAGCACCCTTCAAAGGGCCCCAAAATTCCCTAAACTCCCTAAGCCTAAAATTCCTTAAACTTACAAACCCTAAACTCCCTAAGCCCTAAATTCCGTAAGCTTACAAACCCTAAACTCTAAACCCTACACCCCCCTTTAGAAAGCATAACCTCGTCCTGCCGGGCCTCGTCGGTCTTCAGCTCGACCTCGAGCCTGAGAGCTTCGAAATTCTTCTTGGGGTCAGGGGTTCCTTTAAGGGGTCCTGCAAAGGGTTACTATAAGGATTCTATAAGGGGTCTTAGGGTATATATAGCCCCTGTCTGGTTCTTAGTAGGGAATGGAGGAATGGATCTCTGTAGTAGTCCCTATCTGGGTGGTTGCCAAAATTGTAGTCCCTTTTTGGGTCACTACTATAGTACAGCACCTAATATTGAGGGCACCAAAAAAAGGGCCGTAATTTTGAAAACCACCCATCTAGACCTAAGAGTAACCTAGGAATGAAAAGGGTGCCCTTTGTTGCTTAAAGGAGCTTATAAGGGAACCTGACCCCTAAAAAAAGGGAATAAGGGCCGTGGGGTTTGGGGTTTTAGGGTTTAGGCTTTCAGGGCTTAAGGGTTTTGGCTTTGGGGCTGTAGGGACTCTTCTTGGGGTTAGGGTTACAGGGCTTCATTGTTTATGGGTATAAGGCTTTCGGGCTTAGGTTTTTAGAGTTTAGGTTACAGGGCTTTGGGGTTTAGGGTTAAAGGGCCTTAGGGCTTAGGTTATAGGGCTCTAGGGTCTACATGGGGTTTCAGGGCTTAGGGTTCTGCGCTTTAGGGTTTTCGGGGTGTGAAGTTTAGGGGTTGTAGGGCTTTAGGATTAATGGTTTTAGGGTTTTGGGTTTTAGGGCTGCGGGGTTAGCGTTTTAGAGTTTGGGTTTTGGGGTGTAAGGTTTAAGGCATTAGGGTTGACACAGGGCTTTTAGGGCTTAGGGTTTTGCGTTTCAGGGTTCCAGGGTGTAGGGTTTGGGGCTTTAGGGATTAGGGTTTAGCGTTTTGGGCTTTAGGGAGCTGTTCAGGGGTCGACCAGCGCTCTAACACGGGGTAGCTGGGGGCTGCTGGCAAAAAGAATGGATTTCAAGCTGAATCGTCCTCACGATTTCCAGGGTTAAGGCTGAAGTCCAAGTATGAGCGCCCCCTACACGAAGCCAAAACCGCGGAGCTGGAAAGGCAGAGTAGGTGCTGCCGGCGGTGGCAGAGGCGGTGCCAAAGGCACAGGTGGCAGTGAGTGGATACACGTTACACTTTTTGGAATAGTATTACCCACTACAAAACTGAGAGGTGTACACTTTTGGGGGCTTATGAACTCAGCAACTAAGCTAGGGGATCTAGGCTTGCAGCTGCCCGGGGTTTAGGGACTTTGTGAGGGTTTCAGGCTTTGGCGGGAGAAGACTCCACTAGTCGTTACCGTAAGCCCGAAGCCCCTACACCCTAAACTGCCCTTAACTGGTTTAGGGTTTAGGATTTGCGACTACTTCCTAAACCCTATTTTACTGGGATTCCCTCAAAGCTTCCCAAAAGGGCTCCTTGAAGGGATCCGTAAGGGGTCTCTGCCTCAAGCGGGCGAAGGGGTATTAGCGATCAGAGATTTGATCATGTCTTTTTTTAATACATAATTAGGGGCTTTGAACGGTATGATTTGTATATACAAATACACACATATATATGTATATATATATATATATATGTATGTATATATATATATATATGCATATGTGTCTTCTTTTATACATATATGTATATACAAGAGTACATACATACAAGCGTGTAAGTTTCTGGTTCTCACATAGAAGCCTGGACCCTCTGAGGTGTCAAAGGGTCCTCATCTTTGAACACTCCGGAAGCGACGGCCTTCCCGTACCCAGACCTTCCGATGCCCCTTAATTAAGGAATATACCTTAGTTCCTTAAAGGGTTCCTTAAAGGGATCTATAAGGGTTCAATAAGGGAATTAAGGAATAATACAGTAAGCCTTACACCACACTAGGACGGAGCCCCAACAGGACTGGAGGTATAGTGCTTAATTTAATGGTTTGGGAGTCTCTGGATATACTAATAGCCCGGAAGCCTAAATGATCCTTTTCAGGAGCCAAAACCGCTAAACCCCAAAAGGCCCGAGATGTTTGTACGGCCCCCGCACAGTAACAGGTAACAGTCTACAATAGGGCTACCATTAAGGGCCTCATAAAGAAGAGAGAGAGAGAGGTATGTATGTATGTATATATATATATATATATATGTATACTACGAAAATAATTCAATATCTGTTGCTCAACTGGTGCTGAATGGGGGGCAGCACCCAATCCCACCCTAAATCCCCCGCGCAACTTCAGGCTCAGGAGCTTCAGCGCCCTTCGGAGGTAGCCCAAGGCGCCGTGAAACTTCCCAACCTCTCTCAGGAGGTTTGAGGCTTTCGGGCTTAGGGGTTAAGGTTTAGGATTGAGGGTTTCGGGCTTGAGGTTTAGCCAGAGTTTAGGGTTTAGAGTTTAGAGTTTAGGGGTTTTAATTTTTAGTTGCTTAAGCTCACAAGCCCACAAGAAATATCAACTTTCTGTTCTGTAGGGGATTCATATCCATATGAAGGGGTCTAACATGTCCAACGATCCCCAAGAAAGTAGCCTGTTGGGGCTACTGGAGGTTGAGGGTTGAGACCTTCGAGATTGATCGGATGTGGCACACGTGTCGACATTCCCTAAGATTCCATGTCAAATGTGCCCATATAGTAGGTACTTAGGCCTTAAATTGGTCCCTATATAGGTACTGTGACGGCTACGTACGTACCTACTATATGGGTACATGGAGCCTTTGGGATTGTTGGCTTTGGGCTCTACTGCTGAACGGCTTGGGGCCTAGGGCTTCAGCGGGGACAGAAGTCTTCTTCGCTGTTCCCTCACTGTGAACTCAATTTACTGGGGAACGCATAGGAAAACTGTCTGTATACTGCTGATGGACACAATCCTTCAGTCGCCTATGTTCCCGCAGTATGTGAACTCTGGTACTATACTACACCTATGGCCATGCAGGGCTTTATCCATCCCTCGGTACCACACATCGTTAGACCCAAATAAACCCAGAACCCTAATCCCCAAACACTAAACCCAGACCCCAACCTTACGGCTCTTTGGGGACCCCAACCTCAGCCGACATTCGAATCACAGGTTTTTTACCAAAAGATATCGGGCCACGTCCCCAAGGGTTCAGAGGGTCTAAGATTTCGGTGCTTGGGTTTACCCTGGGGCTCTAAGGGCTCCTGATTTCAGGCATTTGGGCCCAAGGATCATAGTCTATGAGGTTTGGATTATTAGTTTGAGCTCCTGGGTATGTAGGTATGTAGGTTTCTAGTTGGGCGTGTCCGAATGAATATTCACGTACTGGGCCCCGTAGGGTTCGAAAACTTCCTTACAGCTGCAGTAGTTGGTTTATTGGAGAATTTGGGGTGCATAAAATGGGAGTTTGCGAGAATTAGGGGGTATCTCATTTTGGAGTCCTTAAAATAAGGATCCTCGAATTTAGGGTACTACATTAGGGTCCCCTATGTTCGGAAGCTCCCAAGTTGACTCGACCAGACCGAGAGCACACCTAAGTCGAAATCCCTGCAGATTTGTCCTGCATGGGTGGTTGTCAAAAATGTGGTCCCTTTTGGGGTGCACTAAGTAATAGGTGCCGTATTATAATAAGGATCCCAAAAAGGACCCGATTTTTGGCAAACGCCCACATAAACAACGAACCCAATTCCCCGAAAGCCTCATGGCTCATGGCCTTAACTCTTCGTCAAAACAGTCAACTTCAAACTTAAGCACGAAATCAAACACCGAGTCCTGCAGACCCTTTACGCTAAGCCCTGAATCCTCAAGCCCAAAGCTCTCAACCTTAGTTGTCCAGTATCCAACGGAAACCAAAGGTTCACATTTGCGGTCACATTGAGGGTAGAAGGCCCCCAAAGAGGTTAAAGCCCGGACATGAAATAAGCTGCGTCCCCAGCAAAAGGCGTGAGACGAGATTCGAGAATTCGCGAATTAGGCTCAGAAGGGTTTGTGGGAAGCCAAGCAACGGACGAGGTGTGATTCCGAGGATGCAACCACGAAATACCTGCTCTACTACTCAGAAAGCCTCAAACCCTAACCCTGACTTGTCCATTTCAGAGCTGCCTTCTTGTAGTAGCAACCCAAGTTGTTGCAGGTTGTGGCCAGTAAGGAAGTGCTGTCGCCTGGCTTGGGGGCATACGTTAGATCTGCTGAAGCCTTTAGACCTAGAGCTTCGCGTTTTAGGGCTTGGGCGCTTAAGGCTTCGTTGGTTGGTGCTTTCAGTTTGGGGTCTGGGGGTCCCTAGAGAGCCCAATATCCCTTAATTAAGGAATATGGCTTAAATTATACAGGGCTTCATATTATGATTTAAGCTATATTCCTTAACCAAAGGGGTATTGGGCTCTCTGGGTCGGGCTTCAGGTTTCTAGGTCTACAGGTGTCAGCCCCGGCTGTATCATGCTTCCCGTCCCGGATGCTGGCTACGGGTGTGCAGACTCCCTATATAGGCCCTAAACCCTAAGCCCTAAGCTCCTTGATGCAAATCCCTACACCCTAACACCCCTGTATCCTTTACCGAAGCCCGTTATTCAGGCGCCATATTTCTCAAGGGAGCAGGGGACTGAGTAAGTAGTTGTGAAGGTCCGCCATATCTAATTGGAGTTAGTCATAACCCCAGCTGAAGTACTTCTACGCTTACTTGCTAAGCCCACTGCTCCTCTTGGAATCTCTGGGGTCATACTTAGTTTTGTGGTGGGATCTGTTATCTAGACACGTAGGTACCCCAATAAAACGATAGGGTATGATCCTCAAAAAATCCTCATCCTAAAACCCTGAACCCTAACACCCCAACCCTAACACCCTCAACCCTAAACCCTAGAACCCGAAACTCTAAAAGTACCAGCTGACGGTAAGCTTGTGCCGAAATCACTACAATCTAAACCCGAAGCCTTAAGCCCTAAACCCTACACCCTGAACCCGAATCTGAAATTGCAAACCCTGACTCTCTGACTAAACCCTTTAGGCAATAGCTGAGCCGAAGAAGTCGCACCTTCCATCTGGTTTGCCAGCAGAATCGCTTCTGCATACCTCGGTTTTGCGTGTATCAAAGGGCAAAAGGAAGGACCCCTAATAAGGACCCCTAAGTATATACCTTAATATAGTTATTATATACCCATTATATAGCCCATTACAGGGTAGGGGTCCCCATTAAGGGTCTCTCCTTTTTTTCCCCTTTGAGTGTAAGAGGCAACCCCTTTTCGAGGGTGTCCTTATATGAATTACTTGCCCAGCGTCCTAGACGAAACAAAGGCTATCCTTTTGGGATTATATAGGGACTGTATAGTACCTCGAAAGGTTTGGAGGTTATTAACTCTCCGGCTAAGATAGGGACCTATATCAACGCAAGGCACTGGCTAATGAACCGCAAAGCCTCCTTGCTTTTACGGGGGTTGTTGGGTGAATTGGCTTTAAGGATCCGGATACACGACGGTTATGGAGTTTACCTAGAGGGTCCATATACACTACTATTATGGAATTAGGCCCACCCAAAACCATGATGGGGAAGGTCTTTCAGGGCCTAATTCCATAATAGTAGGGTATGTGGACCCTCTGAGTTAGATTCCAGACATATCCAAACAACCCAACGCGAGGATAGGCTTTCGATGCTTAATTCGACCAAGGAGGTACTGTAGGGGCCTTAATAATTAGAACAGGGTGTTGGGGCCCATTATACGATAGTTATAATAAAGAACCTCCCCCCCAAAAAAAATCGTACTGGTAATCATTTAGGCCCCCATATTTTAGGGTTTAGAGTTTAGGGGTTTAGGGTTTAGGCTTTAGGGGTTTAGGGTTTAGGGGACCCTCTTTGTGATCAAAGGCTTGCATCGTATCGATGAGGCCAGCCGAGTCGATGGCTTCAACGTTCTACGGCCCCAGCTGGGCTTTGAGGGCCACAAAAAGCTTACTTCCCCAAAGGGTCCTTTTAGGGTATAGGCTTTAGGGTTTAGGGTCCTATGTACCGATATAGTCGAATGTAGGGTTTCCATATTAGGAATTACTATTATGACTTAGGGAAGTATCCCCCATAGCAGTACAAAGGACCCTTTGGGTAAGCCACAGAAATAAAAGTTTAAACTTTCAGGTTACTACTAAACTATAGGAAAACCCAAAAAGTTTAAACGTTGGGCATTGGAGAACTAAGAAACTTTACGAACACCTTTCAACAAAAACTCAACCCTAAACACACCCTTAACAATAGGCAGTGCTTTATAGGACGCTCCGGCCTTCAAACTTACCTACCCAATTTCACACGGGAGCTTTCGGTTAACCTGAGCCCTTAAAGCCATTGACGGAGCCCTTAATTCCAACCATTAGACGAACTTTAAAGGGGCCTTTATGCTAAGCTTTGGGATCATAGCTGGGTTCTGGCACCCGCAAGTAGATATGCACGTCGGGTCGTGAGCGTGGTTTTCAGCAAAAGTCCTGTGCCGAATCCGTCCACAATTCTTCAAGGTTACCTACTCTACTAAATCCCAAACCGCGTAAACCTCAAACCCGAAACCCTCAAACCTAAACCGTCAAAGATCCACACTAAACCCCACACCACACCCCAAACCCTACACCCTGCCCTCAACCCTCAAACCCCAAACCCTCCACCCTAAACTCTAAACCCTACATTATACCCTGCTCTCAACCCTCGAACCCCACTAAACCCCACACCCAAGTATTCCCCTGCACTCCAACCTCATATCCGAAACCATATAACCCGCACCCAACCCTCGAACCCCAAACCCTTCACCCTCAACCCCAAACCAAAGAAATACCCTGCACCCAACCCTCAAACCCCCAGACCCTCTACCCTGCACTCAACCCCAAACACCGCATCAACCCTCAAATACCGAACCCTCAACAACCCTCAAATACCAAACCCTCAGAAACCCTCAAACAACACCCAAGCTCGCCTATCCGACATGTTGAAAAGCATATACATGGCAAGCGGAGACAAGCCCGCGCTAACAGGCTGCAGCTTGCTCTCAAATCTTAACCTTATGTTGGGGTCCTGATAACAAGGATCCTACTACTTAGGGTACTATGCTAGGGTCCCCTATTTTCGGAAACTCCCGTATCTCCCATATAGCACCCTTCTAGGAACCCTTATAGATCCCTGAAAGGAAGCCTTAAAGGATCCCCTATTTTCGGAAACCTAGGATACCCAGTAACCTAAGAATAAAAAGGCATCTCTTTTTGGTATTGGGTAACTTTATAAGGAACCTAGGACTACAAAAAGGGAATAAGGGTACTACTGGGCATCCTAGAAACTCTCAAATCAGAAAAGCGGCTTGAACTGCTCGAAGGCTGATTTCACATCCCCCTGGCGCAGCCGATCCATGCCATCCTCGCGACTCTTCTCTAAGGCGTTCTTTAAGCACTTTCTGCATGAGAGTTTTTTTTTGGTTCTATAAGACTTCTACTGGGTTCTATAAGGGTTCTACAATGGTTCTTTAAGCACTTCTGTATGAGGTCTTTCTTGTGTTAGGGTTCTACAAGTGTTCTATAAGGGGCTTGTAGGGATCTTATGGGGCTCAAAAAACCTATAACTGTGCTTGAAGGGTTTTGCGGATAATGGCTTCGGAACCCTAAAAAGGTAGGTTATTCAGGGTTAAAGTGATAATCAAGGTTTTATGAGTCGCACTTTCGGAGGTTGCAGCAAGATGCGCAGACCTTCAGAATCCCTTAATTAAGGAGTTTACCTTCGATCATATGAGGCTTCCTACTAGATTTTAAGTATATTCCTTAACCAACGTATTTTGGAATGTCTTGGAGAATTTGGTTTCTATGAAGGGTTAAGGGTTTGCTATATGCGTCGCAAACAGGGTCACTACACAAGCTACCACACAAGTTTTACTGTAAAGGGCACTGCGTGGGTTAAGGGTGTAGGGTTTTGGGGTTTAGGGTCGTAGGGGTTCGGGGTTAAGGGAACGTAGGGTGTTAGGGTTTAGGGGCCTAGGGTTTTAAGCTTTTTCGCTTATGGGTAGGAGCTTCGGTGTTCTGCGTCTAAGGTTTCTGGCATAGGGCCTACTTAGGCTCTGCAGAGTGCTGGGCTTATGGGTGTAGAGTCCATGGGTTCAGGTTAACGGGCTGAGGGCTCCACAAGGGTTCTCTACGCGTGTTTTGCCTCGGTCCTAAACTCTAAACCCTTAAACCCTAAACCGTTAAACCCAAAACCCTAAACCCTTACATAAACCCCAAACCCTAAACCCTTAAACCCTTAAACCTTAAACCCTTAAGCCCTAAACGCTATCAAACAAAAAACTGTAAAGGGTTTTGTCGCCGCTTTGGGCCTCAAGATTAAGTTCTTCCCCGGACTGGCGACGATTCCGAGTTGAGGCTGTTTGTTTTTTTTTTGGGTGGTGGTCAAAATTATGGTCCCTATTATAGTACGGCACCTATTATTAGGGTACCCACAAAGGGACCAGAATTTTGACAACTACCCATATAGGTTTTGAGGGGTTTAGGGCTTAGGGTTTAGGTTTTTGAGGGATTTAGGTTACAGGGTGGAGGTTTCGAAGGGCTTTCGGTTGCTAAAGCCTTCACAAGAGTGCACCGTTTAAGGTCGTGTTGGCTTTCTGAAGGGTCTTGTGCTTCACACCGGGGAGAGCTTAAGTCATCTGATGCCTTCCGGGGTATGGTTGATGATATAAATCCCTAGGCTTCCTTTAAAGGGATCTATAGGGGTACCTTTAAGGGGTTCCTTTAAGGGATCTATAGGGGGTTTAGGGTTTAGGGTTGATGATATAAACCTTGCATTACCCATAATCAGGAATTTGGGAGTTTACAAATAACAGGGGTGCCTCATTTTGGGGTATAAAAAGGATCCTACTATTTAGTTTCCGGAAACTCCCATATACCAAGATTCCCACAGTCTGGGGTCATTAAGGTAATGCAGGATTTATATCATCAACCGTAATTCAAGCGTTCAGGAGCTGAAGCAGGGTGTAGCGGTGAAGGTCTAGGGACTGAAGGATTTAAGGTTGTTCAAGAATAGGGGTTGCCCATTTAGGCTTTTTTTGGTTTAGGGTCCAGTGGGTTGAAGGTTTAGTGTTAGAGTTATACAGCTGTTCACTTACGAACAACGCTCGATACCACCTCCCTTAAGCAGCACGCCCATAAAGCCCCTGCAGAACTCCACATGGTACGTAATTATAGCGCTTTCAAAGTAGCCAAGCCCGCGAAGAACCTGTATAGAACCCTTCCAGTACCGTTTGTCAACACACCTTCTAGGAACCCTCATGGTAGCCCCTATGGTGCCCTAGTAGAACCACACTTGCCTTCACCCTAACCTACCCTGAAGCCTAAACTCTTAGGTCAATACTCGGAGGGTCGGGGGACTTAGTAACTGCTTATTTTGGGGACTTATAAGTACCATAACCCCAATTAGGGTCCCTTTTAGGGTACTTATAAGTCTACTTACTACCTACTAAGTCCCCCGACCCTCCAAGTAGGTCCTTGTTGCAGGAGACCACCAGGGTTTCGACGTCCCCCATCGGCAACTCCTGCGGCGGCGCTGCGGTCACCGCCATGCTTGCCTCAGCGTGGCAGCGACATAAAACCTATAAGCTTTAACGTCTTAGGGATGAGAACCCAACGGGTCCTATGTACTGTTATGGGGGATACCTCCCTAAGTCATAATAATAATTCCTAGTGTGGAAACCCTACATTATAATATATCGGTACATAGGACCCTTTGGGAAGAGATATTGCAGGTGTACAGCTTCAGGAGTCTCCAGCCCGCAAGACCGGATACTCATACCTATAAGCCGCTGTCCCTATACAAGCATAGTACCCTGAACCCTATAATGCAGGGTTTTGGGGTGTAGGGCTTCGTGCCTGTGACAATTGTTGAAGCTGCGGCAAATCTAAGCCCCAATACAGGAGGTTGGATGTTTAGAACATCGCGTTGGAGAATGTTATAGTATACAGTTTTGTAAGGGCTACATAACATGTGTATATGTATATACATATATACATACATACAAACGAACTCCTCTCTCTCTATACAGATATATATATATATATATGTATGTATATCACTACTAATCTTATATACACACGCAATGTTTGCGATATACATATATTTATATATACAAAGGTATATCTATGACAGACAGTATGTACACACACGACAATGCTCGCGAAATGTTCAAGCCTCTACGCGGCTCAGATAACTCCATTACCATGGTGGACTTCCCCCCCCCCCCCCCTCGAAACGATGTAAGGATGGTCTTTGGCTGCGCAGCTCCATACTGCTAGTGCGTGTGGACGTTATTGCAAGCTTAACTAGACCTAAGAGTAACCTAGGAATAAGAAGGGTGCCGTTTTTGGTTTAAAGGGGCTTACAAGGGGACCTGAACCCTAAAAACAAGAATAAGGGCCTACTCTGGGTCCCAGTGAACTTTTGGCGAGGAGGAGCTCAAAGGAACCACTTAAGGGTTTAGGGTTTAGAACCCCTAAAGATCACTGGAAGCAGCTCATCTAGGAAAACCTATCGTCTCCTCCAACCACAACCCTCGAAGAGCTCGGGGATATCTGACCTAGAGGGTCCATCTATACTACTATTATGGAATCAGGCCCCCCGAAACCATAATGAGAATGGTCTTTTGGTGCCCAATTCCATAATGGTAGTATATATGGATCCTCTGTGTAATCTTTTGACAGCGATACAAGGTTCACATGGCCGTCTAACGTTTCGCAGGAGTTCCAAAGCTTATCAGGCTAGCCAGAGACTCGAACAACACTAAGTCAAGGAGTACGACCCCAAGTGAGTCTTTGGGAAACTCGGAACACCACATGAATCTCTGCAGAGCCGTTCAAGGTTGTTCACGGTTCTGGGCGTTCGGGTTTCTGGATCAGGTTTTAGGAGCTGTTGAAGGATCCGTAGACGCACTGTACCACGTGACTCCTTCTTCCAAGCTGCGGTGAGCTCTGAGACACTACCGGCCCATCCCAATACGGGCCTTCCACGCTCCCCCCAATGTCGAGCCAAAGATAAAGCTGCAAGCGTGCTTTTGCATTCGCGGGTTTCGCGGCAGTTACCGTGACTAACACCCTGAAATTTCAGGACCCGAACCCCAAACTGTGTCGCATAGCCGTGGCAACACGGGACCAAGATCTGCAAAAAAACGAGACATCACTGACTCGCAAAACTCTGTGGGGCTACAATCCAACAAAAGGCGACACTAAGAACCACAGGGACAGCCTGTGCAGCTAACGAATGTGGAGTCGATACTCCGGTTCTACAGTAACTGAATAACTATCGAAGAAGGCCTCTAGAGTAGTCCCTTTTTGGGATTACCTTACGTACGGGATGCTATATGGGAGTTTCCGAAAATAGGGGACCCTAATATAGTACCCCAAATAGTAGGATCCAAATTACAAGGACCTCCAAATAATGCACCCCCCAATTTTCGGAAACTCCCATATATGAACCCCCCCAAAGGAAGCACTATGGGGCCTCTATATTAGGGCTGAAACACGGCTTGTCCTGAGAGCTCGAGCACCGAATAGTCACACAATGCAGGGGTCTCGATGACTGGAATAGGTTTCGTTTTTTTTTTTTTTTTTTTTTTTTTTTTTTTTTTTATGGGCCCTTGTGGAACTGCAGAACAACTAGAATTCCCGTACTAGGAGGAGCCGGTGGTTGGGGCCTGGTTTGAAGACAATATATATCTGGAACGGGTTTAGGGTTTAGGGGTTTAGGGTTTAAAATGTAACGAGCACTCTTATCTAGGATAGGGTTTCAGGCGAGCTATGAAGGGAAACCTGAAGCAAACCGTATCCGAAGTGGCTGGACCAAAAACCCCAAACCCTCGACCCTAAACCCACATACTCACTGGAACAAAACCCAAGGAAACAAAGGTTGAAACTTTCAGAATCGACTACCTAAAAAGAACCCCAGAAGTTGAAAAGTTGAGTTTACAGCCAATAAGCATAAAACACCCGCAAGAACCGAAGAATAACTCAAAACCCACAAACCGAAGCCACGGCTTTAAGGCTTTGGTGTGCGGTCCTAATGTAGGAACCTGATTAAAAAACTAGGGCCTGTACGAGGGTTCCTTATATGAGCCCCAGGGTTTCTTAATCAGGTTCCTGCACTACTGTTAATCTTGGGCAATCTTAGGGTTGATGCCGGAGAAAAAAAGAGGCTTGCTCAGATGACCTCTGTCAGAATCTGATAAAGGTTGCTTGCAAAGGGGGGAATGTGCGCGAAAAGATTAGTTCGCGCTCAAGCCTTCAGCAAGATGTCATGAAAGTGCCCAGTATGGTAACCGCGAAGCCTTTGGGATCTTTGGGTTCACCATGGTCATGAAGCAGTCAGCCCTGAATCGCCCTTCCATCAAACCTACATCCAAGAAATCGACTAAAGCCTTAGTCCTAAACCGTTCCAGAATTGTTATTACGGCTGTTATCAGTAGTATTGATATTATTGTTGTTCTTGTCATGATTCAACTTTTATTGAATATAATCATGGTTACTACGGCACTTACCTTTGCTTTTGTTCTTACTGCTATCCCCAAAGAGATCAGCCTGCCGAAGTTAGACCGTGCAGGTCATGGCGCACAATCGCACAACAAGTGCCCAAAGACTCCAATACCCCTTGATTGTGGAAAATACCTTCAATTACAGTAGGAACCTTAATATGATTTAAGGAATATTGCTTAATTCAGGGATATTGGAGTCTCTGGGTGCTTCCAGGCTTAGCTTGGTTAGTGCTCAAGCTTAGCCGCCTGTAAGATGCCTCGTTATCAGAGAGCCCAATACCCCTTAATGAAGGAATATGGCTAGGGCTCCTTTAAGGGATCCTTTAGGGGATCTATAGGGTTTAGGGTTTAGGGGATAATACCCCTTAATGAAGAAATATGGCTTAAACTATATAGGGCTTCAATGCGGTTCCATAACCTACTTGTCGGGTATCATGGGGAAGTATAGGGTGAACCCTTTTTGGATCCATAGGGATTATGTAGGGACTATACTACCCAACAAAGTTAAAGGTTACCTATATTCTACTACTAGGAGATGCCTCGTTATCATTGAGTTTAGCGCTCAGGGTTTATAGGGTTTAGGGCTTAGCGTTTCGGGTTTAGGGCTCCATCAGCCAATCCTCGAAAACATCTGACGGTCGTCCGCCTGCTCCGTGCCCTCGATCTCACCAGCCACCTTGGCGCCGGATGCCACGTCCAAGCCTCGATGGACACCAGACTAATCCAAACCTAGCAGCCCAAAAGCTAAACCAAACCCCAAACCCTAAACTGTGTCCTGGAGCACAACAAGGACGACGGGCAAGAAGAGGAACAGCCGTAGTCAATCCAGGAAAAGGATGGCAGGCACAGTAGCGGCGACGACGACTGCAGCAACATGGACCCTAAACCCTCAACTCAACTAAAACCCCAAATCCTAAAAACAAACAGACCCCAAACCGCAGAAGCTAAAGCCCCTCAACTCCACGCACGTCCAGGACGGAAAAGCGCATGTCTCTAACAATATAAATAGACAAGCACATAAGCAAAAAGCAAGATAGGAATATCCCATGTAAAGCCTCTTTTGAATTAAAAATCTTATGCCCGTTTTGGGCCCCTAAACACAGCCTCTTTCCGGCGATAAGGTTCTCCGGGATTCCGCTACCCGTGCAAGGCTGTTCAGGATTTCTGGAAAGAGGCGTTTGCTGTGGCCTGCCGGCGTCGGGGTCTAAAATTCAAGATTTAGGCTTTAATTAAAGTTCAGGGTTACTTATTAGCTACACTACAAACAGTGAGAGATATTCAAACGATAGTAGGAGCCCATAAAAAGCCACCAAAAAACGACAAGACCACCGAAGAACCTAGCTTGGCGTGCACTGCGCAAGGCCATGGCCAAGTTAGAGCTCACTTTAGTCCCAGAGACTCCAATATCCCTTAATTAAGGAATATCCCTTAAATCATATTAAGGATCCTACTATAATTTAAGGTATATTCCTTAATTAAGGGGTATTGGGGTCTTTGGGTTTAGTGGGGCTACAATTTACTTCGAGGCGTGGGATATGGAGCCAGTGGGCTCTGGTCGGAATGTGTTGCACAAGATTTTCTGGAGAGAGTCGTATACAAGTTGTGTCGGCTTTAGACCAGGGTCAATGGAATCCAAATAATTACCAAGTCGATCGCTATCTTGATTCAGCTCTTGTCTACAGCACCTCACGTAATCCCGCACACCCGAAGACTAAGACCCCACAACAAACCGTAAACCCTAAACCCTAAACCGTAACCCTGAGCCCTAAACCCTAAACCCTGAGCCCAACACCCTAAACAGCATCTCACCTGGACAAGGCATGCCTGGCTCCAGGAAGCCCTCAACAATAATAAGTCTCCCCCAAAGACTCCAATACCCCTTAATTAAGGAATACCTAGGGTTCCTTAAAGGACTCCTTAAAGGGATCTATAAGGGGGTCTATAGGGGAATTAAGGAATATACCTTATATTATAGTAGGATCCTTAATATGATTTAAGGGATATTCCTTAATCAAGGGATATTGGAGTCTCTGGGCCTGCCCCCTCCGCAAAGATGCATGTCTTTTGACCCACTCACCACCTCAAGATGCCCTCGTAGTTTTCAAGTCTCTGCACCCTTCTCGAAGATGCAACCCTAAACCTTGAAGCAGATGCATGCTTCTGCACTATGAGAGCTCGGCCCCAGCCAGTTTTGTCGGCTATCCAGTAGCCTGCCATGTTTCCCGGATTAAAGATGTCCTAATCGTCCAGTATCAAAGGGATACTACAGGTTAAGGTGCGCCAAGCGCTTACAACTCTGCAAGTCGTAAAGCCTGACCTGCGCAATGCTTTGGTGGAAAAGGGCTCAGCAGAATATGTATCGAAGCCTGAAGGCAACCTTTGCAGGCTGAAAACCTTTAGACTCTAGCTAATTGATACGCTCAGCTCGGCGCGGGATTCTCAAGGAAAACTCTGTACTCTCACCCAGAGGCTCCAAAGGTACTTCAGACAAGGCACTTTCCCCAAAGACCGGGCTGGAGATCAACATGTGTCGTAATTCCATTCTGACGATGTTGTTAAACAGCACATGCAATCGGATGCCCATTTTGCTTCAGCTCTCGATGTAGTAACGTTTCAAGAAAGAGCTTTCAAGCGTCTTTCTGTGACAAACTTGAGCGATTGCTTTCGCCGTGGACATAAATGACTCATCCCGAAACGTATGCGAATAGCGAGGGTTCTGACCTTGTTCCAGGATCTTGCAAAGCTGTCTGCTGAAGGCTTCGGTTGACATGTCATCAAACCAGAAATGCATACAAGAGACCGTCCAGATAGGCCGCAAAGGCAATCTCTTGCCACCCCTGGGACGAAAGAAGTCACATTGAAGTATCGCTGCTAGTGGCTTTGAGCACAAATATTCGGTTAAGAAGAGGCTCATGATGCTTTGGTCGCAAGACCCAGAGAAGCTGCCCAGACTGAGCGGCCCTCTGGGCAAGCATAGCATAGGGTGCACAGCATTTGTCCTTGATCAATCATGAATCATGACGGGATCATGGACTTGCATAGAGCATAGCTCCTGATTGATATTAAGACAAGCCACACACGCCTCGATCAAGGCTCGTCGCTGATCCCAGTCTAAGAAGCGAGGAAACTTTTCCACGAGGTTGAAAAATTCGCCCAACCAATACCTGCCAAGCTAGTTCGTTTGCACTGAATCATGCAAATGGCCTTGTTTATTATCGCAACCCAGGGTGCATACACTTCACCATGTTGTTGAAGTGCTCAAGCTCGGGCCCAGCGAGGTCATTTTTCATGACCCCCAGCAGCAAACAAACCTTGTAGCTCAACCACCCGACCACCACACGAGCCTCAGCATGATCAGTCGTTGAAATTGCAAAAGTCGAGCAAAATAGACTACCTGCAGATTTCACAGCAACATACTGACCTAGACCAGTGACATTGTGCCCCTTAGCAGAAAGTTCGGCAACACCAGTCTTCAGATCGCGAAGGCCCTTTGCAGTAAACTCAGGCTGCGAATGCCTCGGATGCGGTCTCAACCGCTTGACCGAAAAATCCATGCACATCTCACCACCACAAAAGCCTGATAAACTGCAGCAGCAGACTCGATCTTCATCCGTTTCGCCCATGCTTGAAATTCGGTGTAAGCCACATGAAGCCGAACATCCAGGACGTTTTTTGCCGGGGTGCCAGCAACTGCAGGCCACACGTCCTGCATAGAGCGATGCACATGATGCTCGCGATGTTGCGAAAAGCGAGGGAGTTGGAATTAACCCGCCTCAAACTGCAAGAGCTCAATGATCGTCGAACTGCAAGCCCACAAAGCCACACCGAGGTTCAACGTGTGCAGGCTACACCACTTGCAAATTCGAGGGTCGAACCCCTCGACAAGCAAGAGGCTGCCTTGGATGTGTACCATGTGCAGCCCCGAACCTGCACATGCATCTTGAAAACGAAAGATCTTGAGTACTAAATTGGTTCCGTGCCGCATCGATTCCCAGCACTGTCCTTCCCACAGATGCTTATAAAGGATTGCAAATCTCGCATCGGTTTGTTGTGCAAGTCGGCCGGGAAAGAACAGTAGTCCGTATCATGTGCGAAACAGTGGTGACAGATCTGGGCCGAGGTGTATCCGGTTTTCAAATTGAAGAGTTCTTTCATGAACTTCCAGTCGGCTCTGATTTCCACCAGTCCAGCTGGAGGAAAGCTTTTCGAAAATCCATTCGCTCGGATATCTTCTGCCACATCGGCAGGGTTCAGGCAGGGCTCCAAGAATCGAGGCGGCGAAACACCGTATCGAGCATAGTTCAAGCTGCATGCCAACTTGGTTGTTCAATGCGAGTCGAAATTGAATCTCCTATACTTGCTGCCATATCTGTACATGCGGTAACTGCATGCTTCCAAAGTACCGGTTTCATGTAGGCCTCGTTCGTGTCGAAGCCAGCATGCAGTGCCTGGGATGGTGCGGGTTTTAGGGGCTTACCTAGCGCTTTTAGGGCTTGAGGGTTATGTAGTTATAGCTAGGCCTAGCTAGGGTTTATAGATAGGGCTTAGGGCTAACAGTAATAACTGCCAAAGCCACTAACTAGGCCGAGACACGATCCGGACAACAAAGAGGGGGTATCTTTCTTGGGCACCGTCCAAAAGAAAGTTTAAGCTAACACAAAGAAGCTTTTGGCCACTTTCAGTATACCGTAGATCGTCGCCATGAAGGCCGAGTGGTGTGCAGTCATCTTCGTAGCAATGCGGCCATTTGATGCTCTCATGTGTACAAGTCTGGAAATGTTGCCAAAAGGCCCGCAACTCTTCAGCAGGTGTGTGTTCCCCCCCAGACTTGTTGTGCAAGTAGGCCAGCAGATCATGAGGTAACACCATGGGCATCAGCCTCACACTTAAAATGCTGAGCATGCCTACTGTGCACATGGCATGGCATACGTACATCTAGATGTAGTATAAGATCAATTGCAACTGCATGCGATCAAGACTCCTAATCTTCTTGCCATACTTCTTGGTGGCTGGATCGCGGACCCGCAGTGGGACCGGAACGTAGTGGATGGGCACCTCGGATTGCAACGAACATAGACCCGCATAGAGATAGCAACACTACCCTTAGATCGCGGTGGTAATACATGCTGTGAAGCAGCTGCATCATTGAAAGCTCGTCGCATAACATCCCTCTCAATGTTGGACTCATGAGCACCGAAAGCACCAGCACTCGCGAGATCCAACAGTGGAGCTCGGGGTCGGCATCCGAGGCCGCGAATCTCCTTCGGTTCCAATTCCAGTTCCAATTCGTACAACCATCATGCGAATGGGAACATGTCCTATTGCAGCTAAGACAGCTAAGACATCCTGGACGGCAGCATCAGCAATCTTCCGTGCAGCAGCATAGGATAATTCCTGGCAGGCATGGAGGCATGCAGGCATGTACATACATGCCTGAACACACACGTATATATTGTACGATACAGTACATGTGTAAGTGCCACGGTTTTCAGCCTGATCTGCAGCACAGTGTCTCCACAGCTGATCATGGACTTGAGCTTTTCGCATAGCTGGGATCTCCCCGTCAAGCCTCCAAACGACTCGCTTAGTGCAGCATCCTGCTTTATCCATCATCAGAGCTAGGGCCTACATGCAATCACCAGTCAACGTGCACAAGCGACATCCCACATCATTTCTCACCCGCTTTTGAAGGCCCGTGCTTTCACAGGATCCCCATGCCCGTGAGTGGAACGGAGGGCCTACAGACCTTGAAATCCGCAAGTTGCTATGCTACTGCACCGCTGCAGTCAAAAGTTCCAGCCAGAAGGCAGTCCGAACAGGCTGATCTAGGCTTAGATATTACTGGGTCTAGGTCGGCATTAAGCTGCACTAAAACAAGTAAGATCTCAACCCAGCTAGCTCAGAAAAGACCTATAGGTAGGTTTTGGTATTGGGTCTAAGTCGTCGGTAGAAGGGCCACCAATATAAGCAAGACTAGATCTTAACCTAGCTATCTATGAAAAGAGCCCAACCCAGCCATCTAAGGACTGCTGCACTGGAGACACCGCAGCTGCATCGAATGCTCCCTGACAGCATTCAACAAATCACGGGGCGGCCGCCGCCGGCTTAGCCGTCGGTTTGGCCTTGCCCTTCGCCTTGCTTTTGGTCGCGGGTGCAGCCTGGGCTTGGATTGTTTCGCTATATAGGGTTAGCACGGGTTAACGGCTTATTAGGGGGTTTAAGGTTTAGGGGTTTAGGGGTTTAGGGTTTAGGTTGAGGGTGGGTTAACGGCTTATTAGGGCCCGGGGGGGTTTAAGGTTTAGGGGTTTAGGGGTTTAGGGTTTGGGTTGGGGGTGGGTTATCGGCTTATTGGGGAGGGGGGGGTTTAAGGTTTAGGGGGTTTAGGGTTTAGGTTGAGGGTGGGATAACGGCTTATTGGGCATATGCATCAAGGCTTCCAGCTGCAACCCATAACCCCTACATCCCGCGCTTTTGGCCCCCGACCGAAGGCGACTATGAACCTACAGGCCTGAAGTTATTTTAGAATTTAGGGGGGGCGGGCAGGTCAGTAAGTAGGGTTAGTAGCTTAGGTTTGCAACCTAGTCGCGAAAGTGCTCTTGATGGTTCGCATACCGGTCTGGTACTGGTTCATTGTCTTGTCAAGAGCATTGACAAGCGGTTCAAGGATCTCTTGGGATTTCTCCCCATCCACTAGCTTTGTCTCCAAGATGTCGGTGTGCCTTTGCACTGCGGAAAGCATGAAGGTAATCTGGCTCAGATAGCCAGAACACATCTCAGGCGACCTCGGCTTCGTGGCTACCGGCTTGGACTTCAACATACCGACACATGGCCCTTATAAGTTATTAGGGTTCGATGAGGGTTTAGGGTCTAGCTATCGGATTAGACAAGTAGCAGCTTCGCATCATCACCAGTTTTTGTCTGCTCACTCTCAATCTTCTTAGTCCACACTTTTGCATCAGTGTCCATTGCCCGTGCTTCCTTGATTTTGGAGTGGCCCTTGGCGGCAAAGTTGGGGGCCTTAGGTTTCTTTTCCTTCTTCTCCTTCTTCTCTGGTTTGTCAGGTCGACCACCTAGACTTTCCAAAGACAGCTGCCTGTTCAAAGGATTGTTTCGGGTTGCGGCAGGTCGACCAAAGGCATCTCCGGGGATGCCGCTCTCCATGGCGGACCTGAGTATTGATAATCTTCCACATATAGTGCAATTGTATTCGGGGCTTCGGGTTTTGGAGATAAAATATGATAACCTTTGTATCATCATGATCAGTCTAGTGACATCACTTGGCGAGTCTGCTTTGCACTCAAACTCCCTGCACTTTGCATGGAGCTGGTGTTGATGTCGTTGTCGTTCTGCTTCACCGACCCCGCCTTAAAGACCAGGTACATCACCATCTCCTGCCGGGGTTGGCTATCGGGCTGGTTGCCTTTAAAGGGCTCGGGTTAATCAGGGCATATGATTAATTATTAAGGGTTTACAGGACTATATATCAAGCCCTATGTAGACAGGTGATATGGCCTATCATCCTAGGTTATTTAAGTTTTGTGATCAAGCAGCCTTTGCACATTGAGCTTTAGGGCTTGAGGGTTTAGGGTTATCGGTGCGAAAATCTCGGTTGCTAAGCCTCCTGGCCTTGTCCATTGGCCAATCCGGGTGGCTCATCACATAGGGCACACGAGGGAGATAGTCTCCAAGGGTCTGTTGCTTCAGCTGCTTGTCGGTAGCAAGTTCTTCGGCTCTGGTGTCGCCATGTTCCTTTCGGAGGTCCTTGAGTGTCACGTAGTGATGTTCTCCTGTCCTCAAAGTTTCATTGCTTTGCTGGTGGCTCAGGTAAATTTCAGAGGACAGCCAATTTTCCCCGGCGTCTTTGAACTGTGCAAAGAGTGCTTTCATCACCTTTGTACCTATGTCGGCCAGCAGCTACATGTTACGGAACCCTTATCTAACTAATATAATAATATATTTATGTAACCGAATCCGGACATGAGATAAAATGCCCCTCAGGAACTCCAGTTGCCCTCGATCGCCTTCTGCAAAACACAATCGGGGACATCTCCTCCTAGGCGAGACTTTAGGTGGGGTTGTTGTCTGGGCTTTCGTCGGCTATGAAGTCCTTGCTAGAGGAATCATGGTGGGTCCGAGCAGTAAAAATGACAAGAGGTTTGAGCTAAGCTTGGGTACGGGGTTCGGAGTAATGTTCTAGGATCATCCGAATTCGGGTTTGGTTGGGCCTAGTGTGGCTTGAACGGAATTGAAGATTGACCCCAACACTCTTTAAGTTCGAGAGGCTTGGATTTAGTTAGGGCTCGCTTCTGATAAGAGGGTTTAGTGAGGGCTTGTGTTGCATGCTGATACATAGTTATCCGACGACCTCACGATAATTTAAAGCTAGCTGGAACACGTGACAGTGTGGCACATGTATGTACAAATATACGTACATGCATCTATCCTCAAGCCCAGGTTAAGGCCCAGCTTGAATGAATTAGGCAAGCATCCTTCAAAGGTCCGGTTGAATCGCATTCGTTGGTTCTTTGCAAGCCTTTGAGCTTTGTGCTTAGCCACAAGATCAATGTCGCTGACCTCCTGGCCATCGATGTCCTCATCGTCCTCCTCAGCCCTCACCACCTCGACAAACATAGCTAGACGGCTGTTTCGGTAACACCCAGCATTTGCTACTGCACCATACTTGCACTAGCTGGTGCACAAAATAGAATAATAGTTGCTACGAAGTCACGTTGGCGGGTGCCGCTCGTGCCGGAGTTGGTACCGGTACCGAAGCCGTTTGCCCAGAAGCACCGACCACCGGACATCCACCAACTGGGGTTCTCGCAACCGGGGTTCTCGAAACCACGGGAGCAGAAGATGGCTCTGCTGCACTGCTAACAGGTGTCGCTTGCACCTCCTGCTTGGTGATCTTCGTTGGCGACGGAGAGGCTGGCTGCTCCTGGCACAAGATGCTATCAAGGGCTTCTTCGTTGAAGTTATCTAAGGACCGGTGTGTAACTTAAGCTTATACACATATGTAGCTCTAGTATTATATAGTGTTCCCCCAGGTATGTTACTCGATGTAGGCGGTCTTAAGCGCTAGTATCTTTAAATATATTATAATTCCAGGATAGCTACTATTAGGTACTAGAAATTCCTGTTAATTGCAAGACGACAGCAAGACAGTAGAGAGTCCTTCAACATCAGCTTCCCAAGCTCATGCTCCAGAAAGGAATCTTCGAGAGCCACAACAGAATCGGTGTCCGAGACATAGCCATCGACACTGACGGGATGTGGGAGAGATGAAGCCTGATCGCACTGCCCCACTCCAACCGAGTCCTGCATCTTCTTCTCGTCGGTCTCCTGCTGGTCACCCTCGTAGCCATCGACACTGACGGGATGTGGGAGAGATGGATCCTGATCGCACTGCCCCACTCCGGCCGGGTCCTGCATCTTCTTGTCGTCGGTCTCCTGCTGGTCACCCTCGTAGCCATCGACACTGACGGGATGTGGGAGAGATGAATCCTGATCGCACTGCCCCACTCCAGCCGAGTCCTGCATCTTCTTGTCGTCGGTCTCCTGCTGGTCACCCTCGTAGCCATCGACACTGACGGGATGTGGGAGAGATGAATCATGATCGCACTGCCCCACTCCAGCCGGGTCCTGCATCTTGTTGTCCTCGGTCTCCTGCTGGTCACCCTTGTAGCCGTCAACACTGACGGGATGTGGGAGAGGTGAATCTTGATCGCACTGCCCCACTCCAGTCGGGTCCTGCATCTTCTTGTCGTCGGTCTCGTGCTGGTCACCATTGTAGCCATCAACACTGACTTGTTGTGGGAGAGATGAACCCTGATCATCGCATTGACCCAACTCACTTGGGCCCTGCTTCGGCTCGTCGTCGGTCTCCTGGTTACAAATATGTAGATTTTAGGGTTCAGGGTTTCTAAGCGCCTATATATGGGATTTACATGGTACGGTGGAGAGATGAATCAGAATCCCTTGCCCCAACTCACCCCAGTCCTTGTTGTTCTCAGCGGCCTCCAGCTGGTTACCCTTGTAGCCATCAACACTGAGTTGCAGCGGGAGAGACGAATCCTGATTGCACTGCCCCAACTTCGTCGGTTCCTGCATCGGCTTGTCTGTCTGAGTTTCAGGGTTTTAGGGTTTATGAGGGTTTGTGGGATAGTGGGCGCTTATGGGTTTAAAGGGTTTATCTGGGACAGGGTTTATAAGTTTAGCTAGTTCTGGCGGCTCGTGCCCCAACACTTATAACAAAAGTCCTGCTCGCTACTTTGGTTGTCCATGTTGGCCGAATCATCTAGCTGCAGGCAACCGTAAGCCTCAGCAAGACCCACGTCCACCAGTGTGTCCTGCAGCTCGATCTCCCTGAACCTGTTCTGGAGAGAAGGTGACGAGGGCCCATCATCCGTCTTCTTCATCACAATTTCACGTGCTGCTCGTTGAGCCGCATCTTTTTGCAGCCACACCTCCATGGCATCCTCGAAGGTTGCCGAGTAAGCTCCGAGTCGGTCGAGATGCTTCATGAATTTCTGCAGCTGTGCACCAGCCACACTGGCGGATGCAACGGCTGTCTCATGAAGCTCCTTCTCCTTCCCGTCGAGTTTGCCAATTTCAGCAGCTAGCCACTGCTCAGTGACCTTCTGTCGTCGCTCCATGGCCTCAGCACCTCTCTTGACGTCCATGATTTTCTTGGCGGCTGCCTCGGCCGCCTGCTTCTTCCATGTGTAGGAATCCACGAAAGCCTGGTGCTCGTCGATGCAATTGAGTGCCCTCAAGAGAGTAGCTCTACAAACCTCCAGTGCCGGCTGTAGCTTCGGAATCCACTTCTCTGCCAAGAGTTCCTTCTCATCCATGCACCGCACAAAGTCGTTGAGGCAGAACTCTTGCCAGTCTCGTAGCCCATCCGAAAAGTAGTGGGCCGCATCACCATCCCCATCCCTGAACATAAGGTCCCATGAGTCTCCCTCCAGAAACTCCTGCAAGTAGAGGGGCTCCCGCACGTCAAGAGCCGGTCGTCCTTGGCTCCAAGTCATCGTGGACTGGTGGTCGATGTCCGTTGCATTCGCCTTCTTGCCTGAGATGAGAATCCATGTATGAAGAGGGGGTATGCACATGCACAGACGGATCTAGACAGAGACAGAAACGGGCAGAGAGAGAGAGAGAGATAGTACTGGGGGCTCGCAAGTCTGGTACATATGTTAGATAGATATATAAGTAACATGGACCCATACTAATATAAATTATAACATATATATAAATTAAATTTAGTATGGGTCCATGTTACTTAGCTAGTTATAGGAGATCTAGATAGAGCTATAGCAGGTCTGACCTGGTGACCTGGGAGATCATGATAAGTGCTATTACTATTGCCTGGTATCATGGGGAACTAAAGGTTAACTTTCTTGTCTATACCTAGCTTATAGCTACATACTATATGGGATCACGATTGGTGATTATGCATGTGCCCCGTACATCTATCGTGCATGAGTGATAGCGACCCATACAAACCGTAGAAGCCACCAAAGCCTGGCACAGGGGATGCAAACGGCCAGGGGTGATTGCATTGCAGATCTTCAAAGGACTTCGGGGTTGTTCGTAGTTTTATGATATAGAGAATTTAGGGGTTGTTCGTAGTTTCATGATATAGAGAATTTAGCCTAAGAGGTCCTCGGTACTCGCGAGACAAGGTGCCGGATGATGATGTGCGACGATAGAAACGTTGCGAAGGCGAGGACTGGGATCCTTGGGAACTCCGGGGCTCGCTGCTGGGCTGGGCACTGTCGTCCTTCCCATCAGCACGTGTCTTCTTGGAGGGGGGGCTCTTGATCGGGGTCGCACCGGTCTCCTTCTGAGTCGGTGCTTCTGGCATCCTGGGACTCTGCTTCGGCTCGGTCGTGCTCGGAACAACAGAACCTGGGGCCATGATAAGAGGCAATACATGTTGACACAACCTGTACTGCTGTGACACAAACGATAGAACAGTCATATGTGTATTCAAGCGGCTTCGTTTGCCTAGCTTCAAGGCCTCGCGAACTTCTCGGCCCACGTCCACGGAGCCGGTGCTAGCTGACCCCTGGAGATCCAAACTAAAACCAAACTATTGGGCATACTGTTGCAGTTGCTGGGTGCATTTAGCCCTGCAAACAAGAGGCCAGCGACTCCACCGAAGAGGCTTTGGTGTACGGCCCAGGCCGGTCCCGGGCGGTTGGGGATGGTCGGGGAGCCATCGTGGCACTTTGCCCTAAAAGGCTTCAGCCAAAGCTTGCTAGATAGCAACGGGCCGGTTACGGGCAACACAGAAGTCACGGAAGTCACGTAAAGTCACGTGCAAAACCTCAGGAGGAAGGCCTTTTCACCAAAAGTCACGCGAAGTCACGTGAGGCCCTGCTTCAGCTATTTCAGGCATCACTCGTGCCCGCTAGTGCCCGGAACCCTTGCAACCAAAAAAATAGTAGCCTAGTCCCCGACTTGTGCACTGTAAGACCTTCTCGGGCAACTATTTTTGGGATGTAGAACCATTGTGGCAGGATTTGCGCCCAAAACATAGCCTGAGGATGGACTTTGGAACCGTTATCAATAAAACTTCACCCGGATGGTCTTACAAGCCACAACTTCTCGGGCCCGGCTTTCACAGCCAGGTGCTGGCAGGCTGCGACCCACGATCGCCAGTCTTGTTCCTTGGTCTCGACTAGCTGAACCAAACAATAAACCCTACAGCCCCAACCCCTAAAAACCTTGACCCACCCTCTTAAGTGTACGTTCTCGTGGGCGGTCCATTGTGTAGGATCCCGGGTTCAAAGAGGTTGGGATCGGTCGAGAAAGCTTTTGGCCTTTGGGCTGAGGGGCTCTATGTTTGGGGGATTTCGTGCTTTCTTAGGATTATAAGTAGTAGCATTATTATAGGGTTTGCATAGCAAGGATAGCTCGTGACAGATAGATATGTTGGTAGCCACCATACTCGGATCTAGATCGACAGACACGACCCGAATTCTGGCTATCGTTGCAATCGATATCATCAAAGAACCCTAGCCATGTGACCCCGATCCTCCAAATCTAGAAACCTATGCATTTGATTATCGCGAGTGCGGTCGCCAATTCATGCGGCTGCCGTGCTGTCGTGGGTGGCAATGCCATCGGACAGATCGCAACAACTGCATCTTCTCTGCACGGATCTCCATAATCTATAAGCTCTTCGAAATTTTGGACAGTCCATTTGTTGGTGTCCAGTCGTAGTAGCATCGTAGTCGTAGTAGTAGCAGCAGCTTGTAATAGTAGCGAAGCGGTGCAGCAACAGTAGCAGTAGTAGCGGTAGCAGCAGCAGAGGCAGTCACTAGCAGTAGTAGTTGTAGTAGTAGTAGTAGTAGTAGTAGCAGCAGCAGTAGTAGTGGTGGTGGTGGTGGTGGTGGTGGTGGTAATAGTAGTAGAAGCCAGTAGAGGTAGCAGTAGCAGTAGTAGTAGTAGTAGTAGTAGTAGTAGTAGTAGTAGTAGTAGTAGTAGTAGTAGTAGTAGTGGTAGTAGTAGTAGTAGTAGTAGTAGTAGTAGTAGTAGTAGTGGTAGTGGTAGTGGTAGTGGTAGTGGTAGTGGTAGTGGTAGTGGTAGTAGTAGCAGTAGCAGTAGCAGTAGCGGTAGCAGTAGCAGTAGCAGTAGCAGTAGTCGTAGCAGTAGTAGTACTAGCAGCAGTGGAAGTAGTGGAGTGGTAGTATAGTAGTAGTTGTTGTTGTCGTTACACTAGTAGTACCAGCAGTAGTAAAGGCAGTAGTAGTCGTCGCAGTAGTAGTATAGTACTAGTAGTAATATTAGTAATACTGGCTATAGGTAGTGCTAGTATACGTAGCGTAGTAGTAGTAGTAGTAGTAGTAGTAGTAGTAGTAGTAGTAGTAGTAGTAGTAGTAGTAGTAGTAGTAGTATAGTCGTAGTATAGTAGTAGTAGTAGTAGTAGTAGTAGTAGTAGTAGTAGTAGTAGTAGTAGTAGTAGTAGTAGTAGTAGTAGTAGTAGTAGTAGTAGTAGTTTTAGTAGTAGTAGTAGTAGTAGTAGTAGTAGTAGTCGTAGTAGTAGTAGTAGTAGTAGTAGTAGTAGTAGTAGTAGTCCACTCCTGCAACTCTGCAACTTAAGGTGTCCGAGGGCGGACACCTTAAGTTGGTAAGGAGCCTGGTGTCCTGGGGGGGGTGGTGCCCCCGACCCACCCCAGCATCATGAGCATCAGCCGGGAGTCGTGTGGGTCTAGGGGGGGCTTATGGGGGGTTTGTGGGGGCCCTCAACTCTGCAACTTAAGGTGTCCGAGGGCGGACACCTTAAGTTGGTAAGGAGCCTGGTGTCCTGGGGGGGTGGTGCCCCCCACCCACCCTAGCATCATGAGCATCAGCCGGCAGTCGTGTGAGTCTAGGCAAACCCTTATGGGGGGTTTGTGGGGGCCCTCCCCTCCTTTCCCGCCCAAACCCACCGCCCCAAACACCCTTCCACGAACCCAAACGAGACATCCTCCCGTTTGAGTTGGTGTCAGGGCAGTCAAACCACCTGAAATATTTAATGTTGTGAGAGGGTAGTGGTGGTGGTAGCGGTGGTCGTGGTCGTGCGAGTGGTGTGATGATGCTAGTGGTGGGCGGTGGTGGTGGTGGTGGTGGTAGCGGTAGAGGCCGATGCAGATGTACCTTTGCAACGTGGCAGCACCAGCAGCAGTGCTGAAGTAGCAGCAGTAGAAGTAGGAGTAGTAGCATCCCCAAACCCGGGAACCCTAAAACCCGAAACCCCTACACCCTGCACATGATAAAGCTGGAACCTCGAAACCCTCATGAGTTCGGGCTTCGGGTCTGGGGCTTATTTCGGCGGCTTCTCATGATATAACTTCGCCGGACTGAAGCAGCACTCTTGCTTGTCCTTGTGGATTCCAGGGTTGCAGGGTGTAAGGTTTAGTAGGGATTCGGGGTTGGGTTTATCGTGTTTTCGGAGTTTAGGGCCTCGCCGTTTCGACTTCGCCTTTTGGGTTTATCGGGCTTTGACTGTTCAGTAGCAAAATTAGCAAGACCTCAATCGTGAATCCCGGCTACGCAGAAAGTAACCTCAACTGAGCAACTTCACACCCGAAAACCCAGCTGGCCTAGCACTTCTAAGGTCTTCTGCCTGTAATCACAAATTAAAAAATCATCCGAGGACAAGCCTGAACTAGAAATATATCCACAAGCCCTGTACACTCACCAGCTAGCGATGATAAAATTTCGAGAACCCTGCTTACTTTATTTAGGGTTATCCAATGCTCTGGGACTCCTTAACAGCTTCCGATAAGTGCTGAGCACGGCACTAGTACTAGTAGTAGTAGCGACCTAGCTACTACCACTCCTGCTACTGCATGCTACTACTCCCACGACGACGACTGGTACTGCAAGCTTGTAGTCGTTCGAATAGCCGTGGTGGTACGGCTATGCCGGATAGTAGCATTGGGAGCAGCAGCAGAAGCAGCAGGAGCACGTGTTGTCGTGGTCGTGGTCGCAGATTATATATACATATGTAGTCCGCTAACGGCTCACCAAACACCTCATCATCCTTCAAAGTCCAAGTAGAGCGACTGAGAGCTATTTACGGTTTAGCGGGGGGCTTATTAATTAGAATGGGTTGCAACCCAAAGGGTCCAAGTATCATCCTGGGACATACTTAGACCCCCAAAATACCCTATAAGTATATCAGGATGATACTTGGACCCTGTAATTTATTATGATGTCAGGATGTGACAAGACAGCCTAAACGTTTCAGCCACCAAAGATTAATTAGGGCTCACGGGGTTTAGGGTTATATCATGGGGTTTAGGGTTATATAGGCAATATTTGGGTACGGGTTCGGTCGGAACAAGCGACACTAAAGTCCGAAAACATTTCAGCCACCGACTCGTTGACCCCATCCGCATACAGTGGTTTAGGGCTATTGAGGCTGTACGGGGTTCAGAGTTTACCGGCTAGGGCCTGTAAGGCTTCTATCGGATACTGTACATGGCAAGACAATCCAACTCTTCAGCCACCAACCCTTCCAAAATCGATAAACTTAAGCTTAAGAGCATTTCCATGTTAGTATACCAACATGTGCACCCGAGCCCCACTAAGCCTTACTATCCCACTCAAACTAAGCCAGAGCGCCGGAGAGTATGCATTGAAGTCGTAGCCCGAAGACATAGACCTGTGCATGGGCGATGTGCCGGATTGATATGATCGTTAACATGACTCAGGCGATCTCTAACAGATCCAGAATGGCCGGCTGAACTGAATAGCACCTCAGATGCAGCCGAGAAGCCACAGTCGATGCAATGTATGAAGTCCACTGCCGAAGATCTCCAGAGTTCCTGGGCCGGATCCGAAGAGTTGATTATATTGAACAGGGCCCGTAGTATACCTGCACATGTAGACCCGAGACTAAGCCCTACTACCCCACTCACTCAAGCTCTGAGCTGAAAAGCACCTAAGATGCAGCCCAGAAGCCGCAGACGATGCAATGCACGAAAGCCCACTGCCAAAGTCGAAGTTCTCCAAAACTCCTGGGCCGGAGAGTTGATTACTGCATGAACAAGGCCTACGAACAGAATATATAGACTGTACGGTACGTATACACTAGTCAAGCTCTAGATCGCCTGGATTGGTTGCCAAGGCACTACTGAAGTGGATCGTCGGGCGGGGCTGACGAAGCTGCTGCAGCTAGACTTCACGAGACGACATCATTAGTATAGTGAGGGACTTAAGGGAATTGCTTAGCTTCTACGACTATAGCTGTAGCTAACCATGTGAACAGCTTTTTCATTCCAGGGCTCATGGGGATCAGGATAGGGTTATCTTCTGAATGATTCTTGGAGCCACACATCGCATGAGCTTGCTGCAAGTTGCATAGCTGGGACTTCGGTCACACTCGCAACTCGCAAATGGAAGCTTCCTAAGTTACCTTTGGTTAGTAGGGAATGGACGAATTGGGATAGTAATCTAGTATATATATATAATAATAATATTTATAATTGTACCCCATTGATCCATTTCCTACTAACCAAAGGTAAGCTTCTGGTTTGTTTCTGGAGGCACCAAGCGAGCGACATGTCACGGAGGCTTTGCTTCGAGCAAGCTCCATGCAATCTTAATTTTCGCACCCGGTTTGGCCACTAACACAGCAGACACTCGCACCGTCATACCTAAGCTACACTTATGCTAGATCTTCCAAAGGCCACGGTAGAAGTTCCTAGAAGCCCGTACATCTATATGTAGATAGCAGTCACAGTGCAGGTGTCTCAGTGCTGACAACCAGCTAGACTTGTCAAATTAGAGAAACCCTTAACAGCTCTAGAGACCCCAGGCATCTGCCATCATCGCATCGCCGGGTCCGGCTGCTTGGTCCTGGCTCGCTTCCCTGCTGCCTCGGATGCAAGCCCCCTACTTGGAAGGTCTGGGAACTTAGTAACCGGTTATTTAGGGACCTATAAGTACCATAACCCCGCTAACTCCGGAGCAATTATGGGGTCCGATTTTGGGGTACTTATAATGATAAGTCTACCACTTACTAAGTCCCCCGACACTCCAAGTATAATAAGGCTTTCGGGATATCGATTGGAGCACAGGATCTCTACCTGGCTGCATATGCAAACTCTAGATAGGGCTCGCATATCTACATAGCTAATTCAGCAAACTTCCGGGGCCAGTGGTTAAACTTTCGCCATCGAACCTGGGCTGTGAAATTTCGATGTCAACCATGTCCTAGCTTAGCAGCTCTAGATCTTAGTATCGCCTACAACCCAAGTTTTAAAATTTCTTATATGCTAGCATCGCCCATGATAGCCAAGTACAAAACCCCTAAACCCAATAATTCCCCTAAACCCCCAAACCCTTAAACCCCTGCCCCCTGGCCAGCTAAATCATTGCTATATATGATCCGATTTGCAGCAGGGATAAACTTAACCCATTAAATCCCAGGATCCTTTAGAATACAAATATGCTTTAACATCCCGGCCCAAATACCCCAATATCTGCAGACTATCATGAGAAGATTCACGGCTACCCTTGGCCAGTCTCAAGCTTAAGCTTTGCCCCGTACCTGGATCACCGTTGGCATCTATCTTAGGCTTCGATTCCCGACCGGACTCAGGTACTTATATGTAGAGGTGATGGAGTGGCAAGGGTTCGGGGTTGCTGGGAAATTCGGGTGCATCCGGTTCGAAATTGCAGTGCAGTTCGGCTGAGGACGTGCTGGTTTTGATTACAGCATAGCTACATCTAGATCTAGAGGTACATTCTGTCGCGAGGTTTGTTTCTGAAGGATTGAAGCATTTTTTTATTCTAGGGTTTAGGGCTTTTAAAACTTGCAAGTTTCAAGTTTTGGGCCTAGCGTGTAGGGTATTATAGGGTTCAGGGGTAATCATTACTTATATTGTTGGATTATGAGACCGTTCATCCGATGTACCGGGCTGGTCGCGGCCCGTGGCAGCTGCGGCAGCTCGTCCTCATCGACGTCGAGGGTGGTCCATCCAGCCACGAACTTCGCGAGTGCCCATCTGGGAAGGGAGTTCGGCTTGTTGTTGGAGGGTTAGATGTTCAGTGGGATGAGCACATAAGTAGTAAAATGCAGGTTAGTCTCGCTCGCGGAATTCCACCGTATTTGTTGAAAGCCATCGAAGATCCCTTCTTCTTGTCGATCGCAATCTAAGCCCGGCCCATGCCGACAACAGCTTACGTAGTTTCACGTGTACATGATACTCGAGCTGATCAAGCAAAGACACCCGGTAGGCAGCTGCATCCGTCTTCCGCAATGTTCGCTGGACGTAGATCGTCCCACAGTACAAGGCAAGAGTGATAGGATTAGCATCTGCCATCGCCGGATGTGGCGGAGGAGACACCGTGTAGCTCCTAGGAGGCATGAGCATATGTAGACAGCAAATTTCTCGTGCTACCGCAACATAACTGTAACAATGCATCTAGCAGCTTGGCTGTGAAGCCGACTGGAGGCTGAAGATCCGGGCACTCGGTGTAGGAACGGATCTGCTGTACATAGTTGTCGGCTCGTGCTTGAGAAGCAGCCAACCTTGCTTGCCTTTGCACATCCACTGCCTCGCCATCCACAACATGTGCAGGTGCACTGCCTCGACGACGTCGGCGCCGAGCAACTGGCTTCTCCTCTGGCTCCTCGTCTGCATCTGGTGCCGGAGCCGGTGCCCTGCACGATGCTTTGGCCTTTGCCTTGGCCGCAGCTTTCTCCTCAATCCAATCGCAAAATATCGTGTACCTTGCACATATCTACTGACTAGCGATGCTACCATGCATGAGATGCAGTCCTGGGCAGCCTTCCGCCGATCGGCTTGCAGCTGTCGTTGTTGATCCCTGACAGCCCCGACTGAACTGGGAGCCACCTCTTCAGCGAGCAATGCCGCCACATCAGCCCCTAATGGCTCATTCGGAACCAGCGGGCCAGATCTGTCCTAGGCTATTAATACTGTGGTCGCGAAACGGTGCCTTGCATACCTGGATCAAACCTAGCTAAATCTTTGCAGCCTTGAGGCCTTGAAACCGCCAGCAGCCTTCGACTGCTTCTTTTGGTCGGGCTTGTCACGGCCGGAGGACTTGGAGGGCTCCACGGGCATGCTGTCGGTGGTTCTCTGCTTCTTCATCCGGGGCTCTTCAGCGGACTTGGAGGAGTCAGCGGTTTTCTTGCGGTTCAACTGGGGCTCTTCAGCGGACTTGGAGGAGTCAGCGGTTTTCTTGCGGTTCAACTGGGGCTCTTCAGCGGACTTGGAGGAGTCAACGGTTTTCTTGCGGTTCAACTTGGGCTCTTCAGCGGACTGGGAGGAGTCAAAGGTTTTCTGCTTCTTCAACTCGGGCTCTTCAGAGGGCTTCGAGGAGGGCTCCATGGGCTCGCGACTGAAAAAGCTTCTCGGTTTCCTCAAGCCGGGGTGTGCACCAGAGGACTTGGATGGCTCCACGGGTTTGGTGTCCGGCGGGGTTTTAAGCTCGGCCGTCTCATCCATGCACGTGGCTAGAAGTTGCAGCTCCTCCGGCGACAGACAATCATCATCGGCATCATCCACCTTGGCTTCTGATAGTCAGTATGATGTACTATCAGGATTGCAAGTCTCGAACAGATATATATATCGTTAGAGACGAGCAACCCGGATAGGTGAAGCAGCACATGCAGCAATCAACTCATCCAAGTCTGGCTCGGGCGACGGTGCTGACTTTGAATCCGGAGCCTTAGATATATCAACGAACATGTCAGGGAATTAAGATTGACCTTGTAGCAAAGCTTGCAGACCGAGCACCTCTTTCGAGTAGGCATCGGCCAAGGTATCGTTCAGCTCGT